>OZ018397.1:42504791-43104791 GCA_963969525.1 Ontholestes murinus | reverse complement strand
ATCCTATTCGTGTACGCTTTAAATTGTAATATAAAATGCATCCCATTAACTCAATTTGAAAGTACAATGAAAGAAATAAAGAATGAAACTATGAAACTATGAAACTTGGCCTGTAGATTAAAGATTCCGGCAACTATTTTTACGTATATGCTGCTTACAATTCATAAGTAGATGAATAATATCTCAAGTTAAGCAATATCAATCACAGGAAGCCATAAATGTCTTAAAGTATCTTTTACTCTCATACTTAATGCATATTTCCCATACCTTTCTTCCAACAACTGTGCCTCCACTTCTGGCTGTTGCCAAGTGATCTTCCTCCATACTTAATTTTCCTGATAGTTAAATATTTTGGAACCTTCCTGCACACCTGCAACCTTTCAAACAAATTATTGTATCTACGTTTTGCCATACATACGAGGGTGGTTTGAAAAGTCCGTGCAAAGTCCAAAAGATGGCACCACCGGCGCGTATCGAGGTCATGTTTAGTTAGTAGCATCTCTTGAATGAACACACACCAAGTTTCAGCCATATTGGTCTATTTCTTTGTGTTTGGCATTCGTGTAAATCAAGGAAGTCGAGTGATTTTCAAGAAATGGACGAAAAAGAATTTCGTGTGTTGATTATACACTACTTTATGAAAAGCAAAACGCCTCAGGAGATTAAATAGAACATTATGGTGACTGTGCACCTTCGATTAGAACAGTTTATAAGTGGTTTCAAAATTTTTGGACTAGTCATAAAAACTAAATGTTTAATATAATAATCAATGAATATTATTTAATAGATATCGAAATTTCAGCTAATTTACAATTGTCATCTTTGGGAGTTGTAGGATTAACTAATGGCACGATTTTCTATGGTATTTATGCAATTATTTTTTTAGTCCGTCTTCTTGTAATTAGTCCGTCTTGTCTTGATAGATTATTCCCCTTCTTATGAATTGAAGGCAGCCCGTTTTTTGAAGTAATAATCCGGAGATTATTTGGTTATAAGTAGGTGGAATAGGTGGCTTGGACATGTTGGTCTTTATTATAAGCATCCAGATGGGCAGCAATATTCTGTCGAGACAAGAAAGGTCACACCTAACTGTATGATTCGGATTCATTCCGAAAGGACCGAAACACGTGTCAGTTACCTGATAATAAACAAATGGAACATAACAAGTTTAATAGAAAAACAAACGAATTCATTAGCCTCTTAATATGTTGATCATATCATTAGACAATACAAAATTTATTTCTTTAATTACTAAATGCAAAGAAAAGGTTATAAAGAAAGGAATAGAGATTGAAAAAAATAATTTCAGCAAAAAAACAAAGCTTCATGACTACCTATAAAAATAATCAACCCCTCTAATTCTTTAGCCTAAAGATTTTCGGCCAACTATTATATTTTTAGGTACGTACCGGCTGCAATTCATAAGAGGAATAGAGATTGAAAAAGGTTCATTACTACCTATGATAAGAATCAACCCCTTGAATTCTTTAGCCTACAGATTTTCGGACAACTATTATATTTTTATGTACGTGCCGGTTGCAATTCACAAGAAGATATATGTAGTTCCAAACAAAGCCGGACAGGAAACCGAGCAACACAAAAATTTAAATAATTACTGGAGGTAGTCACTATATATTATCTGCAGTATCAGTTAACCTTAATACTCCTACAAGTAAATAATGTGGAATCATCAAAAAATTATATTTTTGCGAGAATATACCCGATCAATTAATAATATTATTTGCCAAAAACTTAAATATAACTTTCATATTTCTTCTCCTTCTCTTATCCTAAGCCTGATAAAATCTTATACTAGCTCCAGACTTAATTTATTTAAAACCTGGTTTATTTTCCCTCATCTACTTCTCATGCACTCCTTAATTATCCTCTGCACAAGTGTCATTCAAACTACATGTTTCCCATACCTTTCTTCAAACCAGCTTTCTTTGGATCTCCTGATTCACTCCTACTTCTTATCAAAGGGATCATCATCCTTACTTATCTTATTGCTCGTCAAATACGCTTTCAAGGACCTGATACCTTTCAAGCACATTATAATATCTACGTGTTGCTGGGTAAATAATTTTTCATTAGGAAATGTAATATTTTATTTTGTACGGCTCCTTAATATTACCTATAACATCAAATAAAACGTGTAAAAAAGTATAAAATAAACAAATGCAGAATGGAACGGACTACTCTAAAACTGACTCTAATCTTGAAGCTTCTTCCACTTGTTCCCTTTCTAGTTCAAAATCACATGGTGCATTCCAATCCTGGACAGAACCACTACCCATCGCCATAAAGAACGTTGCTGTAATAAGCAAAACTGCAGATGATACGCCAAAAACCAGTCGCCACCATCCAGCAAACTGAAAAATAAAATATTATTGAGTTGTACATAATCGATGTTTGTTTTTTGGGTTTTGAGAAGACTATATCAATATAAATAACAGTGTGGTATCCTTTGCGCGAAGAAAGTGTTAACAAGCTTTATTACAGTTCTATCATTCCCCACATGTGTAACAGAAATATTGTTATTATTACAACGCTTTTGTCATCTATTGTTTTATTATCAAAGGTAAGCCTAAGTTATACTTTATGTAATGAATTATATTTCAAGAATCAAAATGAGTGAAACTGATTATATGAATTTATTTCCATCCTGGTCGCATTAAATCCGGGCGTCACTAATTTTCGGCTATGGGAAATTAATTAGCGCGGGGGCGATCCATCAGGTTTAATTCGTCGGTGACTAGTGTAGTGTGAAATTGTCCGAAAACCTGCGTTAATCGCATCAACAAAATAATTTAATTAATTCCCAGTAACAATTTATAGCACTCACCGAACCGTGTAATCCTTCAGACACGACATAATTAGCGGCCAGCAGTCCTGCGGCTCCTATTGTTTGGCATAATCCAAAAACTGTACCTACAATCAATTAGACAGGATATATCATTCAATTGTTTTAAAGAAAATTAATAACTTTATTTTGTACTTTCAATACTGATTCCGATTTAACCGTATTTTCTATGGATAGGTTGTAATTAGATGGTTAATTAACATAAAAATGTTTCACCACAAGTTAAGTGCGAATTTAATTCATTGTGTAGATAGGTTGTGTTAAATCATTATTTTTTCATCCCAGATATCCATTGTTAAGTCTTTCCTCCACATTAAATTAAAATATAATTATTCAGTCATTTAAAATCATTAAGCAGTTATAATAAAATGTATTTTAACGTCACTTAAAATGAAGAGTAAATTGCATTTAAATTAATAAAACACGATGTTTTAAGAGTTTTGCTTTATTATGTAGAGACACTGCAACAATTGTTTCACCACACTTTTAAAACTTCTGTGTTTAATTAATTAACTAATGCTTGGAGTTTCGCCTTATAACAGTCTTATAAATTCAGAACTGTGAATTTCTTTTTTATACTGAGATGGTTTAATAGTATCAACGAATAATAGTTCTGAAGATTTATTTAAATTAACCATCACTTCCTATCCTGTGTTATTTAAAAAAATTAATTTACTAAAGACTATCTGCAATTTTTATAAATCGACCTACTAGCTCGATAAAAACGTTTGTTATTATATTTGATCAAAAATTGAGGTACAAAGTTTTCCAATTATGTTGACGGTATTTACTGTTTGCAGTGTAAACATATATACTAAAACAGAATTTCAATTCGCTTTCATAATTACTTTTAAAAATCAATAACTTCGTGTTTACCGCCAACAATGCTATTTTAAAACACGCACATCGATAATTATAACCGCGTAAATTTAATAAATGAATTAATATTAAAAAAAAAATTACTTAGCGTGAAGAGGTTTTAACGAAGAATTATATTTACCTGCGAAATTGGGTGCTATATCAGCGGCACTGGCGAATGCACCGGCAGGTGTGGCCCCCGTCAGTGCTAGAGCGGCGGTGTAAAGTGCGGCGGGGGTGGCGGGATCGCAGCCGGTGTACCCCAAAACAAACATGAGGGCGGCTGGCAGAAAATGAGCTGTAACATACGCCGCGGTTTATTGAGCCGTTAAGGGACCGGATATCCTGGCTATCTCACAAATATAGACGAAGAGTTTTCTCGACGTCGTCGTCGACACTATACCGGACTCCCTAACGTGGTCAACAACGATTCCGAACGTTATTGCTGCAAAGAAGTGCCCGATGTGCGGCAACGATGCCAAGACGTCTTCCTGAAAACCATCCCTGCATTTAAGTATCAATCTCTTCAATTGAAATAAGTTTGTGTTTGTGTTAAACTTCAGCGATATTGCAAAACTTTATGCTCGCCAGAACTTATTATTTTCATCATTGGCATATTCTTAAATTACTATCTAAATATACATATAAAGATTAAATTTTATATACTAAAAAAAATAATGAGGTAATAAACGATAAACGCTTGACGCATTAAATATTGAAAAGTACTTCAAGACGCTGGCGGCCCTGTATTATTAATAGTGCGATATGATCTTAATGCTAATGTATTTAAGATTAAATGGTATTACTCACGTAAGCCACCGAGAATCCGTAGACTAATTTTAGGTATTTCGTAACCCCAAGCATTAGGGTGGCATCCGCCCACTGGCTCCCGACGACGGCAACCCCACATGCCCATGCCGGCTTAGATAAGAGCAAACGACGCCAAGGAAGCAGCCGATGTTCCTGCATTAATAAATAGCTCACCAGCTTATGCAGATAACTTTTACGTAACGACCTAATTATCTTGCTATTGTATAAAATCGCAATTAATTTCGAAGCAACGAAGCAATTAGCGGCGACAGTCTCCTTGAGAAAGGTTAGTAGAACTAGACAATTATTTGCAGTGGTGCCCCATAGAACACACATAAATTATGGGTAGATTAAAAATGCAACGTTAATCTCTAATTTAGAAATATACAAATAAAACACTGTTATTAATATATCACAGAAAGAGAAACATAATTTTGTTTTAAACACATGAAATTGTAGCTAAATCATTTTTTTTCTTTACTGATCATTATAGATAGATAAGATCTAATAAGGTCTTGAAGAGACGGTATTGCAAAGGCGCTGCTCGAATAGAGTTGACAATTTTTGTAAACATTTTTATGATATTATCCACCAGGAAGTTTTGTGTGGTAAAATACCACACTACACAAAACTTCCTGGTGTATAATACAACGATATGATAAAAACAATGAAATGATTTATTTTTCTGCTGGTGCTCCCTCTGTGATTATCAGAGATAGCTCATGCAAAGACATATCTATATACTTTGAATATGTTCTGAATATCTTATTGATATCATCACCTATTGTCCGTCCTCTCATGGGTAATATTTTTAGTAGATCTTCTTTTGCAGTAACTGTGCTCTATCTGATATATCTGTATACATGTATTCTTCTTGTAGAAGTATTGCTACTATAATCTCACGTTTGTTGGAAACTTCCTCAAATAAGCAATCGATGCAGTCAGAAATGCTCCTTTTAATTATTTACTATTTTGAAATTTTTTTTCTTTGGGAGCAGGTGAGAATATTTTGAAGAAGCAAATGAAAAGAAAGGTCCGAATCACGAACAATACAGAGGATGAAAGAGATAATGACCATATAGTATGGAACACAAGAGCAACCCAAATACGTTTCTTAAAAAAAAAACTGAATGTGTTGAAAAGTTGAGATACATATACTAGAAAATAAATTCTAATTGCTGAAAAAGACTAAAATGAAAATTAAAAATCGAAGAAAATAGTAGATGTAATCAATTTCAGCTAACTTTCCGTAGGAAGATATAGGTCAAAACCCAAGAGCACTAATCATGTATGAGATGCCAAAAATATAGCAAACGTTCCGATGCGGCTGGTGTGGATGCATATTGCCAAGCTCTATCTTAGAGAAGTTAATAATTACCATAATTCATATCTTGTACTTTCAAAGTATTTTATAAAAACTCGCAGAAATAAAAAAAAAATAGATCCAACATCTGAAACTCAATAGAAAAGTAACTCTTGGACTTATTTAGATCTCTACCAGTAACAGATTTAAAAACCATAATCAAGGTATATACCTTTAAAAATTTCACAGATTAATAAATGTCTGCTTATCCCAAAATTATTTAGATTAAACCATGTGTCCAAGAGGATAGACTACTACCCATAGGAATCCCAATATAGGCACTCTTTGTAGAATTATTTATAAAGCCATTCGATCAAAAGCTATTAGACAGACAGAGGAATACAAACATGTTATTCTGCTACAGATACGTAGACGATGTTTTTTTGTATAAACAGTAGCTTCTATAATTAACTAGATGTATTTCTACAATAATACAACAGCCTGAACTAGAAAATACAAATCATTATTTATAAAAAAAAGAAAATGGCTCCAACCAAATACTATTTAAAAATTAAATGTTAAACAATTCAATTCAAACAATGGTGTCAAACAGCACTTGTTACATTTTTTTGCTGAGAAAGGTCAAAAGCTCTTTGAGCGTGGCATCATGATGTTACCCGAAAGATGGCAAAAGGTCATGGAGAAAAATGGACAATTCATAACCGAATAAAGTTATTTCTATAAGAAACGTCTTTGATTTGTACAGTAAAACACCGAAATGACTTAGGACTCAACGCATTAATAAATTAGAGTACTCTATATTCAGAAAATATTCAATTTTGAATGACTTATTACAATTCTTACAAATAAAACACTTAGTACTTAATGCGTACATACAACTTCTACTTACAAGGGGTATTCAAAGGAAAAGGTACGAAATGACAGTGTGGATATAAATGAAGTATTTATTCAAAAATACACCATAGATCTTAGCACAATGTTTCTATTGATTAATAAGCCGAAAAATTCCTTGTTCTCAGAACTATTGTGGCCGTGACGAGACTCAGTCCTTCATAGCGTCCTTGAGTTTATCGTCCGAGTTGAAGCGCTGTTCTTTTAGATGTTTTTTTAGAGGACCCCACACATGGACATCGCAGGGCGACATGTTCAGGCTACAAGACAGATGTACAAGCTATCCCTACTTGAACTTAGCAAGTTGTGTGAACTTGAAGACGTGTGGATGCGCGTTATAATGGAGCAGAGCCATTATATGAGTAGCCCCAGCATTTTGTTTTTGATAGACCTGTTTAATATTTGAAGTATCTCACAGTACACATCGGGTTTAATGGCTCTTCTGTGCTCGAGGAATTTAAAAATTAGTAGTAGTAGTAACCTTGAACATCCTGGTGGATAAACTCACTAGGACAGAGACAGGCGAAACAGTTCATTAAACAATCGTAAATATTCACGACCAAACTTCGAGGATTAGATATCAAAAGCTGGGCACTACAAATCCAAGCGCGGAGGCCTATACCTAAGCCCCTCTGGAAGGGCTAATAGTATTAATCAAAGAGGCAAAGCTAGAGTTGGTCATCTGTGATAAGTAGGGATCCACAATAGATCTGAAAAGGTCGCGGTGGAACAGGCACTGGTGCCACCCATATAACATCAACGACACGGATTTGATGTTTTTGAGATGAGTTAATGACAAATGCTTATACTGCATGTTGTATCGCTTTGTTTCTGGCTCATATCATCTGTGACGATCCGCTCCAGGAAAGCGGGGTTTTCATGATACTGAAACGGATGATGAAGTAGAAGCCTCATAGGTACTTCCTTTTGCTGGTCGATGATAAACTTCCGATAAAACGATCTGTCGCGAACAATTGTCCACACTGTTTCATTGTCCTGTGATTTTGCAATACCCTATAACTATACTTCAGGAATTTAGAAATTAACTTATTTTGTGTTCATCTCTACGCTTATTAATGAGTCATATAAATTTATATTAATTATGCCATGTAGTAAAATTTGTTTTAATATTATGTCTTTTTAATATTTTTGAGATTTTGTAGATCGTTTCGGGTAGCACAAAGGAAATGTTGAACTGCAAAGAGTATTAGAATGTCTATACTTAATGAGAATGAGCTGTTTGTATTCAAATTTAAGAAGTTCAAGTGATTTATTGGTAAAAACTCGGGTGAAAAACGAATTTTTTAAAATCAAGTGTATATTAAAGCTGTACTGATGAGATCGAGGGATCGAAACACATGTCTACAGATATTAATAATTTTATTTTTGGCTGTTTAATTACTTGTTTGACACAGACAAATTACTCTTGTATAAATTAATATATGTCGAGGTAAGTAGTTATTCTAATAAGTGATATGCTTGGCAGTCTTAATGTTATGAGAAGCATATAAAGGGGATACAGGGGAAGGCGAGGAAAGCGTGGGGGAGGGTGACAAAAAAAATGAAGAAGGTGGATGGATGATAGTGCGAGAGTGACGTGTAATCTATAAGACGCGTGCTTAAGATCAATCTTGATGTATGGAGTCGAGGTAAGTCGAGGGGGGTTCGAAAAGTTGGAGAGAGAATAGTGGTGGTTCCTGAAGCAGATGTTAGTAGTGGAGAAATCGACGCCTGAATACATATTGCTTTAGGAAACAAATAGAGATAGCTTGTAGAGTGAAATAATAAGGAGAGTGGCTATGAGATGAAGCCGTGATCGAATGAAGGGAAAATAGTAAAGAAGGTATGAAAGGGAAGTGTGGACACAGAAGTGGAGTGGATATATCGAGAGCGGAAAGGAGGATATTATATGTAAGAGTAGATCATGAAGAAGTGAACGTGCCGGGATGAGTGCATAAGAAGTCAATGGAGAAAGAGTGGATATAATGAGGGCTATAAGGAGTAGCCAAGGTAACTGGAGGAAAACTGTTTCAGAAGAGAAGGTGATCTTGTGATACGGAATATCTGTTGTCTATTAAGACAAGAAGGACACGTGAAGTCATCGGATAGATTAATGCAAGGGAGTAGAAAAGGATTGCCTTGACGGATGGAGAAGGGTGAGAGATTGAATGAGAGAAGACGGTGCCAGGGTAAATATGCTGATGAGACTAAGGCGAGAAAGAGGCAGGAGAAGGAATAATGGATAATAAGAGTATGAAATTAATTTATGTATGTAATATAGGGAGTATGCCAAATAAATATTTTATATGTAGTACTCCTAATAAGATTAATTACTGTAGTTTTACAAAATGGTTTCGTATTTTTTATATTATTGGTTAATTTTTTACTACATAAAGAACTTTAATACATTTTATTATTAAAATTCGTTTCGTCAATTTTTAATTACCAAAAGAATCTATGCTGATTGTAATTGTATTGGCATTATTTATAAAATTTATCATTTCTCATCTCACTAAAATACCTAAAATAAGGCAAATATTAATGGTAAAGAGAACATAGAGAATTCTGCCTGTTAGAAATATGGGTTAGAGTGGAAGATCACCGAAGCTGCATGAATTCCAAATTTCTGTATATTTTGTTCTAGATTTTTGTATATTCATGTGTATTTTGTTAAGAGAAAAGCTAAAGTACAATAAATAAATAAATAAATAACATGAGCTGTTTAAATCATCTAAGAAATGAACCTTAGAGTTGAAACTTTGTTTGCACAATTTTGACCAAAATCCAACTGACCCAATGCTCTATTTATGGTATCACAAATAATTCGTCAATTTTTAATTTAATAACTGACACTAAATTTCGGTAGATATGTTCAGTGTTGGATTGTCTCGTTAGCTTTAATTTGAATATTTAAAGTTTTTAGATCATTTAAAAACTAAAATAAAACTATAGGCACTGAATAAAAATTTACTATGTTCTTTGCCACAATTATTATTATTATGAATATAAATAATTGTGGTAAAAAAATAGTAAATTCAGAATCTATATTAAGGATTACCACGTAGTAACGGTCGCAACCATCATAATGATTAAAACTGTTTCATCTTCCCATTGCTCCATAAGCTCCACTTATAGTATTTTTTTAAATGTTATTATTTTTGGTTAAAATTTATACTATTTTTTGGAATTTATTTAGTGCTAGAGTATCTTATCGCTTTTATTTTGAAAATTTAAGTTTAAATTCTCTAATAAATGCCTCTTCTTCAATTTCTAGCTATTCTATCAGTTGCACTTATAGTGTTTGTTAAAATGTTAGTATCCTTTTAATCAGGACTATTTTTTTAAATGATTTCAATTCTCTGAATCTAAAAAATTTTAATCATCTTTAAAATGAACACCACAACGAAGATTTAGTTTTTAGCAAGATTTTAGTTAACGTCGAATTACCTTTGGTCAAAATGTATAGTATTTTTTCATCTCTAAATCTGCAAATGTATAAATATGATATAAAAACTTATGTTGAGCTTTCAAGAAATTTAAAGAAGTTGGATAAAATTATGGCAACAAGTTTTTCTTTCAGAGTTATTTAAAATTTAAAATATGTATCCTAATAAATTTTTTTATTTTAAATTTGAGCAATACTTACAATATTATTTACACCATAGGTAGATGTTTGTTTTTTGGGTACCGTGAAGTGCATATCAATATAAATAACACAGGTTGCAGTGTTGAAGTGTTGAATTTTGTAGCCATTGGAAGTTGAAAAGTTGATTAAGATTTCGTCAAATAATTTAATTGTTTATTTAAAATTAGCACTAAATATACCTTAAAAACATTAGTGCATATTTTCATCTTAAGAAAGTATAATTCAAACAAGTATTGCAGCCAAAAAATCATGTATTTTAAATATTAGAATAGGAAGTACTCGTAGGTATTAATTTGCTTTTTCTCATTGTACATCGTGTTATGAGACCTTAAAACTTTCAAAATAAATATCGTATTATACAATCAGAACCAAATTTTTATCATTGGACTGTAAACAATTTTATAATTTTCTATCTAATGCCTAAATCAACTACGTTTTTGGTCATGAGTCTCATACCGAAGATTAAGTAATTAAAAGAACTGTGGGAGAAAAACTGTCAGTTTCTCAATTTCTGAGGATGATTTGCAAAAGCTTAAACGAATCGACAGATAGCTATAATTATCAAAAGAAGAAGTAGAAAGGTAGTTTAAGACATTCATATAAAAAGTATACTTTTCTTTCTTTTAATCGATAATGGAATTTGATCTTAAAATTATATAAATATATTATCAGGATGAAAATTATTTTGATCTATTTTTGATCACATTAGAACAGTAGTATTGTTAAAGACATGAAAACTGAAATTTGCTATAAAATTGTAATAATTCAGATATATGTAATGATAGCTATAATTAGTTTACACTTTCATACTGGTCTGCAAGTACCGAAACAAGCGTCAGACAACTAAAAATAAAAACATTAAGGAAAAAAACAATTGTTACTCTTCACCTAAAATAGACATATCATTGGGGCAGCAACTATTATCCAATGTTACTCTCTCTTTCTAGTTCTTTAACTAGGCTGTACTGATGAGATTAATTAATTTAATTATTTATATCTTTGTCTTCTATCTTAAAATATACATATCAAAACAAATTAATTACAAAAAACATAATAAAATTTTGAATCCAAAATAGATCGATTGATTCCACGTGGCTTTTATTAAAACGAAAGCAATTTAATTTTAAACCAAATTAGTAAAACTTTTTTTTAAATTCTTAGTAAGTAGATTAGTATGGTAATTGTTTCTGCTTCAATAATTAATTATTTGTTATAGTTTTCAGAAATTAAAAATAATTAACCTATACATATTAAATTTTCTAATAGAGTAAATATTTAGATAGTATTTTTATCGACCTTTTTGGATCTCATCAGCGTAGCGCAGTTTGGAGACAGGGAATCTAGATTCACTTAGGAGTATTCAACTCTACGGGTTAACCATCGATACGATAATACCAGATGGCACCTTTATGGTATTATCGTATCGATATTTTTATAGATATATAAGCTGTGCGTTTAAATATCCTATCTATTAAGTAAACTATCTTACATCTCTTATTGGCCGATTTGGATTAAGCCGCTCCTCGACAAATTTCCACCACAGGAAATACCAAATAATCACCACGAACGATATGATGTAGCTCAACCAGTCTCTCCCCATTGTTCTCACTAATGGTGTTCCAACAAGTCCAACAACTGCATATCCTAGATTTACAGCTGAAATCAATGATTCTTTAATTTCTAAACACTTTTTGATAACTGTAAAGAATATAATAGATATATGAGGGTGGATCAAATATTAACAGGAAATTTTTATTTATTGGTCGCTAAAAGCAGTGTTATGCACGGTACCGCTGAATGTGTTGGAGGTGATTGTCAAGGAGAGGAGAGGTAAATACGTCTATTGAGCAAACTATCATCATGACATTTTTGGCACGGGAAGGCGTAAAATTATCCAAAATGTTTCGTCAACTCACTGCACAGTTCGCTGATAATACTCTTTCGAAAACTCAGGTCTACGCATAGCATAAAAAAATTAATCGTGTCAATTGCGAAAAAGTATTACTCGCAGTAAACAAAATTGCTGCAGAGGTGGGAATATCATACGAGAGTACTCAATCAGTCATTTCCAATGAGTTGGGTAACTGAAATTTGTTGGCAAGGTGGATTTCTCTCCTACTGACGAAGTCTTGCTGTCTGTGGAAAGCTTTTGGCGTGATGTCACTTGTGATGAGACATACATCATTACACCCCAGAATCTAAATAGGCAAGTATGGAGTGGAGACAAAGTAGAGAAGCCTCATCTCGAAGCCAAAATCCGTCTGTCTGCGGAAAAAGTTCTTGCATGTTTTAAAAAAATAAAAAGTCATATTGTTGCTTGATTTACTTAATGAGCGATGTACAGTCAATTCTGAATATTATTGCAAGCTTCTTGATGAAGCCAAACTGACTTATTGATAGTAAAGACGAGGCATACTCATACGAAGTGTGATTGTACACCATGACAACGCTTGGCCATCCAAACATTTGAGACACAACACATTCAAGAACTTATATAGTCTAAACACTTATATTTCGTTATTAAAATATAATGGAAAGAATGATTTTAATTGACGTGAAAATAGGAGAATATTAATGATTGTTTAGAAAATAAGTATATTACCTGTATATGTTGAAACAAATCCACTCAAATGTTTAGGTTTAAACCATGTTACTGCCAACATATGTGCAGCAGGCCATGTCGCTCCCTAAAATTAAATTGAATGCTACATATTAAAAATTTCATTAACCTATTATTTAAAAACCTCAGTAGCTAATTAAATATAGATTTTATACTTAAATGTATTTTGAATGTATTAAGAAATGCAAAAAAATCGCAGTATCAAAACTGTAATCACGTATCATGATTTACCATAAATATTCCTTGTACTATTCGTATTGCTGCGTGATAAGGTGTCAACCATGCTGCAGGAACCATCACCGCAGACACACCTGCCCCCAAAACACCGGCACCGAATAGTCTCTCTGCACCGACCCGTGCGGCAATTCTGCTGGCTGCCAGTGGTGAAATCAGGGTGCCCCACATAAAAGCTTCCCTTAGAACGGATTCAGTTCGATCTGTTTTAGTCATTGGAATCTTAAAATAAATAGTGACTAGGTTTGAACATTCATATAGCATCTATAATATTAATTGTTAAGCGTTTATAATTAGTTGAATTGAAATTTAAGTATATTTATTTTTGTATAAAAGTTTAATTTAAATAAATTTATGCAAAATTAGGTAAAAAGTATTTTATTCTTCCCTAATAATAAAACTACAACAACCGCCAACATTATTTTCTTAAATAAATTGGCACGAAGTGTCAAATCATAATTCCTTTTTGGGACAAAAAAGGCGATATTGATGAAATCAGTTGATCAAGAGAGTCTTCATGGAGCAGAACTTTTGCCAGAAGAATAGTAGGTGAGAATGAAAGAACGCATATTTTGTGAATTCAAGTCTTTTCATGTGCAAAATCATTGTAGAGAATGATTGTGTTTAATATTGGAGTACCTTTGTATTGGAAAAATAAATAATACCTAATTCTTAAAATCTAAAATATAATAGGCTTACCTCTATGTGCGGAATTGATCGAACAACGTGTACAGTAGTTTTGTTTTTATCCGGTGGTTGACAGTACCTAGTGATATAGCTGGTGTTTTCAACATATTCGGCAAATTCTGCTGCGGAGTAGGTAGAAGTACTATTGGCTCTTAAGGTAACCGATGCAGATTGCTCAATGATCCCGCAAAGAATGAAGCCCGTGATGACGAATAATAAAATTAGGACTCTGGAGCCAATTCTCTCTGAAATTAAGCAGTTATAAGATATTAATTATTTTTCCTATATATATATATATAGACAAGAACTAAACTGGAAATGGGAAGAGAACTATAGAGAAGAAATTTAAGGAAACTATAATCAAAACGGCTAAAGCAGTATGTGAAACCACTAAAGTGATAAAAAGGGAAAAACAAACAGTTTGGTGGAATAAAGAAATAAAAAAGGAAATAAAAATAAAAAAGAAACTATAGTGAAAGTATTTGGAAAACCAAAAAATAACAAGCTGTAAAGAATATAAAGAACAACGGATAAAGACTTAAAGAAAAATTATAAGGGCAAAACAAAAAACCTGGAAGGAGTTTGGTGAAAAACTTGAAACAGACAGTAGAGGCAACCAGAATTTGTTTTACAATATAGTAAAAAATTTGACAAAAACGAAAAGTGAGAGAGCAATAAGGAAAAATAGAGGCTGGCGGGAAAATAGTGAAAAATGAGAAAAGAGTTATCCAGAGATGGAAAGAATATTTTGAAAAACTACTGAAGACAGAGGAGGCACAAAAAAATTAACAGTAAAAGAAGTGAACACAAATAGAGAAACAAAGAAAGAAAGGGAAGAGGAAAGATTAGGAATAAGCTTAGATGAACTAAAAAAGACATTAAAAATCTTAAAGAATGGCAAAGCTCCCGGAGAAAACAAGATTACAACAGAAATGATTAAAAACATTGATGATAAGGTATTAGATTATTACATCAAATAATAAATAAAATGTGAAAGGAAGAGACAATACCGGAAGATCTAAAAGTTGGTCTTATAGTACCAGCACACAAGAAAGGGGACAAGAGAGACTGCGGCAATTACAGGGGAATCACCTTACTAAGTACAATAACAAAAATAAATGAAAATTTTTTCGAGAAAAAAATACGGCAAATAGTAGAAATGGCACTAAGTGAGGCACATAGTGCACATAGGAAGGAAAAAGTACACAAAATCACGAAATAAAGAGTAAATTGTTAAATAAAGGGAGAAAAGCATATTGTGGTACAAATAAAGACATGTGTATTTACAGATTACATTATTGTACCTACAAGATGGATTAAGAATATGGAATGAAACATTAAATAGAAAAGGAATGCAAATGAATAAAGAAATGACGAAAGTAATGGCTACATCAAAGGATGAAGTAAAACTGAATAGAGAAATAGATGGAGTAAAGATGGAACAAACAAAAAAGGCGGAAACGAAAGGGACCAAAACTATAGAATAGGAAAAGCAAGTAAGTTATACTATAAAATAGGGAAAACTATAATGAAAAAAATAAAAGGCTCAAACGAAATAAAGATAAGAGTGTACAAAACAATATTTAGATCAGTATTAGCTTACGGCTGTGAGACAAGGACCCTAAACAGAAGACAAAAATGCAGAATTGGAGCAATAGAAATGAAATATCTTAGAAAAGTCAAAGTGAAATAGTACTACTATTAGTAGAATATTTAATTTTTCTTGAAATGGTTTTATATATTTTCCTTGAACTTCTAAAAACCACATACAAACAGGGAGAATAAAATTTGTGCAAGGCTTTTCTTGCTTTTTTCTTTCATGATTTTCTGTTTTGTATTTAACAATTCATTTTCCAGAGATCGTAAGATTTATATATGTGTTCCGCAAGGCTTTTCTTTCTTTTTTCTTACTTCTCTTCCTTTGGGAGAGTAAGTTCTGTTGCAAAACTAACCACTTATTTTTTCAGACATCGTAAGATTTGGACAGATGTTAAAAATTAAATGATAATCTAAACATAGAATCAATTGAAACATACATCCGGGGAAAAACAAAAGAGGCAGGCCAAAAAAATATATGGAACAGAGCGGTAAAGCAGTATCTAGAGATAAGACATAAAACATTGATAGAAGCCAGAAGAATGGCTTAAGATAGAAAAAGTTGGAAGAAGTTTATAGAAGAGAAATAAGAAGTGAAGTAGAGGAAAGAAAAACCCTACACTCTTAACTGACATGAACGTTTTAGGGTTAGTCGACAGTCGTTTGTAGGTGATGAATTTCTTATACGACTTTACCTGAGAAATGTCAAGACCATGCTACTCCGATTTCTTTTTTTAAAGTCACTAAACTACCTTCTGAGGCTCCTGAAGCTACTTTACGTATGTTCACGGATGTACCAAGAAAGAACAAGGTACGTGTAGACTTACATTGTGCCCATCTGAATACACATGATTACTGGTTAGTACGCCCAAAAAATAACTGAACTGGGAATAAAATATCTGCACGCATACAGACAGTAAAACCAGTTTTGTTATCCTATGCCAAGGCACACTCAAACACGACAGAAAACAAGAGGGTTGGTGAAGCATATTTTTTGCTATTGTCCCTTTCTAGCAACATTAAGGAAGATCCTTCTGGAGACATCATCGCCAGTCAAAATCTTCAACTTTGTTAAAGGAGTATGGTGATTGGAGAGCTAATCAGTGCCTGCGTACCGTGATTTCTCCACCCTTCCTATTATCTGTATCTGTCACGTGTCAACAATTAACCCATTTTTTTAACAAGCCTACTGCTAAAAAATTAACATTCAATTATCAGAAATTTTTTGAATATATTTTTTTCATTTATTGGTTTATTCAATAGAAATAATTTCATTCAAATTAGTATTGCTTTGATAGTTGTACTATTTGTAACAGGTAAATTACTTTTGTATCATTCAATGTCTGTCGAGGTATTAGCCCGAAAAGTAGTTGTTTCAACAAGTAAGTAATTTGTTTTGTAGTCTTAGTAAGACTCATTGTTGTAGATTCACGAAATCTTTTCGTAATTTTATTTTATTAGATAATCGTATTTAATTTTCAAACAGGTTTTAAAATACTTTAATTATATCAGGCAAGTAGTTTTTATTAATTTTTTTATTTTTATTATTATTTAAGAAATAATGTAATTTATTAGAAGTTCTTGTAAGACAAACCAATGATTTTGTAGTAGTGTAGTGGGATATCATTATGCTGTAACTATATAAGCTGTTTTTCGTTTTTCTGTAACGACAACAAAATAATTCACAGTCATGGTGCATATGAATGTATTTAGTGACGCCCTCAAATTCTTCAAAAATGTCAAGAAGCAGCAAGAGGCCTTGTTCGAAAGTTATTATGAAGTTCCTCATCGTGATGATGAAGCATGAAGCAGGGCAACTTTAGCACTAGGTGCCGTATTGTGTTTCTGAAATAAGCACGAGTAGAGACGTCCTTCCACAGTGCTTTTTATTCTACTAAAGTCATGTGTGAAATATTGCTTTTGGTTAGGGGTACGAGCCTTTTATAGGTTTTTAAAGATGATCCTTATTTTATTAGAGCATCCACCTTATTGCTCCCTCTCGTGTTTCTCTGCTTTTGTCCAAGGTAAGGAAATTCTGATATGTACAGATACCTTCTCTAGAGCCATAACACAATATTTTTTCAGTTTTCATTAGATCGAGGGATGTGTTAAGATAGCAAGACTGGTTTTACTGTCTGTTTGGATGCAAATATTTACTCCTTTTATTCCCAGTTCGGTTATTTTTGGGCACTAACGAGTATCCCTGTGAGTTGAACCTGGATTATTGTAGAGTGTTCCTCCAAGTGTATCTTTAGTTCCAGATTCAGTTCAGCACAATAAATATCTGCACGTTAATTTCTTATTTCTTTGCTCCGTTCGTGAACATATGTAAAGTAGCTTCAGAGTTTTGTGACATGTCTCTCGACAAGGTAAGGTAAGGTAAGTCGTATATGTAATGCATCACCTTCAATCGACTGTCGACTAATCTGAAGACATTCATTCCACTTAAAACATATTTCACGGTTAATAGCAACTATGTTTTACATATTAAATATAATATAATTCCTTTAACTTGTATGGTTCCACGATAAACCCAAAATAAATCCCAGGCATGGTGCGTATGAAAGTATTGAGTGATGCCCTCAAATTCATCAACAATGTTGAGAAGAGTGGCAAGAAGAAGGTACTACTGAGGCCTTGTTCGAAAGTCATCATTATGTTCCTCACGGTGATGATGAAGCACGACTACAACAGCGAGTTCGAGATATTTGACAATATTGTAGCAAGGTCGCCGTCAACCTGATAGCAGACTGAACAAGTATGGGGTCATCTTCCCTAGGTTCGACATGCCCATCACATTGAGAAATGGACGAAGAAGTTACTGCGTAAGTTTGGATATGTAGTTTTGATGACGATGATAAAGCCAGAAAGAAACATCTCAGAGGACAAATCCTTGGATTTTTTTCTAATGTTAGGTTCATAATTTAGGTACGTTGTTGTTAATCCGTTTGCTACAACAGTCAAAATCGCCGTTTTTGAACTTCGCAAACCATTTTTGTGCTGCGCGCTCGCTTATGACACCTTCTCCATACACGCTGCATATGTCACGAGCGGCTTCAGCTGCTCTTGGACCGCGATGAAATGCGAAGAAACGTGGGTGTCGAAAATGCTGATTTTTGCCTCCTGGGTATTCCATTTCTGAGCCTTAAAAATGATGAAAAATTAAAATTTCAGAAAAAACTAAAAACACAATCTTGTAGAGCAGAAAAAACAGAAAAAACGCTATCAAATGAATATATTCACTTTGCCAAACAACAAACAAATCATTTAAATAAAGCTCTTTGAAAAAAACCGAACGGACTTATTCCCCAACCCAATATGTTGCACATAATATGCATTCAGATGATAACTAGACTTAAACATAAGTATTGTATAAACTAAAAGTAGAAATTAAATGCCTTTACATTTATTCAAAAGAAATCTTAAGATATTTAAATAATCCTATCCTTAAACCTGATTATATTGAGCGTATATTTTACTTCCCCAAATTTGATCAATCTAAAAATTTTGATAATAAGTAAATTTGAATATTTAATTTCTTTACAAATAGAGCCAATTTATTTTGATAACCTATTAGTCTTTGAGAGTAATTTTATGACAATTATAATAAAACAAACAACTGGTGTTCCTTTTTGTGTCACCCGACTGAGCTCTTAAATGTGTTTTATCCTGACTATCAACATTAAGTCGACTGCTAACCCAATCAGCTCTACCTTTTCTAGAAGTGTACATCAGAAAACTCAATTGTGCGCTACGATTCAGAAAACGAGCTTTAACAATGATCTCTGTGAGATATCCACTATCTGTTGAACCTAACGTCTTCCCTTACTGTTTTTATGAATTAAGGTTCTGATAATCCTCAATGCCTTCATGATGACCGTAAACGGTCCTTAAGAGAACCTCCGTTTGTTTCCTCCACCAGTACCCTTATCTCTAGAAAGGCTTCTCTCGAAATCCAAATTGTCTTGGGGTTAGGTGTGCGTCCTCTTCTATGGTGATATCCTTTTACGCGTCTCTTTAGTACCTTGCTTTTCCCGTCAATCATTTATACTAGCCCAATTTCTCTTGGCTCATTTTCCAATTTTCCTTTCTTGCCGATAAATACTAGTCTAGCTCTCTTATTCGTCGCTACTACTTATCCCTCTAGAATGCACAGATTAATTAGGTTAGTGATTCTATTCAGGTCAGTGTTAGCTATTGCCCTCATCATCACCGCATATATCTATTGCCTCTCTTTTCCTTAGCGCGTCCATCGCCACAATGACTTCCTCGGTCGTGCATAGCTTGTTCTCTTTCGGCTTTTCTGTTCAGGTCATCGTTAGCCATCGCCCTTATCACCTCGTTGGGGTTTTCTCATAAGCCTACTCTTTTCCTTTTAGGTAGCGCGGTCACCATAAAGACTTCCTTGGTCGTGAACTGGTTGTCCTCTTTCGACTTTTTAGACTCATAGTCCTCTAAGGCTGCCTCTACTTATTTGTTTCGGCCTCTTCCTTGATCTGCTTCAATATATCCTTTTTATCATCGGTATGGCCTTGTGAAGATTGGATTTGGTTTTAGCGCACTCTTGACCTAAGCTAATAAATTGATCATTGTCCCAGCGTTCTCTTGACCTACCTCAATATAGAGTGTGCAGCAACATAAATTCATTTTTTTTAATATGCGCCATTCAGTCGGTTGATGTGATATTGTTTGAGAACGGAAACTCTGCAGTTTTGTTCCGACAAAGTTCAGTCGCCATCATGCGTTCCTGAGAACGATATTGTTTTTTTTAAGTGATGAAGCTCATTTTCAGTTGTGTGGATCCTTCAACAAACAAAACATGCGCTACTGGGCTGACACCAATCCTCGAGAATTGCATCAAAGGCCTTTGCATTCACCTAAACCCACAGTGTGGTGTGCAATTTCCTCAACAGGATTTATTGGTGTTTCGTTCAACGAAGAAAATGAAGTTGCAGTGACAGTGAATTCGAAACGGTATGTAAACATGTTACAGGAATATTTTCTTCCACGGCTAGATGAGTAGGCCTTAGGGGACATTTGGTTCTAACAAGACGGTGCAACAGCTCATACTTCAAGAGTATAGATGACTCTTTAAGGGAACACTTCCCAGAGCGCCTAATCTCAATTAGAGGCGATTTGACGTGGCCGGCCTGTCTCCTGATTTGACCCCTTGTGATTTTTTTCTACGGAGTTTTTTGATATCCTGTGTTTATGTGAACTGTCCAAGGACCCTACAAGATTTGAAGACCAACATCTAGGAAAAAATTGCGAACATAGCTGGCAAGAGTCATGACAAACGTCAGAAATCGATTTACTCAGTGTATGGAGAATGGGGGACGTCACCTATATTATTTGTTCTTTAAAACTAGGTAAAATAAAACTTTATGTGTGAACATACATTATAAAAAACAAATAAAACATTTTCTGATTCGTACAATAGATTTTAATAAGTTTTTAAAAAAGGAAGTTATGTTGCCGCATCCTGTATTAGTTTTTTTGTTTTAGCGTACTCTTTGCCTAGGATTATTATTTTAGCGTACTCTTGACTTATCCCAATAAATATTAAATTATCTTAGCGAAATTTTGCCCTATATTAAGAAATTGTACACTGGCTTAGTCCACATTTGATCTTTTGATGTAAATTAATCAATACTAATGTGTATGAGTTATAAAATAAATGAGAGCATTGTTAAAATTTGAAATTTTTGAAATAATACTCTTACCAGAAAGTAAAGCAAACAATTCTATAAAGTCAAAAATGGACATTGTTAAAATTGTTAATTGCCCAAGCTACACACCTTTGTATTTGAAAAAAAACAATCCCACGCTTTGTATAGGGAAAGTAAAACTGAAAAATAGTCAAAATGCCTCTTAGATAAATATTTACTTTTTAAATGCTAGTTAATGTATATATCATAAATAATTGCAGAAAGCATGGAAACATTTTGTAACATGTACTTTGTAAACAGTTACTTTTCTCAGAGCTAAAAATTTGCTGCATCATTCAGTGGACAAATTGTTCATAAATTTCATCAAACGCTCCAATGATAAATAAAAAGATATCCAACACATCATCAAAGGCTTTTTACAGATATAATTTAAGCATAATATCTATAGCAGTTTTTCAGATACAGTATTTACAAAATGAAAAACCAACAGACACATATTTGTAAAATTATGAGAGTATCCTGACGAAGAACTGAAACAAAAGCAGGCAGAATATATGTATATTTAACATATCCCAAAAACGAAAAAGGTTTGTACGGGAAATAATTAGCTCTTGGCAGACAGATGTCAAAAAAAGTTACTAGCAAATATCTGCAGATGATTTCAACATGTCCTTATTATCAGTTGACGATTATATTATAGAATATTTAACTGTAATCTTTGTTGTTATTAACATCTGCATTTAATTATAGTCGCTAATATTTTGTACCTAAAGAATTCATCCGGGTGTTTCTAAATGAATATCGGGGTTTTAACGCTTTGTAATATTTATTACGTAAAACTTAAAATCATAATTAATACATGAAAGGAAATAGCAACTCAAACAGTTATTCGTATAAGCTCACAAGTGTTCAATGTGAGTACCTTTCGTCACACGGTACATATAAAGTCGATATACCAGTTCTTCTCAAATTGTGTTTAGTGTTTGGTGTATAATTTTTGCGTGTCAAAACAGTTTTCACTGAAATTGCAAATACGCGACTAGCCTTCCGAACCGATAGACTCTCACACTCTCGCAACAATGTCTTTAGAAACATTTAGTCGTCCTGTACTATTCCCTGCAAAGGCAGCCGATATACAAATTAATGATACCATTTATGGATGTTATTATCTGAACTTAATCCGGAACGCACGTTGCACAGTAACTACAAATTCGGGTTTTGCAAATTACAGAACACAAAAAGCTATTACAATTACAAAAAAAAAAACATTTCCAAAATTATTTCGACTGGCAATTAATTCACATTATCAAAATTGTAAAAGTAGTAACTAATCTATTTGTTGTATATTATTATACCTTTGTAACGTATTTACATTATAAACAATTTAATTTAATTTATTTTTTTTAAGTATTATGTACGTCATTATTTGCAAGGTTACTTAAATTTTCACGTATGCATAATTGGCATAAAAAGTAACTCTCCATATACATTTTGGCTTGCGCACACTGAACTGATTTGATACACAGGAACTGATTTAAATACACACTATAATAGAATAGATAATTGTATAAATTTACCATTAACAACTTTGGCCGTCCTCTGCAACTGAATGGTGCTGGCTTTGCGGTTCGTCATCGCGATATATATTTTATTGTGCGGATTCGGTCGCGAGTAAACACAATGCAACAACAAACTGCGAATGACTAAATTTATCTACGCCAACACACCTCGCATCTAGAGTGTTAACCGGCTCTAAATTGAGAAACTTGATTACTAAATTGGCCAATTTCTAACTTACTTGTGCGCTTCCTTTGCTCCGGACATAACCTTTTCTATATATATATATAAATATAAATAAATGAATTACGCGCCGGTTCAATAGCATAATTCACTTTCACTCGCATTTTATTGTGCAATTCATAACGGTAACGCGTTTACATAAAAATAGTATGGTCATCCGGACAAATACAAACAAGAGGATTAGTATGGAAATTGAAATGTTATTAAATTTCTGATGTAAGAATTGTTGCAAAAGGTCAGGCGTTGTTTTTACTGCATTGAATTTTAAAATTAATATGTATATATTTTTATCTATGTTAAACATTGGTTTGACGTCAATAAATAAATAAATGTAAAATTAGAAGTTATGGAATTTATTTATTCCTTCTCAATGCCCTGAATTTTGAAAAATGTAGATTTATTTTCAATATTAAAATATTATTATAAATTAATTACATTTAAAAAATACCTCTAAAATTAATCTCACCTAAAACTTTTAATCAGAAATTACAAACAAGAATATACTACGAACCTGCTGCATCAATCTTTCTCAAATCTTTCTTCTCTTCCACCCCAATTAATATTGGGAAAACACCTGACAGTATTAAGCCCAAAGAAAGAAATTTAATCATATTATAGGTGATAATAATTGTGATTGAAGATTATTAATTTATTGTTCTTAGTTCTTGTCATTAAAATCTGAATCTTTAGATAAATTAAGTGGGACTTTTATCACAGTTTTCTTATATTAAAATGTATTTTTTTAAAGGTCGTATGTTATTATCCACATTATATATGCCTATGATAAATGAAGTCCACTTTTCTTCAGAATCCTATCACAATCTGTAATAGAATTTACTCATTCCTTTCACGAATATTTTCTCAAATGTAACAAATTTTTGCATTTCTAAACTTAATAACATTTATTGTATGTATAGAGAAAAGTATGGGAAGCAAAGAAAAAGTACGACAGGGTGTGTAAAAAAATGAAGAGAAGGGTAAAAAAAATGTAGAAGAATTAAAGGCATGCAAGAACGGGACAGAGATGTGGAAGATGCTGAAGAGTAGGGAAGGGGGGAAACAAACGGATAGAGATTAAAGATTGGGCGGAAAAATGTAGGAAAGAAAGTGGAAATCCAGTGGAGGTTGCGGGTGAAGGTATAAATTGCGAAGTAGGAGGTGTGGAATGAAATAGGAAGGGAAGGAAGGGGTAGGTTTAGAACCCTGATAAATCGAATCTGGAGAGGGGAAAAGAACATCCCGGAATCGTGGAAGGTGGGAGCGGTATGTCCAGTCCACAAGGACGGTGATATCTAGCAGGTGGAAAACTACAGAGGAATCACGATAATGAACACAGGTTGCATGATCGTGGTATTGTTGGTGAAGAGGAGGCTCGAGGAAGAGACGGTGGAGAAAAATCTGATAACAGAAACACAGGGAGTGTTTAGGAAAGGCAGAGGAACCAGAAGCCAGTTATTTATCCTGACCAGGGCAGTGAAACGAGCATTGGAAGAGAAGAGGAGTATGTTTGCGGTGTTTTTGGACCTGAAATCAGCGTATGATTCAGTACCAAGAGAAAAGATGATAGAGCCACTGAGAAGATGTGGCGTGAGTGGAAGAATGGTTGAGTTTATAAGGAGAATATATGAGGAAACGTGGTGTGTTACGAAGGTGGGAGGGAAGTGCTGACGTGGAAGGGTCTGAGGCAGGGCTGCTAGATAAGGCTGATGCTCTTCAATATATACATTGGGGACTTCGAAGAAATACTGAGAAATTGACAGGATGGAGGGATGGTAAAAGAGAAAGAATGGTGTGGACGCTAGGGTACGAGGATGACATGGTACTAATAGTATGGGGAACAGCGGTGGTTCCTGAGGCAAATGTTAGGGGCGGAGAAATCTACTATGGGTTACATACTGCTTCAGGAAATGAATAGAGATAGAGTGTGTGGAGTGCGGCGAGAAAAAAGAGTGGCTGGGTATGATATGAAAGTAAGTGGACTTGAGGAGGGAAGGCTAGTGAGGGAGATATGGAGGGAAAGGGTGGACGCAGGTGGAGAATAGCGAAAACGCATAATAAGAGAGCAAACGAATTATCAAAGCATTACAATGTGTAAGTTGTTCGTTTAAATGTTAACCACTGATATTAAATCTGAGACAAACCTATAAAGGTTTATGAACATAACATAAAATATTTTAGGAGTAGATAGAATGCAGATAACTGCTGTAATAAATTAACGACTTATTGATACTTTTATTAAATATTTTTGAAGATCAGCCGTTAATATTAACCTAATAAGTATTTCCACTTTTCCTTGTTTGTTGTGCACTTACATACTTTCTCAAAAATTGTAGATTCTTAAAATAAAATTTTCATTCTGTCCGAATTGTTTTCCTTGAAGGAACATAGTTATTTCGCAGATAAAGGTTGAATATACTGAATCATTCATCTCTAATAAGTATTCCTGCTACCCTTTCAGTCGCCGTGGAGCTGCATTCTTTTAATAATATTGTGGCCTCTTGATATAAAATATTTTTGTGGTCTAAAGTGTGTTTTTGAAGCAATATATAAATAAGATACTTGTTTGGTTTTATAATTACTTTACCAGTTTCCTGACATATGTTTCGACAATTCCTTGTCATTTTAAAAAGTGTACTACTATTACATTAATCATATGATTACATTAATCATAGTACACCTTTAAAAATGACAAGCAATTGCCGAACCATACGCCAGGAAACTGATAACGTAATTATGAAGCTAAATAAGTCTTTTATTTACAAATCCATCCGTGTGATGTACATGTTTAATCAAGAATGTAGCAGCCGAAGTATTCATTTTATTCTTAATTTTAGTACTTATCTAAATGTTAGCACCTGATACCAGATTTGATTAGATTAGATTGGATGCGGTCGTTTGGCTATAGTCAGCCTTAGAACACTGCGGCCTGGTTAAATCTTTTCTAATTCTAAGACGTGCATGGGTAAAAATTTGTAACAATTTGATTGTAATGTTTTCAGTAAATTTCTCGTGGGTGTTCAGAACCGTAATTTCTATTGGAATCTCCCCCAGTAAGACATTACCTGAGATAAAATGTAACATCGCATCAATCTCCATCGACAATGTAATAATATCTGAGTGTTCCACATACGAAAAAACTATCCGCGTTATGGCTTGTGTTGTGCGGTTTAAAAACTGTTTACGGACAATCAATGTGGTTTATCGTGGTCAATTAACTGTTAGTGAACTACAACGAGCAACTATTTTACTGCTTAGAAATTTACAATCTACCCTGCTTGTAAAAACTGAGGTGGTGCTTAGCTCAAGACCCCTTTATCCAATGAGTGATGACAACAACGATTTCAGTGCTTTGACCCATCGCATTTCCTAATTGCTGACGTCATGACCACTCCGATCGATCCAGATTATTGCGATAGGAACTAATCCAGAAAATGAGGCAGCAGATCTGGAAACGCTGAAGCCGTGAGTACTTGTATGGACTACATGCTCGTGAAGATTGCACAGCTGGTGAACATTAAGGAGAATAACACGTCACCTCTACAGTGGAAGCTAGGTCGGATTAAAATCCTGCATCCCAAGTGCGTCACAATTCGAACGAGCTCTTCCTCAATGGTGCACCCTATGACAAAACTGTGCCCTTTACCGATTACGTAATTAGTATTGTGCATTGATTATAAATTGAACCCCAAACGTTCAGTCGGGTGCGGTATGTTCGAGATATTTCCGGAAATTGTAAAACGTGCATGGGTAACAATTTTGGACAATTTTATTGCCATATTTTCAAGACGGAATGCATTTTATTACAGTACAACGAGCCGAACTATATATAATAAATCTATTTGGTAAAATTGAGACGCAATAGATTTTGTCCCTACGTCCCACGTTAACGGACAGTAATGGCTGATCCATCGCTGAGAGATTTTTGCTGAGGTCAAAAATACATTCCACATTCACCTAATTATAAAATCACTTTGTCCACTTTCTTCTCTCTTTTATGCATGCCCTTTAATCTTCTTTCTGTCTCAAACCTTCCTCTTACTCTCTAACCTTTTCCACCAATCAGATGACTGTCTTGTTTTCCTCATTGCAAACTGTAAGAATTTGAACAATCATTTGCAAAATAGTGCTCAAGAAAATTCTCACACTTTACCATGTCTGTTACGTGAAACATTTAACCTTAACCGAGGATATATATTATATCCTTGTCGTGTAGCTTACGTTTTTCTAATGGTAACTGCATTTATTCATTTGTAGCTTTCAACAGTTATTAATTTATTGTATGTTGTGTTAAATGTACTTTATTCATGTCTTTATAAATATTTAATTTGTATTTAATTTGATGCGTAGTGTTTGTTAAATATATTATATTATTTCAAATAACCGTGTTTAAGTAATTTGGAAAACAAATCCGCGTCTCCCGCATAAACACCCTCTCTCTCTCACAGGAACGGTAAGGTCAATTAATTTTTTAGGTCATGTCTAGTCTGGTGATAGTGCTACAAACACGTATGATGAGCTCGGCCGTTTCCTCGACATAGTGTACAAGTGGTGTTGTCCACTTTATCTATATTGTGAAGATGATGCTTTAATTGGCAATGTCCTGTAAGGAGTCTTATCTCGCATTTAGTGAGGCGCAAGAGCTGATTAGCTCTGCTTGGCGAGAGGTCAATAAACAATTTGGATTGCCTTTGATCTGGTGTGTTTATCCAGTGCCCTGTTTTGCAATTTATTCTCACTCTTGATCTACACCCTTATTATGTGCTTTTAAAGGCCCACTTGAAGGTACAGTAGTATGTTCGTTGCTTATTGCACTTGCATGGCCTGGTACCCACATTAGAGTGAGCTTGTTGCCCTTGGCCAATTGGTTCAGAGCTTGTTCATCGTTTCAAGTAGTTTTGGAATTAAGGTTGTACGCTTTGAGGTCTGAGATCAGAGTGCCCCTTTGTAGCCCTTTTTTGTACAAACTTGAGCACATCTTTCCAAGGCTATTATTTCAGTCTGTAAATTTGATAAGTCTTGCCCCAGAGGAAATGATTCCCTGCATTTAGGCCATTATATGTCTATGCCGTTTTTGAAGCATCTGTATACTAAATTACAGACTTATGTTTTAGTTTTCTTGGCAACTGTCAATAATCACTTCAAAGTGCGATATGAAATCAAATTTGGTAGGCATTACGTCCAAGGAATTCTGGTTTAGTCGGGATTAGAATTTCTGAGTGTCCAAATTTATGTCTGATCGGTTTTTTGCAGGGGAAGTAGGCCTAGTAAAACTACCATTACTACAAAGGGGGGGTGATGTGCATAGCCCCCCGTTGTGCCAAGATAGGTCATACTCTGAAGTGTTTGAAGATTCTTTTGTGTCGCTGCTTGTTTAGTCTTTAGTCTTGACCCATCATATTGGTAAGCTATATGTAATAATGGGTCTTACTATCATAATGTACACATACTAAGTCTAAAATAACTTCTGTATTGAGCTGTAGGAATTTCAATTTCTCAGTAGTAGATAGAGGGATGGCAATCTTTACAATAAATTGACTAATTGATTTCGCCGTCAGTTCTTATTTAGGAGAAAGAGTTTTCATATCGCTATATTGTTGTGAGGCCTGTAGAATTATTAATATGAGGTTGTTATATAACTTTTCATAATATAATTTCCTCTACTCATTAGAATGTTTTTTTAAGGTTTAGTTTATTTATAAGTAGGTTAAGTAGAAGAGTAGTAAGAGGTAACAACCCCACTGAACTTCGCCTTCTCGTCAATTGATTTTGTGTTTTGTTCATATACATATGTCTTCAATAACAATTTTGTAAGCAGAAAGTATTACCCCTTTCCTCTTGTTTGATTTTGAAAACCTACATCCTTTCTCAAAATCAAAATTAAAAATTGTAGCCTCTTAAAATAAAATATTCCTACTGCATAAAATATGGCTCTTATCGGTAAATACATTTATTTAGAATGATCTCAAATCCACCACAGCTATACAATCTTTAAAACTGCACTAGAATATTTATTATAACTCTGAAATATAATTTAAATATATATCATATTCTACAACAAAAGATCAGAAAATATTAAGAAAAAGGTAATGCAAATTTTTGATTAGAAAAGTTTGAAAGACGCGGGAATAGAAAAAACACTAAGAATTTTATAGTTATGTTCTTAAAGGCTTACGATTTCCTTTTTTTACATTAAGAATTGGAAGGTGCGTTTAATGATTTTACTGCTAGTATTCTTGTGTCGGAGAAGGCCTTTTTAATATTCTTTCAGAAAGACTTAGCTATTAAAGTTCGTCACAGCTAATCTGCACACCACGAAATGTTCAAATTTTCCTGTTTTCATATTTTCTGAAACATTTAACTCAGTACTTAAGTTTCTACTTTACTAACTATTTTTGTAATTTAAGTAATTAAGGTGAAACTGTATTGCCAACGCTCGTTGGCTGCATGCATACTGTTTTGGGGGGTGGAAAACCTTGTCTACCTTCGAAGTAGGATTATATTAATCGAATGTAAAAAAAAGTGAAAAGGTCTGCATTGACAACTTGCTATTTTTTATTCGTTCAGAAGCAAGTGTTAAAGATCTGGGTAGAAGATTGTAAAAAGGTTATACTTTTGGTTTATTGTAGGTCTTCAGCTAAATTGCGATTAATCTAAGTACATGTTATACAATACATATCTCACAAATTGGTGATGAAGTGGATGATTTTTTCATCGAAAATCGGGAATGGAGACATTAAAACGACTAAACAAATACATAAGAAAGATGTACTGATCGGAAAGCGGAGGCTCACTTTATATGGTAAGCAAAATTATTCCGAGAGAAGTGTTGATTTCACCTTTTTGATGATCAATAAATTCTAAATAAAATCAAACTCTATGCAAACGAAAAGAAAATACGATTAATTAACTTCTCGCTTAACCCGTGGTGAAACATTTTTATGTTAATAAAATGATTAATTAAGCACTTGGTTATATTTCACTATTTATATATAAAATGTTGCTTGTTTAACATTTTGTACATTATTTAAGATTTAATATATTCGAAAGGGAATATTAGATAAAAGAAGTCGTTTTCATTCAATTTCGTCAAGAGAATTAGGAATAAAGTTTATTTAGGAAAGTATGTAACAAGCATATTTACGGAGAAGTTAATGTATTTGTAGCAACAAAATATATATTTGCTATTTCTTCGCAATATTCATGCCAAAAATGAAGACTTGCAATAAAATCTGTGATAGATTTATTTTAAACATTAAAAGTTGCCGTTTAATAACGGAGCATATATTACAATAGATTGGCAGATATTTCATTTCTTTTCACCTAATCAACAAAACCTGATAAATATGGTAGACATTTTAGTAATGGAATATAATTGAGATATATTTATTTATATTTGTAGAAATAAAGATGATTATTATCATAATAAAAATGAAAAATTTTTGAGATCACAATTGATCAGCAAATTAGTGATTTTTTTATGTGTTTAAATTAGCGTAACTATATTTCAATTAGGGACATAGATCTTGCAATAATTTCTTATACCTTTCTCTATTAAAGATGTATACTATGCGTTTTTATGATCGCGTTAATGTAGAAGGGATTGATTGAAACTAGAAAAAGCTACATTTTTAAAAGAGAATTAACACCATAGATTAAAATATTTTTTGGAAAAATGTTTTCTTTATATATTTTACAATGTTGTATATTAACGCATGGATCCTAAACATTAACATTTCCTGAAGGTTATTTGTTTTATAATCAGAAGCTGAATTTTTTCAATTAAAATGAAAATAAAAAGAAGCAGAAGAATGATGGCAGAGTAGAAGACATATCGAATTATCAATTGTATTTTTTAATTTTATATAGAAAAAAGGATATATAAGGGCGTTAAATTTTTTAAATTTTTATTTATAATTCTCTTCTATTTTATTAATTAATTTTTTTATATTAACTTACAATTCTACAATATTAAATAGTATTGTACCTAATTATACACATATCAACTATCGAAGGAGCAAATAGTTTAAATAATCAAATATACTTAAGTTGGTAAATATTAGTTATCTAAACACTATACCATAAAGAGAATAATAAGATGCACAGGCAACCCAATTCACGTTCACTTTACCTGTTGGAGTTTGGACGGCTTCGCCTTCCGCGTAAAAGATGTCTCATCCCACCAGTCGACCACCTGTTTGTGTTTTGTTATTGTCTCGGTCGCCGCGGATGCACCCGCAGAATAATTATTTAAATTCCGTGTTTTGTGCTCGTGATTAGTGGTGTCGGTGTAGGGGACGTTCCCGGGGATGTTTTAATTACACAAGAGTAAACGCCCAGGTAAGTTTTCATTCACCATCACGCTTATTTGTTTATAGACGGTATTCGGCATAACCTCAAACAACTAAACAATGACCGTCCTACGGTAGTCACGTTATTTAAATTATGTAAATTTAACAACCGCAAATTATAGCTGTAACGTGGTTTTATATTGTTTTATAATGTCTTAAACAGTAAGCACGGCGCATAAAGTTTCCTGTTATTTTTTTTATACCTACATTGTTTTTTTTGCTCCGGCGACATATCTCACATAAGTACCTAAAAAAATAAAACAATTTCTAAACATAGTGTAAAAATCGAAAGCACTCAATAATAAAGAGTTTTGTTTATATTTATTAGAAAAGTAAGAAATTTATAATTAATTATCTACGATTTAACGTTTAATCGTTGATTGAAATATTTCAATCAACGTTTTAATTGTAAAGGCGTTTACTTTGTAGTACTTCTTAAATAAATAAATAAAGTGGCAAAGCAAAGTCATCTGTTTTTCCTTCTTCATTAATATTTAACGTTAGATGAGTTAATATTTAAATTGATAAAAGTGCAATTATTACGTATTGAATTAATTTAACATGTATGATTTGTGTTTAATTAGAATGCATGATTTGGGTATGATTGTATAGTTTTTTTTTGCAATCTCTGTGTTAGTTTTCGAAATATTGATTTTTAATGTCAAATGTTTTCTCTTGTTAAATAGTTTTCATTAGTAGTTTGTTATGAATTCGATAGTTTGTTTTCGGAGACAATTGTTTAAAATATTTAAATAAAAATATTTACTTATTCAATATTTTACTGATTAATATTTTACATTATGTCGTTTGTTTTGACTTGATGTTATTATCGTTCTTATTGCTTTACTAGTTTTTTTTTACTTTGTAATCGAATGTTTGCTTCTGCTACTATAACCATTTAAATTCTCCCTTTTCAACTCGATTAATTTAGTATACTAAACAATTTTATTTTATTTTTAAATAATTTATAACTGCGAATTCTTAAATTAGTTAATTTTATATAACTACGAAATGGACTTTATAAAATATATATATAAAACAGTAATTTGACATTCTGATAATAAAGTTATTATAAAGGGCCAGTTTCTAACTTGGAATAAATTCAGTAAATCATAGAAAGTTTTTTTTTTTAATATGCCCGGATAGGTTGATTAGTATTTTAAATTGCGCTCTTTTTGATGTAATAAAATTTTGTAGAGCGTGTCCCAAATATGAGATATTACGTCATCGACTATTTTTTTAATGGTAACACTAATTTTTTATCAATATTCTCACAGAGTATATCACGTGTGTGCCAAATTTCAAATGTTTATTTCCTGTCATTTACAACATATTTAACAAACATTATCAAATTTAAAAAATTAATTCAAAATTAATAGTCTTTCTTCATTAAATGCTCAAAATGCTGTCCATTTTCTAACTGAAAATATCCTAAACGGAACTGAAACTTGTTTAGAACATTTTTAATTACTTCGGAGAATCTTAGCCTACACTCCTCCCTTATTTGTTCTTTCAACTCTTCAATATTTGCCGGTTTGGTCTTAAAAAATTTTGCTCTTCAAGTACCGCCAAAAGAAGAAGTTTATAGGTGTTAAATCCGTAGATCTGGGTAGCCATTCAACTGATCCATCTTTGTGGAAATACATTATCCAGGTACTTACGGATATGCCTTGCAAAATGGGGAGGCGCACCGTCCTGTTTAAACCAGATGTTTCTACTCGGGACGTCAGCTTCTACAGGGCAAGGGAACAAAATAGCCAAACTCGAAATTAGTTCTTTTTTCAAGAATTATAAATATCCCGTTCCATTGAGATTGTTTGGGAAGAAAATTGGTCCTATAACTCGATCACCAACAATCCCTGCCCAAGCATTAACTTTTTCTGGATATTGACCTGCCCTCATCCAGTGTGGATTCTTGTCTGCCCAATAACGGCAATTTTGACGATTTACCTCACCATTTAACATAAACGTTAATTCATCAGAAAACAAGATGTATTCTATGTTAAGAACATTTCTATCTAGTAGATCCATATTTTTTTCGCAAAACTCGAGTCTTTCGATCCAGATCATCTTCTCCGAGTTCCTGAAGGATTGTCATTTTATAAGAATGAAATTTCATCCTTATATTTTTTTCTAAGGATTCTTGACACTGAAGATTGGCTAAATTTTAGTTCACTAGCCATCTGCTTAGAGAAGGCATGACGGTTTTCCTGAACAGAGAAAAGTACATCAATTTTGACATCTTCACTGAGCGCATTCTGACGATGATTTTTTTGTTTTTCTTAAATGCCCATTTTCCCGAAGCTGTCTTTAAATCTTGCTTAGGGTACTTTGCGACATGGCTGGTAAATCAGGATACTTCTCTCTAAATAAATAAATAACTTCATTTTGTGCTATTGTCCTATCTCCGTAGTCAATCATAATTAAAATTTAGATTTTTTGGGTTTCAGTTAAGTACATGTTCGTATAATTTTTCGACAATACTCGTTTTTATAACTAAATGTCAAAGTAATAAACGTTAGTTCGATAAAAAATTATGAACCAGCATTTTTTGGCATTCCACTTTGAAAATGCATAAAAATTGAATAAAGTTGACTTAGATTTATTCAATCTTCAAATTAGATGTTTGTTAAATATCTTGTAAATGACATTAAATAAAAATTTGAAATTTAGCAAACATGTGAAACTTGAAATACTCTTTAAGAATAGTGATGAAAAATTAGTATTGCCATTAAAAAGTTAGTCGATGGCGTGATATCTTATATTTGGGACACGCTGTATAAAATTTCATTACATCCAAAAGAGCGCAATTTAAAATACTAATCGACCTATCCGAGCATATTTTCAAAAAATAAACTTTCTATGATTTACTGAATTTATTCCAAGTTAGAGACTCAAAAGTATATTTGTAACAGGTTGAGATTGTTTACTAGTCAAGATCTTGACCGATGGTTTAACCAGAAAGTTAAATACTCCAAAGGAAAACTCCGTTCTGAGGTGATCCAAAATTAATTAAAAATTGGTGGCTGTTATTAACAGAAAGCAATACTTCATGTTTATATTATAATTATAATTTTTGCTATTGACAGCTTCTTATGACTTTTCGATGGCTATCCATCCAAACAGAGATCTAGTAGCGTTGCACTAGGCACACTAGGCAATAGATGGTATGTTGAATACATGATTTGTTTTCAATCTCAATAAGATTTATTTTTGTAGGTTAAAGTAAAATTTAATATTTTTAATTGGATTTTTATGTATATTCTTTACCTGAAAAAGCAACATAAAATTTTGAAAATCAATCACTTATTATTAATTAGATATAATATGAATTTTCAACAAAGTGCCTCATCAATCCGTTCATTAAAATTATGAATTGTTAAATGAAAGTAATCATTGAAATTCTTATAGTCTTCTACCAATAAATGAAAGAAACAAAAAGTATAACTATAGTTAGGGTTCCAAGACACGACCAAGAGAAATAATCAAATAATCAAAAATAATCTCTCTATATACGTAGAATTTTTTTTCGCATTGCTTTTCACGTCCAAATTTTGCCCAAAATAGCGTTTTGTAGCGTCTACAAAATTGTAAGCTATTGTTTGAATTTTTGTTTGCATTTAAACAGTTATAACACATTCTGAAAATTCAAATTGAAACAAATAGTTTTCTTTAAGCTTTTGTATTACAATTAGAACTATAGATTTGATTTCTTTAGCTCTTTATTAACTGTTTAACACTTTAACATTTTTAGTGAAGTTATGGGATGGACTTTTTGTTAGTAGCTAACTATCCGAATCGTTAGATAAGATGAGGTATTATTATAATCGTTTAAGAATACTTTTGATTAAATCTTAAGCTAAAAATAATCACAATCAAATACTTTCTCTTTTTAATATAAAAATTTAACACATTACTTACAATTCTAAATATTTAATATAATTTACCAGAAATCGAAACAACAAACATCTAGAAAAAAACATTATTAAGTCAATATTTTAATATTTGAGATAGAGAAACGGTTAATTGGGTAAAGTAGTACAGTTTAATCATATTACTTTAACTACACTTATATCGGATATTCTGCCTCCTACGCAAAAAAGCTATTGTTTAAAATTTTATTAGGCTTTACAATTATTGCTTATATAATTTTTATATAACTGCTATACTATTTGATTAAATTCAAAGAAAAGTCGAAATTTTTATTTTTATTTTCTTCTCAATAACTTAGATATTTCAATAAATTAACGTACCATTTTCAAACCGTAAGTAACGGTAAATTAGATATATGTGAAAATTTTGTTTAAATAAACAAGCTTTTATTTAAAACGAATATTCGGGAAATCCTAAACGGCTTCGACCCAATTCAAAAGTTTTAATAAAAGTTGTTCAGCTCTTTCGACAAAGAATAAAACCTGAAGTTAAAATTTCAGTTTGAAATCTTTAGCAGTTCTTGAGATATAGCGACTATGAATGGATACACAAACACAAACTCAAAGACAAATTTATTGCAATTGTTAGTAAAATTTAAAATTGTATGATAGTTTTTCTTCTGGCTGTAGTCTTTGTGGTATAAAAACTATAGTTACCTATGGCTTTGTTGTAAGTATTTTATTGTTTATTCGGATGAAGAATATATTTATAAATGTCTATTATTTTGAGTTTTGTTGGATTTGTCAATAAAAGCCTTTGCTTTAAATTAGTTATAATTTTAATGAGATCTCTTCTTGTAGTACCATCTCCATCTAATGAAGGTTGGAAACCATCGAAGCAAAACCCTCACGGTCTTTTGTAGCTTGGAACAGGGAATAGCATCAAAGCCTGTCCAATTATGTATAGTTTTTAGTAATGAATGCTTATTTCTTCCTTTCCCGCGTTTTCCCTAGATTTTTCCTTCGATTATCAGTTTGAGAAAGTCGCATTTATTACTGCGCATTATGTTTTATATAGGCAGTTTTTCTCTGTTTTGTAGATGTAAGTTATTCTCTTTTTGATATTGTTCTCCTCTTTATTTCCCTATTGGTAACACGTGCAGTCCATGGAACCCTTAGCAGTCTACGTAAAACCCACACTTCGAACGCTTCAATTCTATTCATAGTATTGACTTTTACATCCAAGTCTCACAACCATATAACAACACAGAGTATATATAACATTTTACAAAAAGATATCTAAGAGTAGTGTCGTGTAGAAATTGCCTCATTCTTTTGAAAGCAGCTCTTGTCTGTTTTATTCTAAATCGTATTTCAAGATCTGGCTCTAGGTTATTGTTAATCTAGGCTCCTACATATTTAAAGTTTTCCACTACTTCAATGACAATTTAAAGAGATAAGTATTGTAATTTACCTTATTTTGCTTTTAATAATTTGAGTATTATGAACCACCCTTGCAGTTATATTAGTTATAAAAACTAAATTTACTACGTTAGTAGAAAGATATTCTTTTTATCTACTTATATATATTTTAAGTATTATTTAAAGATTTGCAGAGTGGAAACAAGGGCTACATTATTTCTTCCCGAAAAGCCAGTGACTGAAAACTAGTACTCTTGTCAGTGCGACAATATAAAATTAGACAATTGTTTTAAAGTTCAAGTATACTAATAAAATGAAAGCTCAAGAAAGCTGTAAAAAAATCTGCAATGAAATTAACAGAACATCATCTATATCAATATAATCAATATCAATTTTTAGCAGAAAATGATAATAAATATGTCTTCTCACATAACAAATAATTTTCAAGTATACTTTATTGCCCAAACTGATCAATCTCAGTCACATACTATTAATAAAAATGAATCCCATTTCTCAACCAATGCATTAAGATTACACTAATTAGATATTATTATTAAAGCTCTCACTTCGAACTTAGGCAGAATCACCCACTTTATAGTCGAAAGCTTTCCTAAACATATCTTCTCACTAACACTCAAAAAGAGAAATTACTAATCCTCCTGTCTCTTTGTTTACTTAAAAGAAGCATATGATGTCATTGATTTAATATTTCATCATTATCCTAATTTAGAAACTACTGTACTTGCTTTACAATTTCACCTACAGTTAAGTGGTGGGGGAAGTATACTTTTGTTTACAGAAAATGGTCTGTAACTTCCGTATACCTTAACCGATTTTCACAATCTTAGGCTCAATTGAAAGAGTATTAGAAGTTGATTACAAAAATAAATAACATTAACACATTTAATCAATGCGCTGGCAACTAGAGGGCATTATGTAACACTTAACCATATTTATGTATTTTTCTCAGAAATATCAAATGGAATGATATAACTCGAAGCAGCTTACAAAAAAGAAAATGAAATTACATATTGTTTCGTCAAAACCGCAAATATCTCTTGCCATTCCAAAGATATTTAGATTTTTTAAATTTTCATTGTTTTCGAAGTGTTGGTTCACCCTGTAAGGTGTAAATGAAAATATATGGCTAAAGTTACTTTTAGAAAAAATGTCATGTAAAAACAAATGACAACAATATTTATTAGCATAATTAATGAAAAATAATAAAACTTATTACCCATAACAGAAATTTACAAAACGCTGAAATTTCTAAAAGCACCCATTATCTAGTTATTTTAGAAACTCAAAATGTTTCCCCTTATTTGCTGTACCTACACAAATTCAGTCCTTCTAGAGTGAAATTTTATCCTAGATTCTTAAAATTTCTTCAATGGTTTTATATGGATAAGCTGTAACATTACGAGTATGTCAAAACATTTTCCTGGGCGATGTTGTAAAAGTAATCAAGTCACCTTTGGAAATGAAATTTCTGTTTTGTGATTGTTTATTTATACTTTGTTGTTGCTGTCAAAGTTAATTTGAACGTTTGAAAAATCACTTTATTATAATGCTTTATTTTTTAAATGAAGAAGCATATGATATGCTAGCAGTGTATTTTGAAAGTCTACAAAATGCAGTCATTGCTGAAAGAGAATATGGGTTAAGATTTCCTGAAAGACGGCGTCATTCAAGAAAAGTTTTTAAAAGACTAGCAGAACGATTACGAAAAACTGGCAATGTTCAACCTGTTTCGGTAAGAAATAGGGTACGTAGAAGACAAAATGAAGAAAATTTTATTAACGTCTTGGCATACGTTAACGCTGAACCACGTGCAAGTATTAGAGAAATTGCAAGAGATCTAGAATTAAATTATTCTTTGGTGAATAGAATACTAAAAGAACATAAAATGCATCCTTACCATGTTGTTTTACATCAAGAGTTAAAAGACATAGATTTTGATCGACGACTAGATTATTGCAACTGGTTAAAAGGAATGTTAAATGATAATCAACAATTTCTATCTGCAATATTATGGACGGATGAGGCTACATTTTCAAGCTCTGGTAAAATTAACTTGCACAACAGTCACTACTGGTCAGAAACAAATCCACACTGGCAGAGGGAAGTCAATTACCAAAATCGCTGGAGCATAAATGTGTGGTGTGGTATTTTAAATAGGAAGATAATAGGACCTTTTTTCTTTGAAGAAAAATTAACGGGCCAAAGGAACTTAGATTTTTTAACTAACGATTTGCCCATCCTCCTAGAAGACGTTCCAATTCGTAACAGATTAGACATATGGTATCAACAAGATGGTTGCCCAGCACATTTTGCCGCAGGTGTCCGAAATTATTTAGATATTGTATTTTCAAATAAATGGATTGGAAGGGGAAGTAATTTTCCATGGCCAGCAAGGTCACCAGATCTTACGGTTTTAGATTTCTTTTTATGGGGTAGAATTAAAGATTTGGTTTTTAAAACACGTCCAACTACACGTGAGGATATGAAAGAAAGGATTCGGCAAGCAGTAAGAGGTATTTCTGGTGCTGAAATTGAGGCCATTGTCAATTCCACTATAGAAAGACTGAATTTGTGCATAGCAAATGATGGGAAACATTTTGAGTACCTAAAATAACTAAGTAATAGTTGCAGTTTTCAATTTTAGTTTTTTGTATTTTTTTCCATTAATTATGTTAATAAATATTGTGCCATTCGGTTTAACTTGATATGTTTTTGAAATGTAACTGTAGCAGTATGTTTTCACTTACAACTTACAGGGTGAACCAACACTTCGAAAATAACCAAAAACAACACAGAAAATTAAAAAAATCTAAATATTTTTGGAATGACAAGAGATATCAGTTTGCGGTTTTGACGAAACAATATGTAATTTCATTTTCTTTTTTGTAAGCTGCTTCGTGTTATATCATTCTATTTGATATTTCTGAGAAAAATACATAAATAGGGTTAAGTGTTACGTAACGCCCTCTAGTTTCCAGCGCATAGATTAAATGTGTTAATGTTATTTATTTTTGTAATCAACTTCTAATACTCTTTTCATTGAGCCTAATCTTGTGAAAATCGGTTAAGGTATACGGAAGTCACAGACCATTTTCTGTGAACAAAAGTATACTTCCTCCACCACTTAACTGTAGGTGATAGAAAAAAATGACTTAAGTAAAAATTGTAAACCAAGTACAGTAGTTTCTAATTTTGATAATTTTCAATAGCCTTAATGTGGAAATATTTTGTAAAAAACGCAAATTAATTATGCAAATGATAAAATGCGCCACCTAGCGGAAAGCTACGCATTTAAAAATATTTTTACGCATCTTCTTTTGGCCGATTATGTCATTTTTTTCCCCAAATTCTAGGATATACGGTTTCCGAGATACGGCCAGTGGCCACCCTTAATGAATCACCCTGTATATCAGTAACCTATTATGATGTGAGGTTCCTGGAATATGTCAAAGGACTACTTTTAGAAACTGTTGTGTTTGATTGAACTTTTGTCAACAGACTTCCTGTACAAGACTAAACCAAAATATAATTTTATATTTTGTTATTTTTTTGTTGATATCAAATCGAGTACAAAAAGATTTGTAAGCTAAATCTGGAAAAGTTTTAAATGTCCCAAAAGAAAGTTTATATTTAGTGGACCAAATAAAATAAAACAATACTAGACTAGAAAAATAATCGTAAGGGTGGTAATATTTATTCACAATTAATGTGTTTTTAATATGTTACTAAAATATTTGGCCTATTTTACCTAGGAAAAAATAGCGTGGCGCAATATTTTTATTAATAAAAAAAAATATTCGTTGATTTAACAAAAAAAAATGTAATACAATAATAAATGTGCAAATTGTTTAAAAAAATCATTTTATACAGGAAATCTCTGTGATTTTTACACACCGACAAAATATTTATTATTTAGCAGAAGGAAATAAAATGGCGCCGGTTAATATTGAAACTTGATGAAAAATAAAATTGCTTTTTTTAGGTTTAAATTACTGTAAAACAATAACGACTTAGGAAATAATGTTCAAAATAACAACGTTTATTCAAAATTGATGTATATTTAATATCGTACTAAAATATTTTTCTTAAGCTTAAAACTTAGAGAAGTTAAGGAAATAAAATTTCATTCGCTGATTTAAAAAAAGTAATGTTATAAAATAGCCACTAACATAATTCTATTTAAAAAATCAATTTTCTGCAGAAAATTTCTGCACTTTAATTACACTGTTAAAGTATTCTACGTTAAAATATGAATTGGATGAAAAATGAAATTGCCTTTGTTTGTTTGAATGATTGTAAAATTATAACAACTGGAAAAATAATCGTAAAAACAACAACTTTTATTTAAACTTAATGTATCTTTAATATTATACTAAATTATTTGACCTATTCTTGGTAGAAACAAGTTGGGAGGCTTAACACTTAAGTTAATGGAAATAAAATTGCATTCGCCGCTTTAAAAACTAATGTTATCAAAAAGTCACAAATAGAATTCTTTTTAAGAAAATTAATTTTATGGAGAGAATTTCCGTAGTTTAAATACACTGATAAAATATTCGGCGTTTCGCAAGAGGAAATAAAATGGCGTTTGCTAAAATTTAAATTGGAAGATAAATAAAACTGCATCTGTCGTTTTCAAATGATTGTAAAACTAACTTTGTTTATATAGAATGAACGTATTTTTAATACAGTACTAAACTATTCGACCATTTCCTGATGGATTAAACTTTTTTAACCTTTGAAAATTATCGAGTATGATCGAAACACGTGTCAGGAAACTGAAAATAAAAGTAACAATATGGAACATAACAAGTGTTTTTCTTCACCAAAATTTTTATTAGTAGTATTCATTTCATATATCTTCAATTTACACTCTGCCAATCATCGAGATAGGAATATTTATATATACCCTGCATAAATGAGCAATTAGAGAAATAATCGTTAAAGCATCTATTACAAACATAAATTAGTGAGTTTAAAGATTCAAATAAATCCGATTGCCTTTACAAACGATTTTAGGATATGTTGACATGTATATAATACATTTATGTAATGTAACACATTGGTTAGCTTGTATCAGATGAGACGGTTTGCCATATTATATTAAGTACGCCATCATTTTTATTCGCCGCCACATTTCGATGATGATGATGATGGCATTTGTCATCTGCTAACGAATTGGGGTATCGTATGCCGGGGGCGATTATTTAGCTTGTCCTGTAATTTCGAAAGCGATTACAATTACTAATCACATTTCAATTTTGATTCAATCAAATCACAACCTTGTTCGCTACATGAAACCCCCTAATAAAAATATATCAATTTTATTTCTTGAATTACTTTTTAATTTATCACTCGGTGAAACATTTAAAACTATTATTTATAAAGGTTTTAAATTAATTTAAACCTTTATCAATGACAATATTAATTTTAGTTCAAACACTTCACTTATTTATTATTTTTCTCCCACTAGTTTGTCATTTTGAAAAAGATATGTACAAAATATTACAAATTGCCGGCATTTATACAGATTTAGTTGAGGACAGTACAAAATGTTTACTTTCCCTATATACGTAGTATATATAGGGGAAGTATTGTTTTCGTGATTTTTATATATTCATATGTATTTTTTGGAAAGGAAGCTAAAGTCTAATAAACATAAACATACAACAAGGGAGTTATTACACCAACCTTTATAATTACTGTTAATTTGTAAATTATTTTACAAATGAGTAAACGACACAAGATTGGCACGTTTTTTTTAACTTATTTTATTAAATGCTAGATGTACATTTCGGTTACAATGTAACCATTATTAATAGCAAACTAAGAAAATTGTCAAACTTTTTTCATTTACTCATATCAACATTTTCTTCGAGTACGTGAAAACTCAATTAATTTTATAAATGGTAGATTTTCACTATAACAATCTTGAAATAATAAGTATACTAAATCATTACTTAAATAAAATTAATAACTATAGTAATTATTTAAATAAAACACTTTATAACTTTGTTTTACCACTATATTTTGTATAACTGTAAAGTGAAACTTTATGTTTAATAATGATCAGCTTATGATCGAAACTAGTCACAGTTATACAAAATATAGTGGTAAAACAGAGTTATAAAGTGTTTTATTTAAATTTTTTTTATCAAAATGCACCACCAAGTGAACGCCGACATCATACAAGAAATAGTAATTATGTTAAAAACATATGTTATTATTTATTCTTACATTGTATTCATCTATGAATAATTTAATATTTATCGTAGTATTTTATTAAAGTTAACTTGTTGTATTTGTTGTTAAACACATACCCAAACTAGATTCAAATTAACTATTTAAGTTACTCAATTTAAGTCACAGACCTTACGTGCTATACACTTTGAAATTAATTCGAGTCGCACCTTTAATTATAAATGCACCCGACGGAAACGCGGCAATTCCAACTCGCTTGCGACTTGTTCTTAAGGCGCGCCGGAACTTTCCGATTGATTCATTAAGTTCGCCGGGAAACTTTGTTTATTTATAATTACGAGCGAGACCATAAATGCGCACTATATTGATAGAGACACGTTTAATCATCAGTTTGTTCATGCTAAGCTCCTTACAGTTCAGGAACCGACCGACAACTTTTGAAAGTGCAGGTAATGAGTTGGCCCCGCTTATGAAAGATTAAATTGTTTTAGGAAGGCAGTGCAATTAGGGATTGTTTGAGTTTGAGCGATAATTGCACGGACGCGTTTCGAGTATTATAAATAAGGGTCGGTGAAGATAATAGTTTATTGGGAATAATCTGGCTTGCTTTAAAGATGGAGTTTATAAGGGTGCAGTAACACTTTGTCCATTTTTATTCTCCATATATATGGGAAGTATTGTTTTCCTAATTTTCCCAAAAATTATATATTTCATATATATGACATATCATTTAAACTGGTTCTACTTGATTCAAAATGGCAACGTTTAGCTATTGTGAGACTTCAACGCACTCAAAACGTTTTACAGAACTCACATCTACATCGTTACATTAAGGTAACTAGTATATCTATCGAAGAGATTGCTGTTACTTCTACAGAAAACTTGGCGAAGATATCGAAACTTTAGCCTTTGAAATCAAGTGGGAGTTAAATTTAAACTAGTTTAAATGTCAGTGGAAGATGAAACGAGGTATTTAACATCGCTTGTGATCGAAATGTTATCTCCTTAATAGGACAATCTCTAAGCTCTTAAAATCGAGTTAAAATAATACTTTTCTTCCTATTTATTACGAGTGGCCACTACTCATGAGAGTCTACAATTGCCTGAGGTTGTTATTTAGGTAAATTAAAGTGAGCGATCATAATTGTAGCTAATTTTAACACTTTACTCGCATAGAGTCGGGGATAGAGACGAGCCCTGTGGGATACCTACATGTATTCTGTAATTGTTGGATAACAATTTATTTGAACACAAAATTCCTTGTTGCGTAGGAATAAGATATTCAGAAAAATTTAATAATGTTAGTTTGTGTTTAAGATCTGCATGCCATACACGATTGAATGCTTTAGATACTCTGAGAAAAGCAACAGATGTCTATTTTTAATTCAAAACCAACGAAAATAATTAATTCAATCCCAATAACTGATGTAACGTAGACAAACCTGCGAGTCTGGAATGATTTTACAATAGTTAAATGTCGAATTCAAGTGGAAGGAATATTCATCATTAACCTACTTAGAACACTGATAAAGCTGTTTGATTTATAATTTTGGGGAAACGATGTACTATTACCTTTTTTGGGGATATTCAAAACAGCTGTTAACTTCTATTCACTTGGAAAAATGACTAAATCGCATAATTTTATTTGCAATATTAAGCAAAAGACAATGGCCCTAAGTATAGATGTTTTTTTACTATAAAAGTTGAAATCCATTAATCCCCGTTACAATTTTTTAGTTAATATCTCAGATTGTTTACCTCTTCTGAAGTGATTAGATGATAAAACGACTTTCGGTTTGTTGATTTTAACGAATTTGGCAACGACGGAATTAACTTTAGAGACGAAGCAATCGTCTCGCTTAAGTAAAGCTCATTAGCGACTTACCGGAGGTGCTTTTGATTTGTCCTTTTTAGTGTAGGTAAGGATTTGTTCAAGTAATATGTAATAATAGTGTCTTAATTACGAACTGATACATAGAAATTTAAGAATTGTAAGTAATTTTTGTTCTAGAACATGCTAATCGAGTTGCATGCCCTCATCATTATCTTTCTTTGCTTTATCATTGTCTTTCTCTACACTTTTTGCAAATCCGCTGCTGGTCTCTTTGACTTTTTCTAGAGCCTTAACCAATTCCTGTATATTTCCCTGATTGGCGGCAGCTACAGCATCAGGAGTGGAGACCAGTTTGGAAAATTACAAGATCCAATTGTCACTTCACTCGAAAATTGTGTTTCAGCTTATTGAAATTGTGTGTGAGCGTTTCCATAAACTGTTGGTAAATGGCCATGCAATTGTTCAATTATTTCCGTATTGCTCATAATTGAACTCAAAGCATCACCAGTAAGTCCAGTACATAAGTCGACTGATTGATCATTACCAGCTGTAGTGTCTGCTCGTAAAATACTTCTGGATATAATTCTGTAAATCAGCAAGTTGAATAGGCAAGATATAAGATGAATCTATTTTTGTAACTCTTGGTGCATTAGGGACTACTGCTGGTATAGATGCAGTTTTTGTCTTGAAAATCCAGCTGTGGATAAATTTAAACGAATAAAACATTTATATTTTAACTGCTAAAATTGTTTCACCACACGTGGCTTCATCAGGCAAATAAAATAATTGCAGCTTAAACCTTAAAACATCCGTGTTTTATTAATTTTAAATGCAATGGAATTGCCAAGTAACAGCCTTATAAATCCAGTATTTATTGTAGATGAATTAATGTTTGTTGTTGAAGTAGTTGATAGACTTCTAGTACGCTGTGTTATAGCTGGAGAAGTATTTGCAATCCTAGCACTGCCACCAGTAGATGGGCGACTTATTGTACCTAATATACTGAACAATATTTATCCACCTAGCCAAAAGTTACATCAATTGACACTGGGACATGATGTTTAACAATTATTATAATTGATCTTGATCAACTGCTTTTGAAGAAGGCTGAATTATTAAGGTATTAATTAATGCGTTTGCAGTTATCCTCATATTTATCAGTTCTTAATTCCTTAAGCCAAAAGAAGAATCTACAGTAAGATAATTAAAATCAGTCATATATTGTGGCACCAGGAAAAATAATTAAATCATCTTTAACAACACCAGTAGTTCCATTCTGCCAAAAGAAATCCATAAAATAGTCTTCAATATAAATAGGCACAGTTGTTATTGATAATGAGCAATCGAAATATGTATTAGAAAATATAACTGTGTTATTTATATTGATTTTATAACTTTAAATAAAATAAAATAAACTTTGTTTATATCACACACTTTATTATTCTTAGTGACTATAGTTTCGACACAATTTAGCTGGTCATTATCAAACTAATACTTGATTTTACTCTTCACGAAACCCAAAAATAAACATCGAAAACGTCTTCACTGTGGTAAACATACAAAAGACCTTTGTGTCTATCAGGAAACATAGGTCACACTTCAAATTCATTTATTTAGCTCGCATTTTAAGATGTTTGTTTTCACTTGAGTCATTTCCGGAAAGTACTGCACGATTTGACATTTCGGAAAAATGTTCTGATACGTTTCTTGCACAATTATAATAGCAATGTAAAATATGTAACTGTCGTTCGTACAATTTGGCTTCACAAAATAGGGTTAAGGATTTTTAGGCTTAAATATCGTAGGCTTAGAAGTTTGACGTTTAAAACTGTAATCACAGGTTGAAAGCAATTTTAAATATATTAAGTGCAATAAAAGAAAAGTGTTGCGGAACGACCAATTTGCAACATCGATTGGAAATTACAAATAATGATAACTGTTTGTTATAATTTATATAATAAACAAACAATATTTACAATTTATACAGTTTACAACAATGATAAAATTATCGCGATCGTACTTTTTTGTGGCTGGGAGGTGGAAAATCTTTTATAGACAGAGTGTGGGAGTCCCCAGAACTATACTGGTATACCCACTAAAAACCATCTCCCCAAGTCGCCCTGGCACCCGGCGGAACCGCCGTCTGGCATTACTTCACGGGGTGTAGGGATCGCGATCGTACTTGGTGTTACCTTCTCGACGTTCTCAGATGATCTGTGTATGGTCTCACCCGATCTCCTTCCGAAGGGCTGAAGGTAGAGTCTCGAGTGGTGGTAATGCGAATCGTTTTAATTGGTTATTGACAAACCGAAATTACCACTATTTTTAGCCATGTTGTTGCCGTATTGTTACGCGCACATTAAGTTAAACACCATAAATGCTAATCTTCCTTTCAATAACGCGTATAAGCAATACAAAATACATTAAGGGCCGTTACTCGGAAGTAACGTAAGTAGAAATTTGTGTATACGCCTAGTGAGTTGCATGCCCTCATCACCAGCTTATCTTTGCCTCATCATTTATAAAATTGTGATACAGCTTGTTGAAACTGCGGATACTATAGTTAAACGCAATTGCTCCTAAGCATTTTCATAAACTGCTGGTAAATGGCAATGCAGCGTAATAGAGTTGAAGACAGTAAAACGCCGAAACAAACGTTTTTTTTTTTAATTAGACGAAAAGATATCTATTATGGACACCCTTATAATAGAATAGAATCCAACTCCTATCGATTAAACTACTTCTCAGTGATCGCTGTTGTGACTAGTCCTCCACCAAAAGGTATTTTCTAGTCTTATACTTATACTAGGCGCTCGCTAAGATATAGAGGATCTAGTCCTCCTAAGTGAAGCTGTCCTTGTAAAGAGCAGCGCCACCGAGCGGATTACAGTAGCTGTAGCTTTTGAGAGGTTAAATAAGTACCAATTAGAAACTTAGGAGGCATTAGATGCTTGCTAACAGCAGTGACATCGTATTTCGGGAAAGTTATTCCTTAGGTTCAATTTGATGTAGAAGTTTGATGTTCTTTACAATACAATGAATCTGTGTATTCCGCATATGTATATACAGTGGAGTATTCAGTGCGCTTCTCAAAGCGATGTTTTGCGTAAGCTGAAATTTCTCTATTAACGAGGATTTACATTAACTTCCTAAGTGGAAGAAGCGTAGGTCAGCTGCGGCCTTATCATTATGGTGAAATAAAGTCTTGTTGCCAGGCTAGAACGTACCCAGCGAGGGCATATTGTTTTATTTTAGGTAAGCGATCGTCTTTGATCAAAAAACGCTCTATCTGGTTATTTTATCCCGTCTTTTGTCGGAATTAATTTCTTGCCGGAGTATTGGGGAAAATCGATCTTTTGTTTTTTAAAGTAAGGTCTGCTGAATGAATGGAATCACTTTTATCAGCGTTGACCCGAAGTCGTCATTTGATTGCTCATTTCTCGTAAGTGTCAAAAGCAGCTTGCAGAGTGCTCTCAAGATGAACTGTGGTATTTACTCTACATATTAGAGCTGTGTCTTCTGCGTATTGGTTGATCATTACTGGAGTCAGATTCGGAACATTGCATATATTTTATCGGAGATAGAGTAGAGCCCTGTGGTACACACACATATATTATATGCTCATTTAAAAGAGGCGTGTTAATTTTGCATCAAAACTTTCCGTTCCTAAGAAAGTTAAGCACGAAGTTAAAATGAAGTATTTTATGATAATTAATAATGAGAGAAATAAATCTCTATGAGCTTCTGCACTAATGTTTTACATAATAATGTAAAAACTCCAGCTAACAGTTAAAACAACTACTCCCCGTGCTAAAGCACCGCCAGGCATTGAATGATATAACTGTTAGCTGTCGTTACATGTCTAAAATTATATTTAGCACTATGTAACAATTTTGTGGTGTTATCGTTTTTTAACCGAGTCTCGAAAAGTGTTATGTAATGACTATCTGCAGACACGTGTTTCGCTGTATCACAGCTCATCAGTGCAGCTATGTCATAATTACGTGCGTCCTTCCTGTTGGAAGGCCGCCACGAGAATGAATCAATTCCATTTAGAATTGAAACATTGCCGATGTTCGATTTTCGAGGCGCGTTTAAAAAACGATATCACCACAGACAAAAAAAGGCCCGCTCTTGGCATTTAAATATACAAATTAAGTATTGAAATTTCTAGTGCAGTAATTAATGATAATTAATAATGAGAGAAATAAATCTCTATGAGCTTCTGCACTAATGTTTTACATAATAATGTAAAAACTCCAGCTAACAGTTAAAACAACTACTCCCCGTGCTAAAGCACCGCCAGGCATTGAATGATATAACTGTTAGCTGTCGTTACATGTCTAAAATTATATTTAGCACTATGTAACAATTTTGTGGTGTTATCGTTTTTTAACCGAGTCTCGAAAAGTGTTATGTAATGACTATCTGCAGACACGTGTTTCGCTGTATCACAGCTCATCAGTGCAGCTATATCATAATTACGTGCGTCCTTCCTGTTGGAAGGCCGCCACGAGAATGAATCAATTCCATTTAGAATTGAAACATTGCCGATGTTCGATTTTCGAGGCGCGTTTTGATCACATTAATATTGATTATCATATATTTTTTTCTTTAAAATTTATGAACTTTATGTAAATAAGAATGAATAATTTATAGGGTGAAGTAGGGTAAGTGTAAATCCGGGGTGGGGTAACTGTAATTAGACACGTTAGTTACATTATTTGATCGTGGCGCTATCTGTGCGCGAGGGTATGTTTGAGACTGTTCGAGTGAGCCTCTACACTGATTTTTTATTATACTGTAAAGCACCACCATGCGACCAAGAGATCTATCAGAATCATTTGTGTTGCCATGTGAGGAGTGTGATACACACAATTTTTGTTTAGAAATGTAGTTAGAGGATAGAACATATTTTAGTTTAAATCAATTGTATAAACAATAGGTTTACACTTGCCCCTACATATTTGATCCATCATTCAAATGTGTGTAGAGTAAATTAGAGGGTTAAGAGTATAATACCGTTCACTTGCACCATTCCTTCTCGTTTTTAGCAGTTTCTTTCACGATCCAGACCATTTAAAGACAAAGCACTGCATTCTATAGTTGGGACGAATATGTTAATTTTAAGTTTTAATTTTTAATGTGTTTAATGCCATAAGAAACTGCTTTCTATTCTATATAACCCCATAGGAACAAGAAAATCAATCAATTTTTAAATTAATTTTTTGATTGCTTAAAATAATTTGTATTATTCATATTCACTTAATAATTATTATTTCTTTTGTCAACAACCTGCTTTTAATCTATTTTTGTTATCATCATCGTAGCTGATTAATTTGAGCGTACTCTTGACCTACCCCAATAAGTAACACAATGACCTCTCGTATTCCCGACCTACCTTAATAAACAACGCATTGGCCTAGGTCAAGAGTACGCTGGTTCAAGCATACTATATATTACGGTTGAAAATTGAACTAACGTACTCTTGACCTTGGCCAATGCGTTGTTTATTTATTTACCAATCAATTGAAAGTTATTTATAGGAATAAATAAACCGAAAAAACGAGGCATAACTGTTAAATATCAACAAGAATCCGTTACATTTTTTTAGAAATTTAACCAAGGTAAATATATAGCCGATAAAAAAGTATAAAGTATAAAAGTTAAATAAACAAAACTATATCATGATGATGGTTGCGACCGTTACTACGTGGTAATCCATAATATAGGCACTGAATAAATCTGATAAAGAAAACTGTTAAAAATTTTAAGGTCAAACCATTTGAAAACTAACTAAAAGATAACTAAAAAAACTTAATTGAAGACAATTGAAAATTTAACGGTTCGTAACCTTAAATTAATAACAAAACCATAGACAATTGATAAAAGCAGTGACGAAAAAGAATGAAATTAATGAAACGAATTGAAAATTAATTAAATTGCTAAAAATTATAAAACACTAACTAAAAATACATTTGATAATTGATAATCCTGAAAATTATTCAAAAATATTAAAAAGAAAACAGATTAAAATGTCACTTCATAAATAGATCGAAATTAACAATTAAATAAAATAGTAATGAAGAAGGAGACACGATTACTTTCTTTTGCCACTTTATATTCATTTATAAAACAAAATGATTGTGTCTCCTTCTTCATTATATTCAAGTTTACTTTGTGGTACAACGTCTTCACAATTAAACATTAAATAAAATAGTTTTGATAACAAAACAAGTTTGACTAGATAAACAAAAACAATTTGAAAGAATAAAAAAAAAATAAAAAGCACAAAAGTAGTTGTATAGTAATATTAAAATTGATCTAAAACTCAAAAAATCAAATTTTTAAATCTGGTTTAGAATTATTAGAAAATTGTCAATACAAAATTGTAAAAATTAAAAGAAAATAGTAAATTTTTTTGAAAATAAACTGGGTTAAAATTTCCATTAAAAATGTATTTGAAAACTAGTTAAAACACTATAAATTCTAAACAAAAATTAGCTTACTTTATCAAAAATTTCAAAAATTTTCTAAAAAAAAACAATCCTACTATTGCAAAACAGTTTAAACTTTAAATTAAAATAAAAACAATTAATATTTTGGCAAAAAAGAATTACTTAAATTCCTAAAACAACTCTTTTTATTTTGTTTTATATTAATTGAAGCAAAAAAATTATGAAAAAACTATTAAAAATTTGCTTAAACCAACTGAAAACTATGTTTCTAAGTTAAGCTTAAAATATCTTCGGAAAGGTAAAAGATGTGAATCAAGGTTTATCGACAGAATATTCTGCGAGTAAAAAGTATAATATTTCACAGCCCACATTATATGCTCATATAAATGACAGAATAGGCAATAAACGTGACACACAGGGGAAAGTATCAAATCTACAAATAGATGGAAAATATCGACAACTGCTTAGAAGTGTCGAAAGAGTAGTCATGTGCCCTAGCAAGAAGTGAAATATTGCGTATAATTGGAGATTTTGTGAAAAATAACAACGTGGAATTTTTTTTTGGAATATGGTTATTCTGGCGAGAATTGGTTTTTAGAATTTGCTAAAAGGAACAATCTCAGTATCAAGAAACCCCAAACAGTTGAATATTCTAGAAAGAAGCGTCTGCATTCATTCCTAATCTATCAATACTTTGATATTCTAAATAAACAGTTAAATTAATTGCAGCTTCTTGGTAAGCCTGAGCAAGTTTGGGTGGTCATAGATGAAACTAACTTCAGTTTCGATCCGAATAAAACAAAAATTGTTGGGCGTAATATGGAAGCTATTTTCAATTTAAAATGTAAAAAGTTTTTTCTCTTAAAAGTGTAGCAAGTTCCAGAATTATAGCTGGAAGTGATCGCAAACATTTTTTCGTCTTAGTAGCAACTAATGTAGCTCGAAACAAGGCATCATATCTCATGACTTTTAAAGGAAAAAACATCTTGGAAAAATGGGTTTTATTTACGGAACGAAGCTTACCTGTAATCACTTACGCTGCTACTGTGAATGGTTGAATGGAGTCTGATGCTTTCCTTGATTATTTCCATAAATCTTTTTTCCAGCTACAGGGTCCAATAGGCTAATATTTGATGGACATGTAACTCACGTGCTTATATTGTCTCCCATTGAAAATAATATGGTTACATAAAAAATTTCTCTATAATCGAGACTCTTATTATAACCACTGGACATATGTGTTTTTAAATCTTTGCAGACCAAATAGGGTGCCTTACTGGTAAAGTGGCAGAGACAACATGAAAGCCAATGAATATATAAAAATACATTTACTACGATGATTGAAGATATTTGGTAAGATATGAAACTAGACATAATAATTAATGGTTGGAGGGAGGAATTAATCTTTTTGATTAATTATCAACAAAAAGTAGTTCGATGTAATTGCATAGAAACAATTAAATGGTCCTAAAAATAAAGTAAATGATGAATCTGTTGTTGCGATGGTAGAAAACGAAGAACTTACTGCATATTCTTTTGAAAATATACTCCAGGAAAGAGTAAACAAGGCAGATCAAGAAAAGTATAGCTTAAAGCAAAGATTATCACAAGCGATGAAATTCTGACCCGTCTCAACAAGAAATCGACAAAGAAGATCAAAAAGTAAAAAAAGAAACATAACAACACAAATTGATTGATTTAGATGAAAACGTAGATGATGCGAAGGTGCCAGGAGATTTGATAGAAGACAGTGATGAAGATTTTAAAGTCGGCAGAAGAAGAATAAGAAAAAGGATATATAAATGGGACTACAGAAATTAATTCAGATGACTAGGTGTAAAATTCACCTCAAAGAAGTTTACATGGTATAATGTTGTCCAAATAATAACCTCTGCTGATGATGATTTAGAAGTGCCATTTGTACGAATGATGAAGTTGTTGGATGCTATGGCATTTATGGCATTTGTGACATTTGTATTGCGGATAAGGATGGTGAATGTTCCATTTCGTGAGAAGATGTTATTAATCCGCTTTCAACACCTAGTATTCAAAGTAGAAGACGAGGACTTATCCGGTTCGATATTAGTTTTGAACGTTATACTGTTTATATAATAATAGCGATTTATAATAGATGCAGATTTATGTTAGATTAGTATATTGCAATTTTTCTTCTTTTTCTGGTCTCGTCTCCTACCGGAGGTTGGATATCATCATTTCTATTTTCACCCATTTTAGCTGCGCGGAAAAATTTTATGGAAGTGCATTTAAACCACTCCTTCAAATTCAATAACCACGAAATTCTCCTTCTACCAATATTCCTTTTGACTTTTATTTTACCTTGCAAGATCATTCTGAGCATCTCTGTCCTCTCATTACATGTCCTAGGTATTGTAGCTTTTTCTATTCATCCTGTTAATTATCTCGTATTCTTTACCCATTTCTTGCAATGCTTTCGTTTGTTTTCCTCTGTGTCCAGTATATACGAAGCGTCCTTCTTTAACACTATATTTCGAACGACTGTAATTTGTCTATGTGTTCTTGTTTCAATGTCTAGCTCTCTAGTATATAGTATAAAGTAGCACTGCAAACACATAACACCTTAGTGGGAAGAAGCTAACACTACACCAATAACACCTTAGTGTTCACAATTTTAGTTCTATAGTGAAATTTCTGCTACAGATGATTGTTTGCAATGTTTATTATACAGCGAAGTGTTGTTAGCTCTGTCTAGCCTAGTCTTTTCTCTGCAATTTGTAATTTTCTCAAAAGCGTAGTAAAATGAAAAGCATACACTTGCTCCCTATGATTTACATTGGTTTGTATAGCATTTTACGAGTATATTTATACTTGCCGCAACTTGCGCAGATTCATCCTCTTAACATTTCGTTCAACTGTTACTCATAGTTGAGAGGGAATATACAAAACTTCAGAAGTCAACAAACTTTTGAACTAATCATGGAACAAGAGAAGTAGAAGGAGGTTGAAGTGCAGGAGAGGCAAGGTTGTATCGGAAGGAGCTAATATAATCCAAGTTATAAAAGATGGCAGGCATATGGGGGGTGCCAGGGTACCTGACTAATAGTGACTTCTCAAATGAAGAGAAGATTACCTGGCACGAGGTAGATGCGGTAAGGAAGAGAGAGGAAGGAAGGTTTAAATGGGAGAAAGTTATGGTAGGTGTGCACTGTGTAAGAATGGGATGGATAGATGGAGTCATTTGGAAGAAGAGTGAGGAGTGATTGGGGGGGGGGGGGGAAAGGAAGGTAACGGAATGGATGAGAGAAGATGGAGTTGGTGTAAAGGTTTTGGCCAGACTTGGGTGGGAGAGGGAAATAAAGAGGAAAATATGATAGAATGTAGACGTTTGAATATAAGTTGGTTTTGTGAGTTAAAGTTATGCCAACAAAGTTTTTTTTTGAACAAAGTATTGCTTTACTGTACACTTACCCCACTTGACCCTATACTAAAAAGCAATTTTTATATAACTGTATAATTCCTTATTCATTATCCTCATATAATTAGGATCTAACGTAAATACGTAAACACTTTATAATAACTTTTCACTATTTTATTATTTAGAGTTTCCTATAAAAAAAATATCACAAATTCTCACTTGTTAGCAGTCCATTTATATATGAAGTATTAAAGTCGGACAGCGCTACTACAAAATACATAAATCCAGAGTTTACACTCGAAAATCTCGTATAACACATTTATGGCGCAACGCTATTTTTATTTCGCCGTTTCTTTTACTCCGCCAAACATAAAACAACAGCCCGCCGTTTCAGCCGCCCCCTAAAATGACACATGATGGACATGCCCGACCCAATTTCCAACAATTTTCCTAATGCATCGATGATCCGATTCCTCGGTTATCTGCCATCCGGCTGAAGTCTAACTGAAATATTTACGGAATTTTTATCAAAACACGTACACACGATACGCCACGGATTTAACGTTATTTATGGTTAATAACTATGTACGTTATAGATTGTGCTAATTGAACGAAAGTAATGTAATTGAATATTTAATTACTGCGGATATTCAAGTATTAAATATGAGTTTCGGATTTAATTGGAGGAAAATTAATTTTAACACGGTTTGTTCTCGTTGTATATATATTGCGGCGGTACCGAATCAGCTAGAGATAATGCGATTTGTGGAACAAGTTAGCGTTTGAATTAGTTTAGGATCCAATTTTGCGTTAAATCTCGTATATTCGATCTAAGTAATTTTTGGTAAATATACTGTGGAATTGGAGAAAAGTTTTGCTGTGATAAATTACAAAGGAGATATATGAATATCTATTATTAATTACTTAATAAAATATTGGCACAGTATAGTATGGAGTTTCAATAAGTAACAGTCTCATCAATGTAGTATTTACTATTAATTAATTGAAATTTTGATAAAGCAAAATAAAATATAATTCCTACTTTTATATTTTAGTATAAAATAATTGATTCTACAACTTATTGAAAATAAATTGACGGAAGACATTTCCATCAAGTTGGCATATAGTGTCTCAACGTTGCACTAGAATCCTGTTTGAGTGTATATCCACCGAAAAATCAAAAAATCTGTCAACAGCGACAATTAAAACAATAAACATTAATTATTGTTTCCTGTCATCGACTTCCACGGACCGGTTTCGATCTATTTTGCATTCCGTTCGCTTAACGCTATGCTGATGAGATACAAATTAGATCGAAACCGGTCCGTGGATCTGTTGTTGATAGGGAAAAATAGGAAATTTATTGGTCCATTCTCATTTTACACTTTTTTCCCCGCATAATAGATCCCTAGAGTTGTGTTTTCCACACTTGTATTCTTCTCTAAAGAATAAATATTAATCACATATAGGTTGGAGGGTATAATGCTAAATTAGTTAAATAATTCATTTCTTTAATCAATAATATTCAAATAGTTTATATAAAGAGGGTTACCTAATAATTTAATACTAGCAAAAGAAAAAACAAGGGATTATAATTAGAAATTTTATTTTACATATTTATATAAATCAATTTTTATAATATTACTAATAAAAATAATACAATTAAAAACGTGTGTGTTATAATTAAATTTTTCTGTTAGGATAACACTGATCCTTAAAAATATATTCTATGCTAATGGATTTGTAGCAGACGTCATCATCAGATCTTTCCGTCGCTATTTCCTCTCCCCTATCAGCGGCAGCCCTTATCCTTTCCAAATAAGTGGGAGATGTATACTCGTTAGCATCGAATTCCTGCCGCAAATACTCTTTGAATTCCTCGTTGAAGTGCTTGTCTATCATCTTCCACACTGTAATCGTATACCACGACATCAAGAAGACGAACAAAAATCCACGGAAAATCGACGAGAACATACTGCCCTGAAAATATAAATTAATTAATATTAATTATTACAAATCGTTTATATAACATATAATTTTGATATTATAAGTAAATATCCATAGGTATAAATTAATCACCGTTTTATACAAATAAGTCAGTATTTTACACCAGTTTTGTAAAGCTCTTAAAACATTACATTGTGAACTAAATATTTGTTGGATGCTTGAAGAATCAGTAAATAGGATAAATAAAACTGTAACTAACTCAGTGTTAATTTGATAATAGCCTCTTGAAGGTTGAAACTATAGTCACTGAATAAATCCCTTGTGTGATAACAAAGTATAATTTTATTTATCATCTGATAAAGTTCCTCAACTAAATATTTGTCTGAGGCTGGATTTTGTCGAGCAGAAGTGATTTAAACTGAGCACACTCATATCAGACATTATTGGACTTGCGTCCTCTGTACATCTTTACAGAAATTTTTCTTGATATATAGAAGAATGAAAAGATCCTTGAAGAATAAATAGTTTTTAAGATGTGTTCACTTTGAAATAGCTTGTCATGTATGTCTATAGTATACAAGATGGGAGAGAGCATCGATCCCTGTGGAATCTTCTCAATCAATTTTTTGGTTTACATACATTGGTTTTGTGATCGCGTCAAACAATTTATTTTTTAGACTTCAGATTTTATTAAACATTTTAATAATTTCATTTAGTATACTTGGAACAATTTAGGGATATTATTGTATCTTTCATTAAGCACTGTGTGTGAGATATCACCAAAATGAAATTTTTTATTCGTTTGAAAGGCATGTCGATGCCATCATGTATGGAAAGTAACATCATGCTTCGCTGGGTGGAGAGCATCCGAAATGTCCAATTTTCCATAACTCTGACGCATAAATTAGGCTGAAGTTGACTTTGAAGGCCGCTGTAGATTGGGGCTTATTCGTATAGACCTGAGACTCCAAAAACCCGACAAGAAAAAATCTATCGGGGGTCAAATCGCACGATCTTGGTGGAGAGTTCACATGTCTTCAGATCGTTCGTGCAGAATGACCAATGTGGCATGAGTTGTGTGGAACGTAGCGCCATCCTCTTGAAACCATATGTCATTGGTGTCCATATCCAATTCAGATTAAAAGAAGTAGGTAATAATCGACCTATAGCGCTCGCCATTGACGGTGATGGCTTGGCCAACGCCGTTCTCAAAAAAATATAAACCGATGACACCACCAGCCCAAAATCCACACCAAATAGTGACTTTTTCGAAATACATTGGACACTCATGGATCTCATATGGATTGATTTATCTCAAATTCGACAATTTTGTTTGTTGACGAACACATTTATCCAGAAATAGAACTCATCGCTGAAGATGAAAATTAGGGTCAGTTTCCAATTTTTGCTTACTATGGCCGTTTACCTTCAACTCCTGGGTCAGTTGAATTTTGTACGGGTGCAGACTCAAGTCACGATGCAAAATTTGTCATGTTGTGGTCTGCGAAAGGTCGAGTTCTTGTGAGCGACGCGAAATCGACTGCCTCGGATTTTCCTGCACACTCTCATGGACAGCGGCGAAGTTGTTGACAGATGTTGTGTTTCGTCATCGTACGCATTTCGGTTCATTATTCAATGAACCAGCGGACTCAAATTTCTCGGTAGGACCATTATGGCGACCGTAAAATGGAAAAGGCGCGCCCAAATAAAACAAACAATTTTATCATTTGTGCGTGTTGTACAACCCTATTTCCATCCATGGCAAATTAAACTGAATAAATAACAGCCAATTTCACAGATGTAGTTTCAACAATATAACCGATATCAACTGTCAAAGTTTTGAAGACCCTTTAGTTCCAAAATTGGCGTTAATAGCGTTGGGATAAATAACAAACTTGCTTTGTTTCAGATTAAAACATTTATTATGTTGTCTCTTTTTTGGACTAATAGTTGGTTGGATAAAAGGTTTTTATTAAGTCAAGTTTTGCTACGGAGATGACATTGGTGCCATTGAAGGATCCTTTTAAGCGGTTGTGTATTAATTTTTTTTAAAGTTTGCTTATTAAGGTATAAGAAGTATATAGTTTTATGCTTTTGGAATTAAATGAATAAATGGTTTAATCATAATATAAGGAGAATGGTAGCCGGGAGGTCCAGAATGGAGAGAATAACCAATGATGAGATACGAGAGATCATGGGAGTAACACACACCATAATCGAGGACATCAAAGTAAACCAGCTAAGATAGTTTGGACACGTTCAAAGAATGTCAGACGAAAGACTCCCAAAACAAATATGAGAAATGGACACCACATGGAAGAAAGAGAAGAGGAAGATCTAGGAAGAAATAAAGAGAGGGTGTCGATAAAGAACTTAGAGAGAGAAAAATAGAATGGATGGACAGAGAAGGATGGAGACTGGAAATCGGAAGACGTTATAAACCGAATTAACAAATAACAACACTACAAAGAAAAGTCCATGATCAAAACATATTTTCTTTTAACATTGAAGACTATGCAATATTGATCATTCAGAAACTTTCAAAAAAATCTCTAAGAGAAATTTCAAGAAAATTTTGAGGAAGAATAAATTGAGGGATAATTTCGATGAAATAAAGTAGGAAATAGTTGAAAATACTCAAAAAATAAAAGATGTATTGCTGGATCTTTTTTAAACGTTTTATATTTTTCACCAACATTCTTGGTAAACTCTCATAAGGTAAGGAAAGCAATTATAGACAATCTTAGAAAAATAGCAAAAAAGTTGCTGGAAAATAGTATAAATCTTGAAGAGATATTAGTGGAAAATTTGAGGACGAAAATTCCAGAAATATTTAACACTATATTTTTAGCAATTCTAAAAAAAAAACGAAATCTGAAAGTGAAATTGGTAAATTTGCTGTACAAGTTGAGAGTTGTGAGAGATCTTCAAGGCCAGTGATTTAACATGATTCCAGGGTTCAAGGCAGTTTCGACGAGTTGCTCTCAATTACCCTCGCAAGTTTTTGCAAACAATGAAAATAAAAATACTGGCAACAGATATATTAGTATTCCAGGGTTATATTTCAAGAATTTTTAGTTAACTATACAAAAATATAAAAAGAGATCTACAAGGGAGTGATTTGACATAATTCTAATGTCTAGGCAGTCTTGAAAAAGTCTTTTAAAAACATAAACAATTTTAAAGTTATTTGTATAAAAAAGTTAAAATAAACTTCCAATGGGAGAAATTTGATATAAGTTTAAGTAGCTTCGTCCATTAAAATTTTTTAGAAAAATTCTTGGAAAACTCTAATAAGATAACGAATTTTTTTAGAAATATAGAATAAAAGTTGCTGGAGAATTTTATAAACAAAGAAGATACATTACTGGAAAATTTGAGACTTTGAACGAAAATTCTATAAATGTTTTAAATCAGCAGTTGTATAAGTCTTTAAAAATTCTAAAAATAAATAATAGAAATCTGAATGAAATCGTCGAAATCGCTGTACAAATATTTTATGAAAGATCTTTTAAGGCGAGTGATCTAACATGATTCCAGGGTTAAGGCAGTTGCTTTTCAATATTCACATAATAAAAGTTTTTAGTTTTTACAAACAGTTGAAATAAAACTACTAGCAACGATATGCTGGTATTCCAGGATCATATTTCAAAAACTTCTAGTTTATTGTACAAAAATATTAAAAGAGATCAGCAAAGGAAGTAATTCGACATAATTCTAAGGTCTAAACAACTTTGACAAGATGCAGAGGATTTTTAAATATAAAAACTAGTTGTCTGTATAAATCTGTTAAAATGAATCTCCAAGGGGAGGAATTCGATACGAGTTTAGGTAACTCTGACGATGTCCTTTAAAATTCTTCTACTAAAAAGCTCCAGAAAGCCTATGAACAATATAAAAATTTTTGCAGCGGTAAGTTGATCTCTAAGGCGTTATATTTCAAAGAATTCTACTTTACTATACAAAAATATTTAGAAATATTTGCAATGAAGGGGCGATTTGACGATTTGTTTGATTTAAGATTTTTTGAAAACTTTAAACACTAAGCAACGTTGATAAGATCTTTTAAAAGCCTATAAACAATTTGAAAATGCGCAAGAGCGCAAAGAGTGGTTTATTTATGGGATTAGAGGAGGACAAACGAATTGCAAAGTTGCTGATCAGTCTTGAGATTCTTTGTTCCAGAGGAGAAGTGTTTAATTGTTCATAGACTATTTTATTAGGAGTGTCTGGGGGAGTAGGTAGTATTTCCGGAAAAGGCGTTGTTCAGTAGAGAAGCGGACGGCGAGCTGAGAGGTGGTTAAGAGGTGAAGAAGGCACGTGGTTATTTGAGAATAGATCTGGCGAAAGCTTTGTAGGTGCGAAATATTGGAAGTGTGGTCTGGGAAGTTGGATTTTAAGGAAGCGAGGAGGTATTATTTAGTTATGACTTTTTCGTATTTGCTTAATGGTGACAGAGGAACTAAGATTATGTTGGTATAGGATACCAAGTTAGAAAATTTGTTTTTGTGGAAGGATATTGTGATTTTTGACTGAGAGGAATAGAGAGGAGGGATTAGGGAGTTTTCCGAGAGCAATAAGGGTGGTGTTGATTTGGAGGGGCAAATGCCAAGTGTGGGCCAAGTTGGCAAAGAACATGACGCCCTTTTGAAGATTACAGACGGTTATGCGGGGCATAATGTGAGAGGAAGTGTAATTCGTACGTGAAGAGAGTGTAGAGGGGGGGGCAGGAAGACAGAACTTTGTGGAACAGAAGAGGGTGAAAGGAAAAGAGGTTGCGGAACAGTATTAAATTGAATGGAAACGGTTTTGTCGGAGGGATTTGATTATGCGGATAAGATGGAGGGGGATGTTCAGGTGGTGGAGTTTTAAGGATGAGACCTTGGTGCCAAACGGTGTCAAAAGCTTTATAAATGTTGAAAATGAAGGTAGAAGTGACGCGGCCGCTATTTGCAGCATTGGTGGCGAAGGACACAGCGTTCATGACGGCAGCCGTTTTGGTGGTCAGGTATGTAGGGCTCAGAAGAATCTACATGTTGAGAGAGGATAATGCGTTCAATTAGTTTGCTTATGGTATTGAGAAGGGTATTGGACGGTAAAAAAAGTTGCACAGGTTTTATATTTAATTTAAGACTTCTAGTAATCTGTATAAACTATTAAAGAACTGTAAAGGGAGAAATTTGAAATGAGTTTAGGTAGCTTCGATAATGCCCTTAAAAAGTTTTCTGATGAAAAAGTTTCGGAACTCCAAGAACAATTGAACAGTCTAAGGTGTTATATTTTAAATACTTCTATATTGCTATACAAACATGTATATAATTTGAGGTATCTACAAGAGGAGCAATTGGACGATTGAAGAGTCGAGACAGCTTCGGCAATATTCTTTAAAAGCCCTTCATATTTTATTAAGTGTTTAGATTTAGAATATTTGACTGTTTTGGATTGTTAGATTTAATATGTTATATTTGTCTTTATCGGACATGCTTTATAAAAGAATATTAACAAAAATGGGACAAAAAAGTACATACATATAAAAAATACAATTTTTGTCAGCATGCTGAAGGGCGGAATTCATTTGCATCAAATGTTCTTCTATTCAAACCCATGTTTTCCTCCGCGGTTCCAAACGATTCAGCATTGGATACTTGTTTAGCATTTAGATGCTTACTTTTCCCTTGATTTTGGGATGTTATATTATTCTTTAAAGAGGTGTGTGATTGTTTTTTTAAATTTTTCTAGGTGGAAATATAATATATTTTGTTTCCTGGTTTCATTTGACATTTTTATGTCCTCATCAACTTCTTCACTTATACGAATTTTCTGAATTGGTAGAATTATTGGGATATAGTTTTTAAAGAGTTTTTAGTCAGATATATTGACTAAACTTTCAAAACAGTAATTTAAACACTGACTAAAAGTTAAAAAGTAGTCGAGACGTCTACACAATTAATTCTTGTAAAATATAATTAAATTGTTTTTGGCTTGTAAGTCACCACTTACAAGCTAAGATTATCTTAATTGAAAATTCTTCTTCTTCTTCAACGTCAGTTTTAAGATAAGGTTATAAGTGAAATTATAGAAATTTAAGACTTCACCTTAAAGCCTAGGAGGAAAGATGCCAAATTTGTTAATATAAATAATAGCCCTAATAGAAACAACACTAAATTCAATGTTTTCAAATGCATTCAAGGTTTTACACCTTAGTCATCTTCAATAAGAAGAAGGCAGAAAAAATGTGACAGTTTTTGCCTCCAGGTGTCTAAGTGAAGGAATAACTCCTCTTCTGAAATTTTCTTCACCATTAAATTTAAAAATGGACAACCATTATATAAGTACACGGTAAGCTATTATAAACTTATTGTGACAGTTTTTGAAGATTTTCTAGTCAGACAATTTGAGTTTTGAGTTTTCATATTCATATTTCTGGATGGGAAGCCATTAGCTCTGACTGCTGTTCGGAAGCTTAAATATCTTGTAAAATATCATTAAATAGTTTTGGCCTGTAAGTTATCACTGAGCATAATAGGATTATCCATATAAAAAAATTATAATAAATTTGGGATTGAAGGTGATTTAATAAACGATCTTCAACGTCATTTATTCATTTCCCATAAGAATGCTATATGAAATTAAACGAATTAAGGAAGACTTAATCTTAAGGCCCAGGAGAAAAGATTCCAAATATGTTCAAATAAAGAACAATTCCAAAAAAAAAACAACACCAAATCCAAAGTTTGTTGCTCCATGTTCCTTTACACCTTAGTCATCTTCAATAAGGTAAATGAAGAAAAATTAAAGCCGTTTTTGCCTCCAAGTGTCTAAGTGAAGTAAACTATTCCTATTCTGAAATTTTCTTCACCACCGTCTTTAAAAATAGACAACCATTATTATAAACTTTTTACCTGGAAAAGCAGTTTTTCGTGGTTCAGCGCAAGTGCTTGTATAAATTAAGATCTTTCATGCTATTTGTTAATAAGCATATTTTTGTCAAAGATTTCTTATCTGTTTAAAGATTATGTCAAATTATTATTAGACTGATTTTTATTTTTGGATGTGGTGCTAGATTATGCATAGATTTGCACTCAATATTTTCACTTTTCGGAGTTGAAAGCTTCGTTTTTTACTGTTGGCTAAAAAATAATTGTAAATGTCCTTGATAAAAAATTGACAGAAAAAAACTTCAGAATCCCATCGGAGTATATTAGAAATGGTTGAGATGGCCACAAAACAATAATGTTTAATATTAAATGTCTTGAAAGGAGAAGGAAATTGCTTTTAATTTCATCCTGGCTCATTATCTTTAAAAGGTTTTACTTTATGATCAACAAGGTCTGTAGAAATTCTAAACCAGTTCTATTATTTTTTTAAAGATAATGGTTTATTAGAGAAATTCTCTTATTCAGCGAAGCTTATTGATAAAGATCTTTTGGCTGCTTTTATCAGCTAGTTAATATTTGATTATGTGAGTTTACACCCAATATTTTCACTTTTACGGGTCAAACGCTTATTTTTGTCTCTTTGATTAATTTTGAAGGACGAGATAATTGGACGTGGAGCTACTGGATATGTTCTTGCATCAATCCTGCCCATTTCAGAGGTAATATCTTTGATTGGAGATTATATTTTTTTATTGCATCCAGTTTTTGGTTTGGGTTCTAGTGGAGATAATTGCCATCATGGCTTTTAAATCAGTAATTTAACTTTGGAGGTTTTGTACGATAAAAGGAAGCATTTTGTTTTTCTCTCTTCGATCATTTATCGTGTTAACCTCGCTGTATTGATTAAATACACAATTAATTACTCACATAATTATGAGAATAAAGTGAAAGAAATGTTTTAAAAGTGTTATCTATTGACAAAACTGTTTATTTAATGAAAACATGTTACTACAAGCTTTAGGAAATCAATTCTTATTAACAAAACATACATATAATGATATGTATATGCAATCAATAAATGGTAATTAGGTAAAGAACAATTCATATATGAAAAATAACGCTTTAAAATATGTTTACAATAAATTTAACAAAACAAGTTTATTCTAAACGAGTACATAGAGTTTAAATTGAAAAAAATTACCCTCACGTTGTTTTCACTTCATTAAGTCACGTATTTAATCGAATTTCGAAAAGTAAACGCTCTACACCTTAATCAATCATGCCGAAATATATTTATACACACGACTCACTATAATTTATATTCCCGAATTTCAACACGTCCCACCCACAGTCACAATCCGAACGACATTATCCCGTAACCTCTAATTCCATTAGAGTATCGATTCCTTAACTCAATTACCTTAAAATAAAAATAAGTTTGAGTATATTACGACGTAATAAAATACGCCCGTGGGATGTTATTCGCGAAACGTTTTTAAACATCGGATGAACTTTCGCTACACACACAAAAGAGACGTTATTAAATGGATGTTAAATAAGAAATCGTTATTTATTAATCCCGCTTTGTATTCATCGCGTACTTTTTTTCCCGCTCCGTAATATGAATACGTCTTAATCGTGAATTTTATTTTATTCATTTGTCCGGACGGTGAAAGACGTTTATACATTTTTCGTTTTTATTAGTCTTTAAATAATTTATTATCCCTTTGTGACCGGAGTATTGTAACGTTTTATGGAGCGACGCGATTAATCTCCTAGTGTTTTATTCACATTTTGATGCTTTATATATTACTGCATTAAATTAGTCGAATATCATATACGGGTTTTATGAATATATCATTTATTATGAGTGAAAATAGATCAAAAGTTTGCTTTGTTAATGTTTAGAATATTGGGAAAGGTCAGGAGTACGCTGAGTTAATTTATGTGTATGGGGAAAGGAAAAAGTACGATATATTAATAATTAGTCTATTAAGGAAGGTAAGGAATACGTTATTATACTCTAGATTATATTGGAAAAGATCATGAGTACGCTTGGTTAATATCCAGCCTCTTAGAAAAGGTCAGGAGTACGTTTGGTTAATATGTAGACTATTTGGATAGGTCAACAATACGTCAATTTAGTGTATAGGTAATTGGAAAACGTAGATAACATTTGTTAATATTATTTTAACAACATTATATTAATTCTAGGATATAATAACCTGTATATTTGGCTGTATTATTTTTTACCATTTTATTATTTCGATTTGCGTTTTTAACCCTAAAAAAATAAATATCTCTTTTACATTATTTTCTGGGTGTTAAGAATTACAATTTTACTTTTTCTAATAAAACTGCAAATACATTTTATGTTACCCACAATTATCATATTTTAACGATCCATATATTAACCCATTGCAGTTTAATGAAAAAAATATGCAAGAGGTTAACTGTACTCGTGATTGCTAGGCTAAATTCTGGTCACTATGTTAATTTATAAACAATTGAGAAAGGTCAGAATTACGCCAAGTTAATATTTAAACTATTATGAAAGGTTAGAAGTACACTAGAGTAATGTTTAGTATATTTAGAATGATCAAGACATTTGGGTTAATATTTAGACTATTTCAAATGGTCAATAATATGCCAAATCAATATTTAGACTATTTGATAAAGTGAGGAGTAAAGAAGAATACAAGAAAAAATTATATTTCATATTATTTTTATATAACTATGATAACAGTGTAAAATGTGAACTTTAGCTTTTTATAATTCTGTATTATCTTTATTATTGCTATTAGCTTAGTGTTTTATTACATATATTTTGATCTTAGTCTATATATACATGCAGCTAAGAGAAACTGTATTAAATTGTTCTTTATTATTTCTAAGAACTTAATTAATTAAAATCTTAATTGCCTATTGCTTCTACGATACGATTATCGCTTTCATTTAAAAAATGGGTTTCTTGTTTTTGAACATTAGTTTTTAGGAACTAATTTGCAAATTGGTTTAACTACTATATTTTTTAAACTAAATTTTTGACCATAATCTGGTATACTCAAATATAAACTCTAAATTTAAATATGACCATCGTTTTATTCAAACTATATTCACAATAGTTTTAAAATAAAGTGTTAAAGGGTTATATTTAAAATCCGTAGTACTATTTACCTTTCGCGTCATTGTACTATTCAATACTTTACAATGGGCTGATATATACATTTCGGTTTTAAAATATACCACCACCTAAACGGCGCCACCATACCATAATTAGGAATTCTACCTTAGTATAATACTTAGAGCATTTTAAAATATTAAAAGTACTTTAGGATTACTTTTTGACTATTGTAAAGGTCAAGATATTATTACGTTCATATTTGGACTACTGAAAAGGACTAAATATTATTTTAACATACACTTAACCTACCTGAAGAATTTACAAATTAATTAAATAGAGGCCTAGGTTAATGCTAAATTATTAAGGACAAGAGTATGCTACAATAATTTTTATAAGATTAGAGAAGTTTAGATTTACTCTAGGTCAGTGTTTAGACTATTGGACAGGGTGAGAGTACTCTTGGTTAATACTTAGACTCTATGAAAAGGTCAAGAGTATGCTAAGTTAATGTATAGATTATTTGTAAAGGTCAAGAATTTGCTAGGTTAACGTTTAGACTTTCTAGAATATTTTTATACGTATTACAATTAAAGTGCTAATATTTTTATGCTATTTATAATAGCCATCATTACCATTTGTTATGAGTTTAAGATGTAAATTGTAAACTCTGTTTATACTTACCTTGTAGTAAAATAAGTAAAAGATCATGTTATGGTCGTTTTTTTTTCAAAGCAAAATTTTAACGGCAATACTTATTTTTTGGTCCCCTGAGATTGGTTCGATCAATTTTAAAATATATCTATATATGTTTGTATGCTTATCCATTGACTCTATCTCGAAATTTAAGGATTTTAAGCTTTTAGAGATATGTACTTTACCGGAATTGGTTATTAACTTGTAGCTCTTTTTTTGTTTTCCCTTTTAGTCTTATTAAAATGAGACACTGTAAGAGTTTAAAATATTAATTTTAAAAGATAATAAAATGAACAATACATTGAAAGTAGTTTGATGGTTCCATTACTTGTTTTTTCGATTAATGTGCAAAAACAACATTTATTTATTAAATATTATCAAAAGACAAAAATAGTAAACAACAAGTTAGTTAGTTTCAAAAACCTGTAATTTTCTTAGATTTCTATCAAAACCTTTTCTTTTGAAATCTGTATTTGTTTTATAATATAAAAATTTCAAATTGATTCGATTTAAGTTGCATATTTTCTTTTAATAAAACGGTATTGAAATTTCGTAATTATTTATAAGTAATTTAAAGTCATGACTCTTTAGTACACCATAGTTCTAGTTAAAATCTCTTCCAAATCTTTGTTTTTTCTTTCATACAGAATATATTATAAAAACAATCAAGAGAACAGTTGCGACCGTTACTTTGTGATAATCAATACGTACTCTGAATATAAATAATCATAAATAATAGAACAATTTGATTATTTTTTAATCTAGTGTATCAAAAACAAGATAAACATTATAGAGCATCAATTTTTAGGATCATTTTACATGGTATAAGCGAAAGTTGTAACTCAAGATTGAATGAATTAATATGATTATAAATCACCTTAGCGTTGACTGATTTTTTTTCTAGGAAAATAAATATGCTATAAGTAGGTATTTCTATAATTTTGGTAAAATATATTCCTCCATTTGCCGTTGAAGAAACTTACGTTTACAAACATTTCGTTTTAAAATCTTATTATGTTGATCAGTCAATGCAATCTATTAGTAAATACACTGATCTTTGATTGAGACTATCAGATAAATGAAAAGAGAATTTCATTTATTTTTTATCATGTTAAAAATAATAATAAAACAATAACAAAACTAATGGTTTAATTTGGAATGATTTAAATAAAGAAGAGGCTTTAAGGTAAAGTATTGTACTTTGGCTGTTATGCATTAGTAAAACAAATCAGTTAATGTACTGATCTTTATCTTTATCTATGAGACTGTCTGAATGAGCTGGAGAATAGCTCTTTTCTTCTTTGCTCCAAAATTCATAAATCAAACGAATCGGTGTTTTAATTTGAAATGATTTTAATAAAGAAGAAGCATTAAATCAAATAATTTTACTAATGAAATTAATAATATTTTATATAACTCCTTTAAAATGTACCACTAAGTAAACATCGCCACAATACAACAATAATGCACTGTTAAGGAAGGTCAGGAGAGCGCTAGAATAATTTTTTAGACTATTGGAGAAGGGTAGAGGTATGGTTGGTCAAAGTTTAGAAAATTGGACAAGGTTAACAGTACGCGAGGTGAATATTTAAACTATTGAATAAGGTCAAGAGTACGCTATGTCAAGGTCAAGGAAATTCTAGGCTAATGTGTAGACTATTAAGAAAGGTCAGGAATACAGTACACCTTTTAATCTTACTTTCTGGGTATGCCTTATTACAACTAATTTATTCGATTTCAGCCCAAATATAAATAGTCAGCCGAATGATAAAGCTACCTAAAATTAAACGCTAGTATTATTGATGAACATAAGATAATGTTTTCATTTTTCCCTTAAGAAATTCAAAATTCCTATCTTGATCAAATAAAATATTACTTAGGTATTAATAAAAAATCAAAAATTGAGCACGCAAAATTCTTTACTACAACTTGATAATAAAACGGTAGCTAATTTTGTATTTTAGCACTGAGTTTATATCGAAAAATTAAAAGCACGAAGATTTCCCATCTAATTTTTATATAACTTCTCTAATAATAACTAATCTAATAAGATTCTCTGTTGAAAAAGTTTGATCAAACCTGTGAAATTTTATATGGCGTTAATCTTATGCAAAATAGTTACATATTCTGTAAGACACATAATTTTATAATATTACATTTAAAATATTTCAAATGAAAATTCTTATCTAATAAGTGTACCTAATTGTAAAAATACAAATCTTTAATTGAGGATTTATGAATCAATGTTAGTTTTCTTTATTATCTCCAAGTTCCAAAACATCTAGTTCTGATTGTAAAGGAAAATAACAAGCAAACGAAACAGACAAGTATTAATTTAGGCGATCATTGATAGGGATGATATATATGGATTCGTATATGGGTGTATTTGATAAATTATGGAGAGGATTATTTGGGTGATAAAGTTTAGTTAGTGTTGGCGTTCAGCTACAGTAAGGTTTTTATGATTGATGGTGAAGACTGGGAAAGGAGGATTAGACCGTATTTCAGCAAGGACAGGAATATGGCTTCATATATTTTGATAGCATTTTAAGTTAATATACCTTCAGTCTTATAGGTAGGACCTCTAAAATATCTTGCCCTTGCTGAAACCTTGGACTTTATTGTTTGGGATTTAAATGAAAATTTTTGATCTAATGCAATTCCTAGATATTAATATGTAATAACAGGGAGTTGGGAAAAATTCACTACAGTAAACCATATGTTTAATGGTCTACTGTAGTGGAGTCTAGGAGTTGTTGTAGGGAGTATATAGTTTTATTAAGAGAGTAAGAGTGGGTCATTAATGCGCTATCGTCTGCAAACTGAATGACGACGATTTTGAGGGGTCGAAAAAGTTAGGGTTGGGATTATAAAGATTCTGGCAATAAATATTATAAAGTAGAGAAAATAAGAGGGAGCTTTGATTGGAATAAAATGTGGACGAGAGATAGTTATTTATTTTGATTCAAAGGGATCGATTAGTAAGGATTAATTGATAAAATACTAATATTTTCCTGAAAACTATCAAAATCTAAACTTTTCTGAAAGTTTTTGTTTAACAACATATTACCTTTAAATAAGTTTGACTGAAGTTCTCGTAATTCTTGATTTCTTTTTTGTAATTTTCGTAATTTTATATAAAAAAATATTTCGTTTATCACTTTATCTTTAAATATTTGGCAGTATTAAAGAAATACATTTCACATATAAAGACTGGTTATGTGGACTTCTATACTGTAATGTACATAACAACGAGAAAACACTTAATATCCACTACTAGATATATTTCAAAAGTGTTACTTCTTGAAGATGTACAACAATTCAATTTTGGAATTGTTTGAATAATATATTTTTTATTATACTTATCTGAAAACACTTTGATTCCATATGCCTCTAGAATAATGGAATCGTCACTTTTTCAGGCGACCGCACAGAAAATGTTTGTTTGTGCGGTCTTTCTGTGCGCTAACCAATGTTTCCATAGTAGCAGATAAGGTTTGAAGTTTATTTTTGTGTCAGTGAAAGCCAATTTAAAAAATGTACTCAGACTTAGATGAAAATCCTGATGTTCCAGACGACATATTAGCTGAAGCGGCTCAAGTAAGTGCAGATTTACTACCGACAAAATCAAAAACAAGATACGAAAAGGAATATGAAATATTTAATGAATGGCGGGCTCAGAAGAATATAAAAAATGTAAGTGACGATGTACTTTTAGTCTATTTTTCGGAAAAGGCTAAATCTATGAAATCATCAACTTTATGGAGTAGATTCTCCATGGTAAAAAGCTGTTTGGCTATTAAAGAAAATATTGACACGAACATTTTTCGAAAAACTGTAGCATTTTTGAAGCGTCAAGCGGTGGGTTACGTACCAAAAAAATCAAGAGTTCTTACAGCAGAACAAGTAACTAAATTTTTATGTGAAGCTTCAGATGAGCAATATCTATTAGCAAAAGTAATATTAGTGTTTGGAATATTCGGTGCGTGCCGTCGAGATGATTTAATACGTTTAAGTTTAGACGATATTAAAGATAATGGTAGTTTTCTTGTCGTGTTTTTGCGAGATGGAAAAAATCATAAATCGAGAAGTTTTACGATTTCAAATGAAGGATGTACATTCGAGCCCTGCACACTTTACCGCAAATATGCAGATTTGCGGCCTAAACATATGGAGAGCAGAAGATTATTTGTAGCATACCGAAACCGTAAATGTTACGCTCAACATGTTGGATGCCATACTATCAGTGGTATCCCCAAACTTGTTGCGAAATACCTAAAACTAAATGATCACGAAAAATATACCGGACATGGCCTAAGGCGTTCTTCAGCAACCATGTTGGTCGAAAGCGGTGGTGACTTGCTTACTCTGAAAAGGCACGGAGGATGGCGTTCTTCCAGTGTAGCAGAAGGATATATAGAAGAATCTATACAAAGAAAAATAGAAGTTTCAAGGAAATTGTTTAACCCATCTCATGCGGAAAATACAACATCTGCAATTATAACTCAAGAAAATGAAATACTAAGGGGAATAAACTTTAACAATAATACTAATTGTACGATAAACCTTACTATTAATAATAACAGTTTCAATTAAATATGATTTTCGTTAATATTAACTCTACTTATATTTTCACTATTATAGATATTACAGTTTTGAAAAAAAAAAAATTATCAAAATATCTCTCTTAATATTGTTGTTTTCAAATAAGTATAATAAAAAATAGCGTTCATTACACGTCCAGAAATGGATTTTTCCGTGCTTGCATGACTTCCCGTGTTCGGCTCCGCCTCACACGGGAACGGTCACGCGCGCACGGAAAAATCCTTTTTTCTGGACTCCTAATGAAATATACTATTCCTATTTACCATACATCGGTGAAAGGTAAGGTAAAAATTTCTTACACATCATGAACGCAAATCATATACTGTGAACATGTTGATAAGTCAATGCAACGATAAGCTAAATATCTTAGATCTTTATGGAAATGTATGAGATGCATGGAGAAGGGCTCTTGTCTTGTCCTTTGTTAGGTTCCAATTAGTACGATATATTAGAGTCCTTTACTTACCTTTAATCATTTAAAAACCACTAAAAGTTTCTTAAATTTTCTTTCTCTGCCCATAAAATTGCATTGCTAGGTTAGTTGCCTACATGCTTGAGTATTTTTAAAATTTTCATTGTTTTCATTTTTCTACAGTGGTTAAAAATAGAGAAAATCGTGTTTTATTTCATCCAATCCATCCAAGTTAACAATAAAGCTCTAAAGATGAGATTTACAAGATCGAAACACGTGTCTGTCGATGATTTGATGAGTCAAATACACTGATATTTATTTAAATTTGTAAGACTGCCTGGATAAGAGCTCTTCTGTGCTCTTATACTCATATTCTAAAGGAAATTGTGTTTGGAATTTGGAATGATTTAAAATAAGAAAAACTCATAAATCACTTTAATAATATTTCTAAAAATGAATCTCAATCAATTTGTTTTAATTTCCAAGTAAAAACATCCTGAATTATTAATCCCTGCTTATAAATGGATAAACAATTTCTTCACATTGGCAAATATTTCTCTCTAATATATTATTAAGACAAATACTACATTTTGTTCATGTTAATCAGTCAATGAAATGATCAAGATTGCCTGATAGCTAGAGGTGAGCTCCTCTTCCCTTCTCTTATAATTTTCCAAATCTATGAACCAAATGAATTAGTTTTCTAATTTGAATAGCTTAAAATCAAGAGGAGCAATTTAGGCTAATTATTTTATTAATGACTCCGAAATTAAATTCAAACAAATTAATTAACCTAAAGACAACAAAGGCATTAGATAATATAAAACACTTACGGTCAACTCTAACATGATTTAATTCTTTAATTATGTAATAAAATTGTTTAATTATATAAGTGTTTCATAAATTCCTTAAGATTTTTATGCTATCATTGTAGGTAATATGTGTTTTTCATTAATTTTAAAGAATACTAAAGGCTGTAAGCAATTTAAGCAATGATAAGTGTTATGTCTACAAATTGCATATTTAATTTAAAATATTTTAAAAGGGTAAAAGTGTAAAAAAAGTAAACATAATTGGACGTTACATATTTTCAAAATTATTTTTTATTTAAACAATTTCTCATCTTTGGTGGCTACATCATAAACCAAAGTAATACATACAAAATAAACATAATGCACCGACTAATATTTTCAAATTTTTTTATTAATACAATCTCACATGTTTTCAATCATTTCAATATTTTCCGAAGAATTCTCCTCGATGAATTCGTTTATGTATTCCAAGATTATCTTCAAAGTTTGCTTAATATTTGGCCAAGACATCACGACGAACATAATTATTGTGTTTAAGAATACGAAGAACTTCATGTACGCCATTCCATCGTTTGTAGTCAGCCACGCCGAGAAACCTCCTTCATCATTATCCAATAACTCAGCTTTTGGCGCCGGTTGTTTAACAGCATCCTTCCTTTTACGTACCATAATTTCAGTTTAGTGTATTTCCTTTAGTGAGAAACTGAAAAGAAAATTAATATAACCTCATTAATTTCACTAAAAATATGAAGCAAACTAAAACATGCATTTGTGTACAACAATCTATAATGATTTAACTATAAAATTATGTTTTTATATTTAGCAATGGTCATTACTTTCTAGTTTACTTTTAAATGTAATTAAAAAGGATACGTGTTACGTATTTCAATTACAGTTTTCTAACAATTCCCGAACGTAATTTCCGTACAAATTTATAAATATGCTGCGAGTGCAGCGATAATTGGTGTACGTCAGTTGTGCAGAGCAGATAGGAGCATTAGCAGATTTCCTGGCACAGAGTCCCCGGATCAGGGTTTAATTGTTGTAATTAAAGCGGAGCGGGCATGCCGGTATTGAGGGCCGTCCTCAATCAACGCCAGCGTTCTAGAATAATAACAATTCGAGGACTGCTATTGATAATCTTGGGCCACATTAAAACCGCTAAGCCTTACACGCTACAAATGAAACGCATCGGTTGCACAACAGTCCACCAAAGTGCATGCATCTGCGAATTTGATTGATGCATCCACCCTCACGGCACTCTCAGCCCTGACACCGTTACCAGAATACGTAAGTGCCATTAATCCTTTATCGAAACGAAGTTCCAGACTTCCAATTGGACGGCAAACGGCGGGGTGAAATGGCTGCGGAAATTTATCGAGAAAGCGGACTTGTTAATTTAGTTCTGGATATTAAATTTTCTCCGCAGGAAATTTATCAGCCTTCCATCAATATATGGACGGGTGTAAACGACGATTCGATTTGTAGATACTGCCGAGGACCTGAGTTTTCTCACTGCTATGCGAGGATAAAATATAATTTGAATTCTTCTTTGACTCTTTAAAGAATTTAATAATTTCTACAATGTAGCCTTCGTGTGCTTTACAGATCGTGCAGATACAATCGCCTATTCAATTTCCACGTCTGCATATTGTCCATTATATATTCATGACAATGATTACGTACACATTCGGGAAACTACAATCAGGAGCAATTATGTGCTCGTATAAATTACCATAGTTTTGTAAGTACAAGATATTTTATTATTCACGGTTATTCATGAATGCAGCAGGAATATATCATGTGCATTTTTCGATGTATCAAATGGTATTGTAAGCATTCAATTCGTAATACAAGGCTTACAATTGTATTCTATAAATTTCTATCCAATTTAAAATAATATCTATTATTTTTTTATATTAGTTTATTAATCGTTAAGGTAAAAAAATCTATATTAAATATTAGAGAGACCTAAAGTAATGTCATTTATTCGTTTGAAATTTATTAGTTCTCTGTGTGCTTGAATGTCTTGTCAAAGACATTTTAAAGTTAAGAAACTTCGTTCATTCATAAAGAATTCAATTGAATTTATTTTGGTTACACAATGGAGGAGTTATCAAACACTCTCATCCAACCTTGGTCGGCCAACCAAAACCATCTGCAGCAGATTTGGAATGTAAGAAAAGTAGGAGTTCAGGTATGTTTCAAGAAGACAAAGATAACCTATCCATCACATGTTACCTATTGCTTTTCCGTCACAATTAATAAGCATTTTTTGAAGGTGAAAAATTGGCCCTCTATGATAAAATATAGGGTAGATGTGAAAGCAAATCCATGTCAAACAATCTAGGAGTTATCAAACACTGTCATCAAACCTTGGTCTACCACCCAAGAGCATCTGTAGCAAATTTATAAAGCAAGCAGTGTTGGTGTTTAGATCTGTTGAAGAAGGTGAAGTTAACTTATCCATCACATATATCATATTGCTTGTTTATCATAATTTACAACCATTTTTTTATTGATTCGTCGCTGAAGATGAAAAATTGGTAACCTGTGATAAAATTAGGGTAGAAACGAAAGCAAATCCATGTCAAACAATCGAGGAGTTATCAAACAGTTTCGATTTGTCTTAGTCTACCATCTAAGAGCATATTTAGCAGATTTGGAAAGTAAGCCGAGCAGGAGTTTGAGTCTGTCTGAAGAAGGCAAAGCTAACCTATCTATCACAAGTATCAGTTTGCTTTTGTGTCCCCATTTTTGATTTATAGATCGCTGAAGGTGAAAAATTAGTTCTCTATGATAAAATAAAGGTAAAAGTAAAAGTTAAATTCATGTCAAATAATCGAGGAGTTATCAAACACTATCATCAAACTTTGTTCTACCATCAAAGTTATCTGTAGCAGATTTGGTGAGTAAGCAGAGCAAATATTTCTAAAGAAGGCAAATCAAAAAATGCTTCTGAATTGTGATACAGAAGCAATATATTAGATGTGATGAATGCGTTCATCACATCTAACATATTGCTTCTGTGTCACAATTCAGATGCATTTTTTGATTCATTCATCACTGAACACCCAACCAAGTTTACATCCCAAAAAGGTTAAAACGATATTTTGAATATTTTATTATAATTTGTAAACAGTTAAGACTAAAATTTCAAATACATAAGGTGCAATAAATTAGAAATACAATGTCTGATAGAATAATACTGAACGAAATATAACGAAATATAAATAGGTTTTTTTGAGAGATACTAATAAAATTATATAAATCGCGTATGTGTAGACCAGATGTGATTAATTTAAGCAACCAATTGTTTCGATTTTTCAATTCAAACAGTCAAATAAAACAAGATTTGTATCGTATTGTATTAATATTAATTTCAACAATGTTGCAGTAAGAAAATAAAGCATTATTTATGCTTGGAATGGAAAAAGCTGGTGGAAAAAACATTGCATCGGCCGGGAATCGAACCCGGGCCGCCCGCGTGGCAGGCGAGCATTCTACCACTGAACCACCGATGCTTACATTAACGGTGAATCTAAATTGGATCCCTGGGGAATCCCGCATGGAATACAAAAAAATGAAAATATTTCGGTAGCAACACACAAATAATGGTAAAAATACTTTGGACATTCATCTTTATTTAATTTCCACATAAACTACCTAGCAAATAGTATTAATAGATATATTAAAGTATAATTTGATTGTTAATAATTGTTGTGAATGTAAACGTGTAATTGTTTCCTTAATAAACCATTGTTATTAAAATTAAAACATGCATCGGCCGGGAATCGAACCCGGGCCGCCCGCGTGGCAGGCGAGCATTCTACCACTGAACCACCGATGCTTACATTAACGGTGAATCTAAATTGGATCCCTGGGGAATCCCGCATGGAATACAAAAAAAAGAAAATATTTCGGCAGCAACACACAAATAATGGTAAAAATACTTTGGACATTCATCTTTATTTAATTTCCACATAAACTACCTAGCAAATAGTATTAATAGATATATTAAAGTATAATTTGATTGTTAATAATTGTTGTGAATGTAAACGTGTAATTGTTTCCTTAATAAACCATTGTTATTAAAATTAAAATATGCATCGGCCGGGAATCGAACCCGGGCCGCCCGCGTGGCAGGCGAGCATTCTACCACTGAACCACCGATGCTTATAAAATATCAAGAGATATGATTGGTGGGTGAAAGCATTTAATAAGTCGTTGACCCAGAGGATTTACCTGATGCTACACGTGGAACAAACATTTTATTTGTTGCATGATTACACTTATTTATTTTCTACTGTCTGCACTAGAAACACCATTTGTCATAGGAAAAGTATGATGAACGCCTATTTATTTATACTAACAAAAGAAAAATACATTTGTTAATGGATGATTGCGTGCACAAATATATAAATTATTTTTATTGTCTCCTTGCGAGTTATGTGTGTGTGTGTGTGTTTTTAAGGGCAGGAGAAAATCTTCCGTGAAATCTATGCTTCAACGATGTGTGGAATTTCTACCCATTAGAAACACCTTGCAAACGTCATTACTTTGCAGGGGGAGAACTGGCTATTTCGTGCCCAGAGGGGTAGCTACTGCCCTTCTTCTATACCACAAGTTGCCCTATCCTTTAGCTTCTCCGCCTATCGGGGCTTCCGGCTGCAAAAGTAGACATCGCGCCACAGATGGTCTCCTTAGCTATCATTTCACTACAATGTCATTCGGGATTAGCTGGTGTCGGAGGTGCCGCTTCAGGATCTTCCAATCTTCCAGTCCTCGAGTCGGGTGCAGTGCTCCATGTCTTCCTCAACACGCTGACAGGTGAAGCACGAAGCGTCTTCGTCCAGTCTGAATCGATGCAGATACGCTATATCGCTTCAATAACTGCGCGAGGTAGCGCTCCACCTTTTTTGCTGCCTCTTTGTTCCCACCGTGATGTCTGAGATGAGCTGGTGAGTCCAGTGCTAAGGGCCGATACGTTTCAGTGTCTCTGCCACCGGTCTGCCAGTGCCGTTCTTATCTGCAAGGCTTCTTTGGATCCTATTACTACAGGAGACTTCTCCTGGATTACATCGACAACTTACGCCACACCATCAGGCCTGTGGGGCCTCAAACCCCCACTTTTTTCTATTCGAACGCTGAGTTCATACTCGACATTGCTCTTTTCTGCAACGTCAACGCAGAACACGACATATGGTCACCAAATGATCTAAGTTCTGATCATAATCCGGTCAATATGGACGTAGCAATCGGCGCCGAGCACCCTGTCAGAGAAATTAAGTCCATAAATTGGACTAAGTACAAAAATAAAGTGGAATCTTCCATCTCTCCACTCACGATCATCCGCACAAAATCGGACATTGACAATGCCGTCTCGAAACTCTCGTCAGTCATGTTCGCAGCTATCAGCGACGCAACGACGAGCAGAATTTCCTCACAAGTCGAGCCTATCACACTCACCCCCCGAGTTAGTAGACCTAATCAGGCAAAAGAAAGCTGCCAGGCGCAGGTGGCAGAGCACCAAAGATCCGTTCTTTAGAACGGAATCACGAACACTAGCTCGCGTCGTTAGGGACAAACTCCGTGCACTTCGCAATGAAACTCTGTCTGGAAGTTCACTAAGTCTCTCAGTCGTAAGAACCATCATCACGCGATTCACGGTGAAAGAGGCCTCTTATAGACTGATGACAAAGCGGAGGCGTTCGCTGACTCGTTGGAGCGGTAATTCACGCTAAATCCTAGGGATGACGATTTTTTCGTCGCCGAAGTAAATTCCGTCGTTTCAAAATATATAAGAAACAACAACCGTAAGTGGAAATGTCATCATGCCACTGCGAAGAGCTTAACGAGTTGATCAAACAGCTTAAAAACAAAAAAGCACCTGGCCACGACGGAATCACCACATTGATGGTTAAAAACCTCGGTCGCAAGGGTAGATGTGCGTTGCTTAACGTAACGAACGCGATCATGCGTCTAGGTCATTTTCCAGACCAATGGAAGTTGGCAGCGGTTGTCAACATTCTAAAAGCGGGGAAATCTCCATCTTTTCCCCAAAACTATCGACCTATCAGTTTCCTCAGTGTCATCAGTAAGGTGGTGGAAAGAGTTCTGCTTAAACGAATATCATCGTTCCTAACTGAAAACAAAATAATTCCTGATTCACAAGTCGGTTTCCGAGCCGGCTTATCAACGTTGCACCAACTGTCGAGAGTGACAGAATACATTGCAGAAGGATTCACTATCAAAAAAGACACAGCTGCTGTCTTTCTAGACGTCTCAAAGGCCTTCGATAGGGTTTGGCACGCAGGCCTCATCTATAAAATGATAAGGACGAATTTTCCCGAATATATTATTCGGTTCGCGCACGATTTCCATCGCAAGAGGAAATTCTGCGTAAAAATAAATAACTCGTTCTCCAGCGAACGGCCAATTCATGCCGACGTCCCCCAGGGCTCCGCCCTGTCTCCGACTCTTTTTAACATCTACACGGGCGACGTGCCGGACGTCGCTCAATACGCGGACGACACTGCGCTCCTTTACAGAGGAGGCACCACCGTTCACCTGGAGAACAAGCTACAGGCTGCCCTCGACTCTTACGAGGAGTAGGCCAACAAATGGCGTCTGGCCATCAACGCCGAGAAAAGTGTTGCAATGCACTTTTCAAAGCCGCGAGGCCGTATCATCAACACATCTCCTCTGATATACGCAGGTACTCCTTTTCCGACAGCTAGCGAAGCAAAATACCTAGGCATCGTCTTTGACCGTCGTCTAAACTGGTCAAAGAATATCTCTCATGTCATCCAAAAAGCCAGAGCTTCCCTGAGCAAGCTGTGGCCTATCATCAACACTAAGTCAAAATTATCATACAAGAACAGGGCTAAGCTCTTCACAATGATGATCACAATGATGTAAATTTTTACAGTAAAATTGACAAAAATCCTCCTAATGGAATTAATTTTCCAAAATACTCGGCAGATAACAGACAAATTTAAATTAACAATAATTAGACAACCTCGTTCACACGACATCCACCGGCCGACTGGCGGCGCTGCTTCACTAGCGTGAAGGGCGTTCAGCTGGATTGACGGTTACACGAATTCTTGCGATATTTTCGCTGACGTTCCCACTAGCATAGACCTCTGGTTCTGATCTAGCTCGCAATCAAGTCCAAGGAGGAGAGGTTTTAGTCGGTAAGAATCCGACAGTACCCTTTTACGAGGGTATCTATGTAAGATTTCCTCTCCTCTCATCAAATAAAAAAATCCTATTACTACGTCTTTAACTACATTTCGTCATCTTAGGGTGACTCAGACATTCCGCACGGAATCGTGCGATGGCGGAGAAATGAGAAGAGCTTTCGTCGATCCGTAGCCTAAACCGCACTCTACCGCCGGTAGATTCTCTTCTCAATTCTCCGCCATCCGACGACATCGTCTGGGCCACTCTTAGGCGAGGAAATGTATACCAAAAGGATTCAACAGCAGCAAGTATAAATATTTTAATCAATTTGATTCCTAAGAATGGATGAAGTTTATAAATACTTGTTGGTATATTAATCGGAATACATAATATAATTACTGGTTACTTTACTTCGGACCAACATAGTATTCCAATATATACTCTAAAAATTAAGGAAAAAACTATGGAAATTAGGGATGAAGTATTAAAAGTTAGTTATACCTAAACAACATGATCCTAAATATTTGATTAAATCTATAATGCAGTTAGGCGCTAGAAAAAAAATAGCAATAGATCTATTGATTGACATCTAAATAGCGTTTGGTAAAGCTCTTTCAAAAATATAGAACAACCACTACAAATCTTATATGCTTAGATATACTCATGAGTCCATCGAATAGATTCTAAGAAAGCAAAGCAGGTGTTTAGGTCTCTCCGAAAAAAATAAATCATATGCTAAGTAGTAAAAATTTTGCAAGTCGGCTGCCCTCGTATGATGGGACCGCTGTGGCTGCAGACTAGATACAAACTGCTTACCGCAGCACCGATTTGGCGACGTTACAGAGTAGCTTTCTTTGTGCCTTCCTTGGACCACCAATGTTTGGTATGATCCGCGGCAACGCGTTGCAGACTGCTTCCGGCTACGCAGTCACAATCCGCAAGTGTTCGTTCAAATCTAGCATTGGCTTAGATTCCTAGGTATCGAAGTGACGGCTGCAAGAGGGTCTCGCATTCTACAACTCTCAGGGTGATGGCCTCCCTCTCTTTTCTGCTGGTAACAAAGACTGTTTGGACAGCAAGTTGTAGGTCATTCGTTGCGAGCTATCGGCGGATCTTACCAACGGGCTCTTCCGCCATCTGCATGACCTCCTCCAGATACTTGGCGACGACTACCACCGCGATGTCGTCTGCGAAGCCCACCGCCATGACTCTTGACGGAAGTGGAAGTACCGCGTCGTACATCGTGTTCCATCATAGAAGTCCGAGCACTGATTCTTGTGAAACAACTCCCGTGATGTTGTGGTCCCTAGCTCCCATGTTGGTGTAATACACCAGGGTTCATTACAATATGTCTGATGTATTCGTGAACGCCCATCCTCTATCAAATAATATGAATGACCAACAACAAAAGTATTGCTAAAGTTGAGAAACCTTGGGAAAAGTCAACTATAACTTAATTTCAAACCATCAGAAATTCATTATTTCCGTAAATAAATTTTACATTTGCATTCAAAAATCAAACGAGCGCAATCCATGCAACTGTTGCTAAAAAACTGGACATTTCAGGATTCTTGTAAACTTTAATTCATCTGCGTTTTATGGTTTTTATATCTCATAATATGAATAGATAATGAAACAAACTAACGATACGCTTGGTTGAAAATGACCCAAGGGAGTAGAAACTATAGTAGTGAATATATTGATATAAAATCTATATGTATTACATAATAAATAGTGGTCTTAGATTATTAAAAACGTGTCATTTCCTTTAATTGTTCATTAGAATTCAAGATTTTCCCTAATATTTATAATTCCAGAAATATATTACAAAAAATAGGGACACGCATTAAGGGATTCAAATATTCTACATTTCGCTAAAAAATTTCCATGTACCTCAAACATGTCAAAAACGAAAACCGTGAAATATTTAGTTATTCATTATAAATGCTCCTTCTAAAAGGAGTTCTAGAAAAGAATGAAATGTATTTACTTAATACAAAACTCTTTAACAATGATAAGGAATGGGTCTATCATTAAACAAATTTAGAAAAGCTAAATGACTTGATTAAACAAAACTAATAACAAAAGGCTTCAGAATACAAATGAATTTACATTAAAATGTTAAAACGATCTCGTTAATAAATATAGACATCTTCTGACGATATGTAAACTATGATAAAACGAGAAAACGATAGTTTATCACTTTAGTGGTATAGTTAGCCAAAAAAACAGTGCTAATCTAATTAAAATTAATGTCACACTAGATAGATCGCAGCTTTGTTATCGAGGTTTGTATGGATAGAAGTGATTAGGTATCGTTAATAAAACTATCGGCTATCATTAACACAAAATCAATAAAACAATCATGTTTATAAAGCAAGGAATCGGACTGCATTTTAAAGGGATCAGGTAATACCCCATGTTTGTAAATTAATATCGAAATTTTAATGCTTTGTAATATTTATTACGTAAAACTTCTTCTTCTAACAATAAAACCAATTACAGTTGCTTCTCCAAAAAAGACCAATAAACTGTTTGCTTAGATATGGCAAAAAAACATTCAATTTACGGTAGTCTCATTACAATTCTACCATCTTGTGTGGATCACTCTCACCATTTCTTTTTACTAACGTGATCTAGCGCATGCGCATACCAACAAACAGAACTGTCTGAGTTGCTTTTTCATTTCATGTATTAATTATGATTTTAAGTTTTACGTAACCAGTACGAAGAAGAGTTGAATCCACGATATTCATTTACGAACACACAGTATTATAATATATGCAGTATTAGTATAAGAACTGTAACAAAATATTGAACCTAATAATCTGCTTGAGGCACGCATATAATATACATGGAGAATCATAAAACTGAGAGAGCCAATAATAACAAATTACTATTTACAATCCTCTAAATAAAATGTATTCTCAGTAGCGTTATTTAAATTATAGGAGGGTGATGCAATGAATGGAGATGAATCATCATATAATGACCAAACCTCAAGCAGACAAGTCCTGGACCTATCAAGGGCTTAAATTGAAACAATGGGGAAACCCAGATGGAATACATGAAAGATGGTATGCATATACAGTGGAAATACTATAAATCTGAATAAATTGATATCAGTGGAAATACTTTTTGTCTACAATCATCTACTTTTCATGGTCGTCACTGAATGGCTCATGCCTAAGTCAACTCACCCCATTAAAAAAATCTACTTTTCATTATAAATAATTTAATAAATGATGCAACAAATTGGTATGGATATTATAAAAGTAAGTATGGTTTTGGTTACCTTTTTTAATGTATTACGGATAGTTAACGTTGCTAAAAAGTATAAAATTTGCATCGGCCGGGAATCGAACCCGGGCCGCCCGCGTGGCAGGCGAGCATTCTACCACTGAACCACCGATGCTTATAAGATGTGTAAACTTGCCTATTCAAATGGAAATATTACCAATTGTAACGAGAGATTAGATTGGCGAGTGAAAGCATTTAATAAGTCGATGACCGAGAGGAATTACCTGATGCTACACATAGAGCAAACATTCTATTTGTTGTATTATTCCACTTATTTATTTTCTACTGTCTGCACTAGAAATACCATTGGTGACAGGAAAGAGTATTGTGAACGCCTATTTATTTATACCAATAAAAGAAAAATACATTTGTTAATGTATGATTGCGTGAACAAATATATAAATTGTTTTTATTATCTCCTTGCGTGTTTATATATATATGTGTGAGTGCTTTTTCTAAGCGCAGGTAAAAATCTTCAAAAGATGCCGTAGATTCCTTGCTTCAACGGTGTGTGGGATTTCTACCCATTAAGAACACTTTCCAAACGTCCTATCACTCCTCGGGACCGCCGACAGGCATTACTTTGCAGGGGAGAACTGGCTGGGGTAGCTACTGCTCCTGTTCTATGCCTTTAGCTTCTCCGTCTGTTAAAACTTCCGGCCACAAAAGTACATATCGCGTCAAAGTTGGTGTCCTCTGCCATCATCTCACTGACAATGTTATCCGGGATTAGCTGGTGACGGAAGTGCAGCTTCAGGATTTTCTAGTACTCCTTGAAGCGGGGCCAGTGACAGAACAAGTGCTCCGTGTTTTCCTCGACACGCTTGCAGGTGAAGCACGAAGCGCCTTCGTCCAGTCTTAATCAATGCAGGTACGCTATATCCCTTCAAGAACTGCGCGAGGTAGCGCTCCACCTTTTTTTGCTGCCTCTTTGTTCCCACCGTGATGTCTGAAAAGAGCTGGTGAGTCCAGCGCTAAGGGTCGATACGTTTTAGTGTCTCTGCCACCTCTCTGTCATTGCCGTCCTGACCTGCAAGGCTTCTTTCGATCCTATTACTACGTCTTTAACTACATTTCCTCACCTCAGGGAGACTCAGACATTCCGCACGGAATCGTACAATGACGGAGAAATGAGAAGAGATCTACCGACGAAAGAGCTTTCGTCTGTCTGTGGCCGGTCGTACGATTCAGTGCATAATGTCTGAGTCACCCTGCGGTGAAGAAATATAGCTAAAGACATAGTAAACGGATTCAAAGAAATCCAGCAAATATAAATATTTTAATCAATTTGTTTCCTATGGATGGATGAAGTTTATAAATTCTAGCTGGTATATTGATTGGCATACAAAATATAATTACTGGTTACTCTACTTCAGATCAACATAGCGTTCCAATATATACCTTAAAAATAAAGGGGATATAAGGTAGTATGTATTACCAAACTAGGGAAAGATTATTAGGGGTGAAGTATTAAAAGTGAATTAGTTCTACCTAAACAACATGATCTTAAATGTTTAATAGAATCTATAATGTAGTTAGATGCTAGAAAAAGAAAATTAGCAATAGATCTATTGATTGACATCTGAAGATAAAGCTTCTTTGAAAAATATAGGACATCCATTAACAATCCTGCCTGTTTAGACATACTCATGAGTAAATCGAATAGATGCTTAGTAATAGGCAAAACAGTTTCCAAGAGGTCATCTGTAATCGTACAATGGGACTCTTATAGCTGCTGACTAGATGGGGGCTGAATACCTTAGTACCGATGTGACGACTCTACAAAGAAGCTTTAGTTGTGTCTCCCTTGGACCACCAATATTTAGTATGGTTCGCCCCAACGCATTTCAGACTGCACCTGCCTTCGCGTCGGCTTAGACTCCTAGGTATCGAAGTGACAGCTGCAAAAGGGGCTCGCATGCTACAACTCTCAGGGTGATGGTTTCCCTTTCTTTCCTGCTGATCACAGAGACTGTTTGGCCTTATGATCAGCAAGTTGTAGGTTATTCGTCGCGAGCTATCGGCGTATCTTGCCAACGGACTCGTTCGCCATCTGCATGACCTCCTCCAAATGCTTCGCGTCAGCTACCATCGCGACTTTATTTATTTATTTAACCTTTATCTAGCATGCATTACATAAAAAAATATACAATGAAGCAAGTAATATATACACATAATCACTCATACGTGTGATCTTCCACTCGAACCCGCTGATTCTCTTCTTTGCAAACAAAGAAATGCGCGAAGAATAAATAAAATTCACTACTTGTATAAGTATAATACAACGAATATATTGAATGACGATTTCAATACAATCAACTAGTCAGCGACTTTGCCAGCGAAGCCCACTATCATAATTCCTGAGAAAATTGTTCTACAATAGGGGTCTGAGCACTGATCCTTGTGGAACACCTCCCGTGATTTTGCAGGCTCTGGGTCCCCTGTTGGGATTTTAAACCAGTGTGTGTATGTCTATTAAATAATATAAATGATAGTATTGCATGTAGTGTGTTCATTATGGCGTATTATTTGTTATTATTAATATGATTTCATTGCCTTTGGTACATATAAATGTTGGAAATGATAAATGATTCTTTATTAATTGTATAACTTTGTCTACAAGGCTAAATGACGAGCTTCCGAATTACAAAGAAGCATAAGGATGTTTAAAATGAGTTATTCATTAGAATATTATGATTTGGAAAGCTCTCGTTTGCTGAAGATCTACGAACAAAACGGTAAACTAAAAATATTACTAAAGTTGAAAATTCTTTGGACAAGTCAACTATAACATATTTTCAAACTACCCGTAATTCATATTTTCCGTAGAGAAATCTAAACTTTGTGTTCAATAATCGGACGTAGGTAATCAGTTCCACTATTAGAAATTTTCAGGCTTTTTGTAAAGCTTAATTCATCTATGGATTTTATTTCTCATAATATGAATAGATTATGAAACAAACCCACTTGAAAATTACTCAGGAGGGTTGAAACTGTAGTAGTTTTATATATTGTCAGTGATAGGATAAAATCTATATCTGTTACAAAATAAATAGTGGTTTTAAATTATTTAATTGTTTAAACCGATTAATTTTTTTTAACTAGTAAACAATTTGACATTTTTCGTAGAAGTTATTATTCCAGAGATGTATTAGAAAAATAAACATTAATTTAAATTATTAAATTATTTAAAACGTTAATGTAAGAAGCTTCTACTTCGTTATACATGTTTGAATATTATATTGACTAGTTTCGGCAACTCCACTTGTTGGCAAGTGGAGTTGCCGAAACTAGCCAACATAAAAAAATACAGTGTTATACAAAGTTAAAGTGTTTCATTAATTATTTAAAACGTTTGATTTTTCCTAGATAGTGAACAATTTGATACTTTTTCTTGTAGTGATTATTCCAGAGACGTATTACAAGAAGCCATTAAGGTGATTAAAATATTTCACATTTCGAAAAAAAAATCCCATGTACGTCAAGGATCAGATCATTACAATATATCACCCATGTCAAAAACTAAAACTCTAAGATATTTAGCTACATATTATAAATGACGTCCACCCAAAGTAGTAGCAAAACATAATGATTTTATATAGAACAGAACTCTCTAAATGACAGGAAATTGATCTATCATTAGCATAGTTTAGAAAAGCATTGATTAAATAACTTTAATTTTAAGATAATAATATGTTAAATAATATATAATATGTTATATGTAATGTAATATGTTAAATATGATAAAACGAGATTAGGATGTTTCAACAGGTATCCTCTCCTATTATTACAATTAGGATAAAATGATTTTAGGTTTTTGTAGAGACGCGCAAAATTGTTCTTTAAGATGATTCTGATTTTGGATTACGCTATCCCTATAAAGTATCGGCCACTTACGATCATTTTATAATTATAATTTACGAAACTTCAAGCAAAAAATGCTTGGGGCTAGCCATGTATATAAAGAAGCAACCTATAAAGGGCTTATATTTAAACCTTGGAGAATCCCAGATGAAATACTTGAAAGACGTCATGCATATACAGTGGAAATATGCCTGGAGCTAACTATGAAGGGCTTAAGTTAAAACCTTGGGTAATCCCAGATGGGATGTGGAAATATTATAATTGTGAATAAGTAATGTGAAATGTGAAAGTACTATAAATAATTTTTGACTACAATCATCAACTTTTCATTATAAACAATTTAACAAATGATACGACAAATTGGTATGAATACAATAAAAAGTGGTAGGTTATTTTCTATATTTATGGATTTATAAGCGCCGATTTATTAAAATGTATTTTGGATAGTTAACATAGCTAAAAATGAAAAACTTGCATCGGCCGGGAATCGAACCCGGGCCGCCCGCGTGGCAGGCGAGCATTCTACCACTGAACCACCGATGCTTATACCAGTATACCAAGAAAAATATTCCCAGCAGGCCTTGATTTTACAATATAATTGACTACATTACATATTTATAAATTTGACAATACTATTTTAAATATCCACGTCATTGAATTGTTTTAACTATCAGCAGACACGTGTTTTGCTCATAATATTTAGTTCTTCTATTAATACAACGGTAGACGAAACAACAAAAACTTTATATAAATTATTTTCCAAGGAATAATCAAGTACTATCAGTTTCTTAAAAACAGTGTAATTTTTTATGTAAAAAATGTGGAACGCTTCACGATTTTGCGTGTCACCCTTGCGCAGGGGCCATGCTAATCTTCTCTGTATCGTTCCAATTTTAGTATATGTACCGCCGAAGCGAGTACAAGAGAACAACCCCTAGCTAACGTATATAAGCATGAACCCTCAAGCGTAACGGTTAGTATAAGATGTACATTTTTATTATTTATAATAGTATTTGAACTATACTAATAATATTATTCTACATTCTAATCATAAATAATATTACAAGCAGTTATAATTTATTATAAATAAATATAATAATTGTAGTGTTCATAAAATAACTATATATTTTAATGAAAGCAAAACATGTTCTATATGAATTATTATAGGTATATAAATATCTTGTCGAAGACTCATCGTAAGTTTTCTAAAATTAGAATATTAGGGTTACGAGATATTTGTAAAATAGGTTTAGATTAAAGTGTGACAAATTTTGTATGGATGCTATGTAAATAGAGATTAGTAGGTTTATGGGATGTCTTGATTTGAAGAGCGACTTTCAAATGATGAAGAGTGGCGGATTTGATTATAGAGGATACTTCCGTAATCAATCTACTAAATCTATGTCTATAAATTTAGCGGCTGCCCTATGTGCAATTGTATTTTCTCTTAATGGAATTTTCTAGACTTTAAATTTTCTGTTCACAAGAATTATTGAATTTTTTGTACCTGAAAAATAAGAATTTTGTAACAATTAAATTTCAAGGCATTAAATTTAATAAGTGCATTAAAATTTCGAGAAAAAATAATTTGGTGTGTTTATAATTGTTTGGCAATTGAGTTTACAGGAAAGAACTAAAGATTTAATTCCTAGTAATTTTCAGAAATTTATTTTTAGTCTAAAATTTACTTTTCTATAGATGAACTTTTATTCAAATTGAAGTATAAGAGAGGTTGTTAGTGTTTATTCGATACCGTTTTTGAGCGTTCCTTATTTTTTTTTATAAATAAGGGAGATTTTACAAAATCTTACAAACACAAGTTAAAAATAATTAAAAACTGAACAACTCTTAAAATAATTTTCAAAAATTTTAATTTAATTTAAATTTGGGCCTCTATCAAAATATTCTTTTGTATGCTAGTGCATAGTTTTATTTATAGCACCGGTTGCGGTAAAAGCGGACTATATCTGAATCAGTTTAAAATATTTGTAGTAGTTGTGTGGCTTTTGACCCTGTGGTTCATCCGCCATGTTATTTGTGTACATGACCTTGATATTTTAAAGAATTGCTCTATCGCTCTAATGTGCCATTAATTATATCCCAATAGGAAAGGCAAAGGGTACCAGTAACAAATTCGATTGCAGACTCGAACCATTTAAATTTCTCGGAAGTTATACTTTATTGTACCTTTTTTTGAAAGCGATTAGTATGAATTTTATAAATATTATGTACATTATTATTGTGGACTTGTGAGGGAACAGTTGCTCTTATTCTATTGCAATTTTATTATATTTTACACATTTTGATTAATTCATTTCCTTTGATGATGATAAATCCTATCTGTTGCAAGGGTGTAGACTGATTAAGAAACTAGGAAAATTGAAGTACGTTTTCTTCTGCGATAAAAATAAGATAATTTTCGACATGAATTATTATTTATATTATTTAATACACACATAATTAAAACAAAATTAATAGGGAACAAAGCAAGAAGAAGCAATTTATGTACAATATATTTGCATACAAATACACAAATGGATTTATTTTTCCTTTTTGCCAGTATAAAGACATTCATGATATTTTACCCTATGGCAAATAAATTTTTTGACTGTTTTGTAAAGTAATGAGCTCTTTGCCCGACTCATAATAGCAAACATTCTATTCGTGGGATTAGGTACACCCTCTCGGTCATCGACTTGAGTTAAATACTTTCACTCATATATCTAATCCAACCTTTAGAAATGTAATATTTCGATTTGCACTTAGTGTAGTTATTTTATAAGCATCGGTGGTTCAGTGGTAGAATGCTCGCCTGCCACGCGGGCGGCCCGGGTTCGATTCCCGGCCGATGCATTCCTTTTTGAAGCAGAGGTGTCTTGTCTTGTATAGTGTTTAGATTTGAGGTTTTATATAGACAATACACTGGTACATAAAGTAAAGAATAAATTCGATTAAAATTCTAGGCATTTTCTTTCAGAAAAATGCTCAGACACGTGTATTATTATTTTTACATAAAATTCAAATGTACAAGGTGTCCCAAAATTGAGATACGACCTAAGTTGAATTTTTTAAATGAGAACCCCCAAATTTTTGTTGCATTTGTGGATTCTACGTAAAATTCTGAGTATTTTTCATGTAGCGTTTAGGTCGATATTCAGCTCTGCGAAGAAGTAAAAGAAATTATATCTATTTATGATTAAAGGTATGAGTTCAAAATACAGAGTGAAGTTGTGTTTATTTGTTTCCTTAGTAATTCTACGTTTATTCATTTAATAAACAACATTAACGTCAAAAATTTTAAATTACCTAATTTGTCAGTTTTAGTTTGACTTTATTTGAAAAAAGAATAAGACCTACGAATGCAATTCTTTCAAACCTTAATGGATATGTGCCACAATTTCCCTCGTCATGTTGAAATCATTTTGTTCTCAGACGTATCAACTTTTACATTAACCGGGCAAGTTAATAGACAAAAAACTGTCGGTATTGGGCAAAAGAAAATCCCAGATGGATGAGAGAACAACACACTCAATATCCTGAAAAGAAATAAAGTTTGGACAGGAATTGTCAAAAATAAAATCATTCCATGACATCTTGATTTCTTACAACAATATCTAATTCCCAATTTAAGAAATTTATTTCCCCGTCCTAACGATACGATGTTACATGACGAAAATGTGAGATGGTGCACCACCACATTATGCAGTTCAGGTTAGGCAATATCTAGAAGAAGTAGCATTTCCCAACAGATGAATTGGAAGGCGTGGACCAATTGAATGGCCACCAAGGTCTCCCGATCTTAATTCTTTGGATTTTTTTTGTGGGGTCATCTCAAAAATGTTGTATACAAAATTAAACCTGAATCGCACGACAACCTAAAAACTAGAATTATAAGATAATGTGCCAACATTAGTCAAGAAACAATAGATAGGGTTCAGCATGAATTTATCGATCGTTTGGGATACTGCCAGGCACAAGAAGGGTTTCAGTTTCATCATTGAATTAAGTAAATAATTGGTGTTCCTTTTAATTCCAATGTTTCGATGAAATCATGTTATGTTTTACCAGAAATAAAATAGTAGTAGTAGTACTTTTTGAACGCCATTTCTTCGAAAACAGCTGAATATCAACATAGGGTATGCTACATGAAAAATACTCAGAATTTTACGTAGAATCTATAAATGCAACAAAAATTAGGGTTCTCATTTGAAAATTTCAACTTAGGGATGAATCTCAATTTTGGGACACCTTGAATAATTGAATTTCATCTCAAAAAATGCGTGTGCGTGCGTGTTTTTTCTGAAAAAAAATGCCCTGAATTTTAATCATATTTATTCCTTACTTTATGTACACATTTTTTGTATTTAAATTATAGTCTGTTCGTTGGATCTTTCGTCGTACGTCACAAACTATCGCTTCAAAAAACGACGAAAGTTTTACAGTGCGTTCTTTTTCTAACGCATTTGGTTTACTTTATCAGACTGAATGTTTTTGCGTCGTTTCTCGAAGCGATAATTTGTGACGTACGACGAAAGATCCAACGAACAGACTATAAGTTAAGTAGTAATACAAAATTGTGCAATAATATCAAAAGTTGATTACAGAATGCATGTTGTTAATTGTGCTATATATCTTTAGATCGCCAATATAAGCCAACATGAGTCCTACGACTGATCCTTGAGGAACAAATAGCCTATATTCCTATATTCTTAAAAATGAGCATAATTCATTCTATTTTTAAGGTGATGATTTTGTAATAAAACCAAAAGCACTAAGTTTGTCCAAAAAAAATATTTCATTTGGTATCAAATGTACAATTAAAATCAATTTAAATAAATCATCTGTTGCTGTTTGTGAAAAGCCTCACTTATATTATATTCGGTAATAAGTACCAAGTTAGTAGTTGTTGACCTCTCTCCTGTTGGTGAGGAGATATATTTTGTACTTCGTCCAGACTGCTCGATGTACACGCTTTGACAAACTGAACAAGTTAACTTTTTACATTAAAGATTACGTTACATAGTTTGGTATATAGTTTAAAGCTAATATTAACGTCACATCTTTTAAGTGTGTTTTTAATTTTAAGGCTTACATTGCCGAAAAAGGTTATTGACTTAAACGCGTTTGTGTTTGTTGATTTTTGGTGTGGGTATAAATATTTTTTATATTGTTTAATTTCGAATTTGTGAATGAGTGTATTTATTAAATGTACTTTATATGCATTATTTATTGCTAATTGTTTTATGCTACAAATTTCATCTTCTCGAGATTGTGAATCTAGGGGTAGCATATATACTCTACGGATCATAGAATTAAAACTTGGTAATTTATGTTTTTGAGGATGCCAGTGGGTTTCATATAAATGTTAAAGGTTGTTTTTTGCAGTTTTCTAATAGAAAGGTCTAGGAAATTGATTGATTTGTTAGATTTTGTTTCTACTGTAAAGTTGATCGAAGGATGAATTGAGTTGAGGAAATCGTCACTTTATTAGTATCTAGATGTTCTATTATTAATTTGATGCAGTCTACGGGTGAAATTTTAGTGAACATATTAGTGACATCAAAGAAAACTCACTTACAATTGTAATCTATGGCTAATTCCGTTAGTTTTTATGTTAGATCTATTGAGTTTTTAATGGAATAGGGATCTTTAATGGAAAAACCAAGATTAAGCATATGAAAAAATCTGAAATATTCAAGTTAACTTGTTCAGTTTGTCCAAGCGTATACATTATTTAATTTCACTACGAATGGTTTTGCAACTTAGTTCTTTCAAGGTCTTTTTTTTTAATGGAAACATATATTTGTTTTTTTCTATTTCTACGTATAAAAAGAAAGTTAAATTATCTAAATCATCTTTCTCTAAGATGTATTATTTCTAGTTTAAATTGCGATTGAAATTGATAAAGCTTGTTATAGCTGATGGTATAAAACTTAAATTAAATAAAACTTAATCTTAAAACAGAAACATAGAATACTTTATTCTAATTAATGTAATGAATATTCAAAGTGATGTCCTTTCATTTCAATACATTTTTAATTCTTTTTTAAAAGAATTTTGTGTACGCATAAGGGTACCTACTGAAATGGACTGGTATATACTAGGTATGCGTTCTTGTATTTTTTTTTAGTGGTTGCGGGTACGCCCTAATAAACTTTGTTTTTGATATAGCCCCATAGGAAAAAATCTGGTGATGTCATATCCGGAGATTTCGCAGGCCAGTCCATCGCTCTTGAAAATTTAAGTCGAATACATTTCTAGCAACTTAGGACAACCATCATGCTGATACCACATCATTAGCCTTTGGTCTAAAATTACATCTTCCAGTAGAATTGGTAAAATATTTCTCAAAAAATCGTCGCATTTTTGCCCTGTTAATGATCCAATTACTTTGCATCCCATAATTCCACATCATACATTATCTGGTTTTCAATGTCTCTAAACCAATGCGGATTTTCTGTTGACAAGTAATGCATGTTGTGACGATTTACTTCACCATAATTGGTAAATGAACATTCATCAGAAAATAAAACTTTAAGAAAAAAGTTATTATTCATCATAATTTAATTATTTGCCTATGTACAAAACGCCAACCGATGAATGAAATCATTATTATTTAACTCTTGATGCATTTGATGTTTTTCTTGAAAATCTTTACTTCTCAGTGAAACTCCTGAATCCTTTTCTAATTTAAGGGTACTTACGTGTGGATTGTAATGTATTGCAGCTAAAATATTTTCTTCATTAGCTTCGTTGGCTACTGATATTTCGCGTGTGCGCTTCCTAGTTTCAACATTTCCATTTGTTTCAAATTGTTTTATGATAAGAACTATTTCTATTTTCTCTTGTAGGGATAACACTTTCATGATAATTAGCAGCTATGACAAGCTTTATTAGTATCAATCGCAATTTAAACTAGAAACAGTTCCATCTTAGAGAAAGATGATTTAGATAATTTAACTTTCTTTTTACACGTAGAAATAGAAAAAATACAAATAATATATGTATCAAAAAAAAAAAGTTGAGCTTCAACTGACCTTGAAAGAACTAAGTTTCAAAGTCGTACATAGTGACATAAAATTTTCCCCCTCATATCACAGAACATTTATTTGAAACATTTTGTCATAATTTGCCCTATTCCGAAAATATTCCACTTTGCCAAGATAAATGCCCCACCCTGTATATAAAATATAGTGGTAAGAAAGTAGCACTTTTTTAATTCCGAAAATAAATTGAATTTAATATCAAAAACTTTGGCAAAGTTAAATAAAATAGCAACTGACCTATATTAATATATTTGAACAAAGTCTACTTTCTTAAATACTGGATTAACAACAGCAGTCTTCCATAAACTTAATGTTTTTAAAGATAATTTTAGAGTTGGCTGATTTGCTGATTAAAAAAAAAACAACGAGAAAAAGTTTGGAGGCAAAAGTCAACAATTTCTTGGAATGAAAATAGTTTCGTACCTTCGTAAATAATCTGGTGGGACTTTTGTTTCAATGTTTCAAATTTCTTTATTTTGAAATTTGAGATTCGTTCAATGCAGAACTTCTTATTAAGAATAAGTTTTTTATTGAAATAAAACAACACAATTGTGAGGGTTTCACATTCACAGGGGCTTCATCAGGCAGATGAAGCCACTGTGTGGTGAAATATGTTGCAGTGTTCAACAATAAATGTGAAACCCTCACAACTGTGTTGTTTTATTTCAATTTATTATGGAGTTCATCTGCGTCGTCAATCCAATATGATACGTTTTTATTTAAAACGTAATAATGCAAATTTTCACAAGTGATATTAATTTATATAACTGAGGCCTATTAATCGATTACATCGAAGTAATTACATGTATAAATATAACATTACAATTTGATTGAAAAACTTAATAGGTGAAATATTTTAATAATGCAATATTTGTTTGCTATACAAGAATATTCATAATAATAATAATAATATGTATTTATAACATTCTACATAATAATGTATATATTAATATCATAATTTCATTATATATTTATTTACAAAGTAATGAAATTTGTTTAATACATTTTAAATATCGACTGTAGATGTTAAAAATAAATCCACTTGAGGAGTTAAAGTATTAAAGGAACATCAAATAAAATCATATACCGCATGGGGGGAAATCTGATGATATTTGCCGATCGTGGTATCAAAAACAGTTTAGCACACCAACTTTGCGAGTGTTGTTCGACATTGGCGGATATTTAGAAGAAATAATTCAAACGCAACACAAATATTCACATTACATTACGTCTTTAACGTGATTTAGCCAGAAGCATGCCGCGGAAAAATTCAAACCTAATTTACTTCACACCCTTTTAAAATTATTTTATCCGTATATATATAAATATCTACTTAAATCTTGCTAAAGGAAATGACAAAAAATTAATATAAAATAAAAATAATAAACATAATTGGATCTAATAATTATCTAATGTATAAGCAAATAATTTAATAAATAATATTTAGTTGCACATGCCCAAATCGTTGGAATGATAGGAAATAACTCTTAAAAAACAGGCTAATCTAATAACAGATATTACAATAAGGATGAATTGATATTTTAAAATGGAGTAAGGAATTGCTTTTGCAGAGTGTTAACATAGACACCTTGTCATTAAAAAATCTATTTTAATCTATTGCACCATAGAAGCCTTACTGTTACAGTTACCTCAACATATATTCACGCTGTAAATACAATTTTGTATATTATTGATTATAGATAAAATCGGATTTAATGTATTTATATACTTTAGCAGAATTAAACTTTATGGTCTGTGTTAGAAAATTGGAAATATTCCAGTTTATTAAGCACGAGAGATAAAGTTTTTAACTCAATTAATTTAATCAATGCATTGAAATTTATATGCACTATTAATTCACTTCCACATCAATGATTAATTTATAAATGCCATATTATATGTACAAACATTTTTATTTGCAAGAAGTAGAAAAATATAGAGGAAATTAATCAATTTTATATTTTCATTTATAATTACGAAAATTATTATGAAAATGTTTGCTTAAAAATCGTTTTAGACGAACTTATGTAAAATCATTGTATTATTTGATTTTCTTTAAGTAATTAACTAACTACGTCAATAGGCTACGAACTTTTTCTTCATCCATCACTTGGTGAAACATAATTGAACCATAAGGTAAATTACTAAATTTTCGTTAAGTCAATAGAGGTTAAATCAGGACTGGATGAAGAGCAATTTATGTTACCTTTCCTGAAGATCAATTTGCAAGGGAAAATTTCAATTCTGGGGCTTTAATATATGTACCAATTGAATTTTATAAGGATGCAGTTTTAGGTCTTTGTGTTTATTACGGTATACATACGATCTAAGCATATTTAAAGCGCATGCGCGCTTCTGAAATGAAAGGTACTGATCGTCACAAACAGACTGGTTAACACTTCCCACGTTATCTGCTGTTCTTGATGATCTTTGTCGACCTTTTTAGTTTTTTCAATGTTGTACTGGTCTATTCATACGTCTTCGCCCATTTTTGAATGAGAAGTATGCTTGGGGTCTCTATTAAGTGGCGAAAACTTCTGCTTTAGACGCAGAATTACAATTTTTGTAAACTCTCGCTCACAAAAAGCGCGGTCTGCTCCAGAGAAAAGCTCTATAACGGCTAAAAGCCCAGAGACTAGAGTCTACTTATTGACACAACCCCCGCGCCCTTCAGATTTGTTACGTTTACGCAAATAGCTAAAGTTTTTAAACCGGCTATGTAATTAGGACGTATATAAAATACAGTTAAATATTAAATTCTATGAACGTATTCTTTAGAAATACGACCGCTTAGTAACGAATATTACAAACTGTAAGGAAATAAGACATGACTGACAATTCTACGTTTCAGGCAATTCCAGCCGGAAATTAGTTCGCCCTCTATATGATAATTAGTTTCATTAACACAATCATCTATAGCAGATAACAATTGAATTTAACTGGAGCGGGAGTTTCATCCTAATGCGACGCTAAATCCCAAGCCTACAACAAAAGCACCGAGAAAAACACTAAGCGGCCGAGTTGCACTTCCTCTCCCCAAGCACAACAAAGGTCAGAGCACAATGGGGTGGGATTATCTCTATCTTACCAGGAACTACATGTTTGTGGAATCCCCTCGCAGAATGCACTAGACTCCTCTGTGTTCGCGCTCGCAGACAAACAGCCGTCCTACAATCGCGCCCACCCTCGCCCACCCTTCCTCATTTTAATCCTATTACGCTAACAGGACTGTCGCCCGAGAATCCTTATAAAATAAACGGCGCGCATCCCAAGGTTACATTAACGGTGTCAGAAAAGGCGTCAGCGGAGGAATTTAATATAAGTGCCCGATTGGGAAATCGAAAAGATGGGGTTGGTCCGGATTAACTTTGCGACGCTTCCGATTTAAATATCGATACAATTCCCGCGGGGGCCGAAGGTCGCGATAATTCGATTCCGTGTGATTGTAATTAAATTACGCCTCCATTATGTCCCGTTCCGTTTTCAGTGAGCTCGAAAGAGGTGAATTTATAAGGATGAAATTATAAGGGATAGCGGCCTGTCTAGTGCATTTAGAGTGTAATTAGATCTAGCCATCTACAGATAATTTATACTGTCGTAGGAAAAAAGGAGGGTTATTTTACGGGCGTAATTAGTAATTTTATACTCAAGTACACGAAAAGACCATTAGGCTGTCTAAGTGCACATTTTTAAAATCTGGAGCGTGTTTTTTTTTTATTAATAAATTAGGGATTACTTTACTACTTATTTTACCTTATTATAATTTACCTGTTTTACATGTTTACTTATTACATTTATAATTATAAATAGTTTTCTGTCAAAGTTTTATTTATTGACACAATAAAATGTAAAGCAAACGAATTTAAAGGTAATGTAATGATGCAACAATTATGTACTGAAATTAAACAGTAAAAATGGTGATGTGGCCATCATAATACTTTCCCCATTATTTTTGATGATGTTTTACTGATTGGAGGGTGGGATAGAGGCCACCCACCCACCCTACATATACATATAAACATTAACTACTTTTCGTCTCGCTGTATCCAATGAAATTAATTACAAAATTCTTTGAATAAAAAAGGAATTATAAAGATAAAATTTTTGATTGAGTGAATTAGTAAAAATTTGATGCGCGATGGGTGGACAGACTTTAAATCTAAATTAGATAGTATTAAGTATAGAAATTCATTTACATTTAAACTTAAATTTTTGCTTTATTTAGTTTCATCAAAATCATCAACGATTAGCAATTAAAGTTATCATGTATATGTAGGGTGGGTGGGTGGCCTCTGTCCCATCCTCCAATCAGTAAATAATAAACCAGGGTTTTAATTAAAAGTTGTAAAATATAAATAAACAAAAAATAATTACAATTTTTAGAGATTTATTTATAAAAATTTATTAAAAAAAATTTTGATGTTTTACTAATTGGAGGGTGGGATAGAGACAAGAAAACTACCAATGGAAAATGTCTGTACCTACGGAGATACTTTTACTAAAATATCGAAAGTATAGAAATTCTAGAAAATCTGCAATAGAAATTGATAAAAATTCTAGAAAGGTATGAAAGGCTAGAAAACAGCAAGAAAATTATGAGAAATTTTAGAATCCTTGCCGAAAATTATTGCATTATTGATGAAAATGACTTCAAAATTTGAAATATTCTAGAAATGAAGAACATTTAGAAACTTGAAACGAAAATGCTGGAAAAATAGCGAGAAAATTACCACCGGAAAATTTTAGAATCCTTGGAAAAAGGTATTTCAACTGGAAAGAGAAATTTCTTCTTAATTACGATAAGAAGCATTGAAATATTTTAGAAATCAGAAAAAAAAATCTAGAAATCTGTGCTAATATAATCATCTATTTTTTGTAGAATTAAGAAAAATTGCTGGATTTTTTCCAATTTAAATCTTTGGCTAAACATTGCTTAAAAATTTGAAATCCTACAAATCTGAAATGTTTAATAGAACTTGCTGAAAAATTCTAGAATAGAAGAAAATGATAAAACTAGAAAAGAAAATGCTAAATAGCGGCGAATACACTAGCACTAGAATGTTTTAAAACTTTTGAAAAAATTGTTGTAACTAGGAAATTAAATTCCTGGAATATTTTGATAAGAAATAGAAGCATTGTTGATACATTACAGAAATCTTGGAGAAATATTTCATAAAGATTGTAAAACCTTCAATGACAATTTCAGAAATTAAAGAAAGGAAGTTCTAGAAATCTGTAAGAAAAATTGCTTAATTATAATCATGTAATTTTTATTTTTAGTAAAATATAGAGAAGAAATTGCTGCAAGAGAAAGACAAAACCACCATAAGCCATTTTTAGAATCCGTGGAATTTCGCAAAAGAACTTCCGATAATATTTTTTTTATTAAAAACACTACAACCTTTATTGAAAAATGTTGCATTTAGATAGAGAAAAACATAGAACAGAAAATGCTGAAAAAAAAAACAGAGAGAAGACCAAAACTAAAAAGTTTTTAAACTTTCGGAGATAACTTTTGCAATTTAAACCTTGGATAAAAATTGCTTTAAAGTTTGGGAACCTAGTAATTCCAGAAATCTAAAATTGGAATTGCTGAAAAATTGTAGAATGGAAGATAATTTAAAAAACTTGAAGATAAAATGTTTGAAAAACAATGGGAAACTTACCACTGGAAAATGTTAGAACCCTCGAAGCAAATTATTGCAACTTAGAAAAGAAGTTTCTGTAACTTTCAAAAAGATCGAATCAGAAGGAACATTGTTGTAAAATTTTAGAAATCTGGCAGATAACTTTTATAAAAATTGTGAAACCTTCAATTAAAATTTGCAATAAAAAAGAAAAAATATTTTAAATTTGTAAGGAAAATCGATCAAAATTCTATAAACGTTTTTAGAATCTGTGGAGGAACGTTTCGTCAGAAATACTTCTGAAAAATTTCGATAAAATAACAATTTCATAAAAACTCTAGAAAGAGAAAAACATAGGAAAAAAACGCTGAAAATAGCTCGCTGGTTAAGTTTTGCAATTTTGGTGTTAAGTAAAACCTTATAAACGATTTGAAAACCTACAAATTTGGTGAAAAACTCTAGAATGAAAAAAAAAATTAAAAGGAAAGAACATTTTGGAAAAACAATTTTAGAACTTAGAACCCTTGAGGAAAATTATTGCAACACGTATAAGAGAAGTTTCAGAAACTTTCGATAAGATGGAATACGAAGAAATATTTCAGAAAATTTTAGAAATCTGGGAGAAAACTTTCATAAAAAAATCAAAGAAAGTTCTTGCAATTAGAAAAAAACAGTTTAGAAAACTGTAAGAAAAATTGCTGAAAGTTCTATAATCATCATAGTTTTTTCTTGAAATATAGAAGAGAAATTGCTGGAAAAGAGAGAGAACACTATCATTAGTAAATTTTAGAAATCTTGGAAAAATATTTCGCAAAAGAAAATTTTTGAAAATTCCGATAAGATGACATTTAAAAAAAATCAGAACAGAAAATACTGAAGAAAATTACCACTAGAATATTTTAGAACCTTCAAAGATAATGTCTGCAATTTAAATCAAGGATAATAATTACTTGAAAATTAGTAAACCTAGTAACTCTAAATATTAAAAATACCAATTGCTGAAAAATTTCAGAATGAAAGATATATTTAAAAACCAGAAGAGAATATGTTGAAAAAATAAAGAGAATTTTATAATCCTTGAGGTAATTAATTAGAAATCTAGAAGAAATATTTTATTAAAGTTGTAAAACCTTCAATAAAATTTCTTATTCTAGAAATTTGTAAAAAATACTTATAATTCTATATCAACTTTTTAAATAAAAAAGAAATTCAAAACTGAATTGAAAAATTCACATAGTGAATTTTTCAATTCAGTGTAAGTATGGATTACCACGTAGTAACGGTCGCAACCATTCTCTTTAGAAATTCAAAAGGTAAAATTTTGAAGTGACAGTACTTTCCTTACATTTTTTTCGAAAACTATGAGGTTTATGCAAAAAGACTATTCTTAATAATTTGTTCACTTTTAAATTCTCTACAATTATTTACTATATAAGTTTCACGTAACTCGTATAGTTTATTAGTAATTGGCTAAAAACGTCAAAATTTTTAAATTTTTTCTCAAAAGTTAAGAATTTTATAAAAAATATGTTTAAATAAAATTTGTTCAGTTTCTAATTTCCTTTAACTTTTGTTTGAAAAGTTTTGTCATATTCATCATATTAAGAAAAGTATCGGGAAAAAACCAAAAACGGCTTCCAGAAAACATCCACTTCCGGTTTTTGAATGTTCACCAAAAGCTTTTCAGTTCCAACTTTTAAAAATGAAACCTTATATTTAAAGTTTCATCTCAATCGGATCATTCGTTTTTGAGATACAGCGCCCACAGACATTTTCACGCACGAAAACAATACTTCCCCTATATATACTATATAGGGGAAGTAAAAAGGGTTTTAATAATTTTACAAGAATTATAAAAAAAACATAAACTGGATTTAATATAAGAAGATTATTTTATTGGTGAGCTCTGGATGTGATATTGCTGGCCCTTGATGCAGGTCTTCTATTGGTGTTCTTTGGGTGAGTTCGTCAAGGCCTTCATAGATGAGTCAGAAACATTTCTGAACGATCCGTCTTTTTAAGCTGGCGAGCTTTCGACGAGATGAAGTTGTGATGATCAGTGGGGTAAATTATTCGTTAGAGGATGTACGAATGTTTTATATGTGTATATTAGCGTCTTGGGTTGGTAGCCACTTAAGCGTGCCCAATTAGCTTTCCGGATGGTTGTGTTAACATTGTTGATGGCAACGAAGTGATCAAGTGTGTTCGAAAGGACAGAGTCCTTTGCTGCTTGACCTTATGTTTCGTTTCCAAATGGTGTTAGTGATAGATGTAGATATGTAGGTACTTTGCCGCGGCTTCAGACATCAAACCAGTTCTCTAAAGCGCCCCGCGTATTTTGCATTGTTGATTGAATTGCCTTCAGCTTGGAGAGAATTGTGGGAAATCTGCACAGCAAATGTTAATAAAAGCCGGGGGAGAGCATAGAGCTTTGGAATAGGCCGGCTCGTACCGTGAACAATTTAGAGCTGGCTTTCCCATAGGTAACCGTGCATTTTCTGCTCTTAAAGAAACTGGCAACGTTCTGTGGGAATCGGAATTATTGCAGCTTGTACAGAAGTTTGCCATACCAAACTGTATCAATTGACTTCTGGAAGTCTAAAAAGATGCTTTAAGACACGCGGCTATTGTTGGTTGTCACGCAGCAGATGGATTGATGAGCTGAGATAATGTGCTCGCTGTAGTGGGCATTTATTTCTCTGAGAATCATTCTCTAAAATGCATTTTCAAACCATCATTTTTAAAGCATAATTATCTCCTTCGATCTTGATGGTCGGGAACTTGCTTTCCGTGGATGATAGAAGGTGATGGTTTGAGTTTGGAAGTGTTAATGGTGGATGTAGATTTATAGGTGCTTTTTCGCGGTTTGAGTCATCTCTATATGCAACACCCACTATTCTTCGAAGTGCTCGTCTTTGTAATTTCAAAATATAGCCCATTATGGTGGAATGCCTCTACAGTATTATACCATACCTAATGTGCGATTGAATAAATGCGTAATAAAGATTTAGTATCATATGAGAGCATACTGAACGACTTATCATTAAATCAATAACAACCTTTACTATAGCTATATTTAGTCGTTACAATTTTTATTTTTTAGTTTAAAAAATGTTTCACGCTAAAGCTAAAATATTCACCATTATTTCTCTCACAAGAGCAAGCCATTTTATGTATAGGTTCTTGTACAGAATTTGGAATAGACCCAATAACTTTTTTTTGCAAATATTACGAAATGTTTGTTAAATTCATTTGCAGTAATCATGATATCTTCAGTCATATTTGGGTTATTTTGTTTTTTTTTTGACTTAGTAACATTCAAGGCCGCTGTTGAATAATTTGATGAGGAATTAATATAGTGGTCATTTGCATTTCTTTTACATTCTATAATACGTAACTTATATTCTTTATTAAGTTGTTTATATTGACATGTTTATCTCTGTATAATAATTTCTTATTTGGTTTTTAAGTTTCACGAAATAAGTTTAATCTCTCTCATTTTTTTTAGTTTAGGTCCAAACCACTGAATATTAACTGAACTGTTACTTATACTCTTTACTCGTTCTGGAAATGCAACTGAGCACATATGACTAATTCTATCAATTAAAACAGACCTATTCTACACTTAAGTCAAATTTTCCTGCAGTTGTCAATATTCTAACGATCTTACTATTTGTTATTTGGGTGTAGTCGATTTCAATGCACAAACTAAGATGATCGGAAACTCCAATATGCACAACTTTTTCTTTGGTATTACCAAAATTTCCGTGCTTGCTTGAAAATATAGTATTGTAAATGACCCTTGTCTGGTGGCCTCTGTTGTTGTTTTGTATAGCTCATAGCAAGCAAAGAAGTAACACAGTTGGATCGCTGTGCTATCTGTTGAAATTAATGGAACGTTGAAATAATCCCCACACGCATATATTACTTTTGACAAAATGTTTATACGTTTTATCATATTTTCAAGAATCCCAAGAAAGTTTAAGTAATTACCACTAGGAGACCTGTAAACAGAATACATATTTTTTACAGGCACTGTACACTTTGTACAAGTAATAACTTCTTTGCAGGATATTTATTTTGATATCGATTCCGACGGCGTCATCTTGGTAACCGTGCATTTTCTGGCGACGATCTGTTGTAGTTGTAGTGGGAAAAGGAATTGTTGTAGCTTGTACGGGAGTCCACTATGCTATTCTGTGCTAAACGCCTTCTGGAAGCCTTATAGGACGTCGTAAGATACGCGATTCATGAGACGGGATGATGTGCTCGCTGCAGTTATCGTTGATTCAGCTGAGTACAAGATATTAGCGGAATATAATCGTTGGTGATAGTGATGACGTGATAAGCGTGGTTATGGAAATAGTGGAGGTGATAGTGATGTGATCGATTGTGGAGAATTATCAGCTGACAAAGATATGCGAATAGTTAGAAATTCTGTGCAACGGAAAACCGTCAGTAGGTGGATTAGTCAGCGGACTCCGGTTATTACTAAATGTGGAGTCCATAGTGTGAAAGGAGATGCTGAAGTCGCCTGAGATAACCATACTATTGATGTCTGACGTGTGGATGAGCTACGATATTGTTTTGTTTTGTATAGCAGTGCTATTCTACATTTTGTTTGTATTGTAGCCGTAAATGCTATAACCTGGAATAGAAATACACTGACATTTACACCCTTGCAATAGGTTAGTGTCGAACTCTTACATACTAAAACCTCTCCTCCGGGGATCTGTCGTTGAGTCACTGGTCAAATATAGGGGATTTTTCCAGTTAAAGGCTTCAGCTAAATAAAGCTAGATGAATTATTCTATACCGAGCGGATAACGGCGAGTCAAGGAATTACTGGTCTAATTGGGTGCCAATTAGAACATTTTTGGGTCTTCAATGTTTTAATTAATATTGTATTTGAGAAAATCGATTTTAGCAGGGAGACCCTCATCCAGCTTGTGCAGTCTCTCTCGGATGTTCTCCAACATATACAGCGTGGAGGTCGCACGGTGATTTTGCGTATTCCGTATGAAAAGCGAACATTTAAAACACGTCTAAATGCTACGTTTTGTTCACGTTGCAGTTGCACTAGCTGCATAGGTAAGCTGAATTTTGTAAAACCTAATCCTGTGGGCTATTTTTGATTTGGAGTTTATCAAAGGACACAGCTTTGATAGTAACGTTTTGCTTTATTAATAGCATGGGAATTGTTTTTCGATAATTTTAAATGCTGGTCAAAAATCAAACAGAGCTATTTAGTATAATTTTGTATCCGCAGGAAAATTCGGGAAAGTCGATTACTTTCTGCGATTGCTTAAGTAAAATACTTTCTTCAGCATTAATCACGAGTCTTCATCTATGAGCACATACTTCAAAGGAGTCAACAGCCTTCCGGAGAGTATTCTCCAAGTGCAATCATGACCGGAGCCAGATTCGATATGTCCCTGGTGTGTATATTATACAGGGCTGGAGGCAGAGGAGAGCCAAGGATTCCAAATTAAAGATTCTGGGTACTTGAGTTCGATCATTGTGTAGATAAGGCCGTTATGCCAAACTCGTTCAAAAATCTTTAAGATGTCAAGGAACACTGCGGAAGTGTCTTTTTAATGGCAAATCGCACTTTTTTAATCTAATCGGTCAAAGAGCTGATAATAATTGGAGAGTCTAGCCCGAAAGCTGACCTGGGATTTTATGGTCTTCAGTGAAGGCCGATAAATGAACGAGCAGGATTTTAAAAAAAAATTGCTTAGAACTCAAAACAACCTAATTTGGTGGTAGTTTTGCGAAAAGGTTGGAGATTACTGACCATAACAACCAGTTCTAAACAGATGGAAAAGAGCGTAGTCTCATAGCAGCATTTGCTATGCCTTGCGATTTTTGAGCTGTTAAGTCAGTCCATCAAGTTCGAACAGAGTGGCTGCTTCGAAGGACCAATAGCGGTCGTGGTTAGTAATGTAATTTTTGATGGTTATTTTGATATCGTTAAGGAAGTCATCGTTGACTTTGTTCCTTGTCTCGGTTAAAGTTAAAACGGGGTTAAATGGTGACCAAATAACAGACGCATATTCAAGTTTGCTTCGAACAAAAGCAGAGTAGAGAGATTTCATAACAGAAGGATCAGTAAAATGTTTGCAAATACGCATGATGAAACCAAGTGATTTAGATGCACTCAAGCACAACCGAGATGTATGGCTGATAAATGTAAGTTGACTGCCAAACCATATCCCAAGATCTCTCATCTCACTAAGCTTATAGAACAAAATACCAGAACGTTTACGAGAATATGTAACCACAGAGCACTTCCTTATATTTAACTTTAATATATTTATCTTACACCAATTAGTAATTATGTCTAAATTATCCTGAAGTAAAAGTGCGTCACTCAAATTATTAATAGTTGTAAATATCTTCAAATCATCAGCTTAATCCATCAAATTACAGGTTAAAGAGTTAATTAAGTCATTAATGTATAATATAAATAATAGAGGTTTTAGATTTGAGTTTTGGAGAAACCCGGAAGTAGAAATAAATTCAAATTACGTGTAACCATTGTAATGCACATAAATCTTACGATTACATAAATAGGATGTAATTAGTTGTGTAATAGAATTACATATCTCAAATGCTTCCAGCTTATTCAACAAAATTTTGTGATCAATTGTATCAAATCCGTGTAAATGACGTCTAATTGACCGCGACTATAAAAGACTTCACTGATACGCTTTGTAATAACTACCAAGTTAGTAACTGTTGATCGTCCAGTCATAAAACCGTGCTGATTTTCTGAGATTATACCCTTAACTTGATAATAGACCTCACAATAGATGATATGGTCAAATACCTTGGTAAAATTACAGAGTATACAAATGTCCGTGCTTCCAGATATTCGTAAATGAGTTGGTACGTATTGCTAAAATTAAAAATAATTAATAATGGTTTTACAAGTAACAACTTACAACATTTCATCAAAATACTTGGCACTTGATCGTCACTACAGCTAATATTGTTTTTTAGTTTGTTGATACTTTTGAGTACATCGTTCTCACTAATCACAAAACTAGTAAATGGAGCAGTATTGTTTGGATCATCGCTTCTTTCTTCAATAGGTAGTGGTAGAGAGAAGAAAACAGTTCTGCAAATGCAGAAACAATATCTTCTGGTACGTTATACACAGCATCATCATCATTAAGTTGAGACGGAATCCTAGTATTACCAGACTTACTGCGCATGAAGTTCCAAATTTCCTTAGGTTCAGTAATGATTTTACGTATCGTTTCACTCACCCAGTTTTATATGCATCTGAAATTTTTATCTTAATTATGGCGAAGTCAATTTTGCATTTACAGGCAACTATATCAATTAAGGGAACAAGGTTGACTAAGTATGTGGTATTAAGAGTCTCAGTGACCCTACTTTCATCAACACCAAGCAGTACGCCACCTTCAGTGGAGCGTCCAACAGCAGAAAAATTTCTATCACAGCGTATAATCTTATAATTGGAAGTCATAAGTTCTTCATCTAGAATGGAATTATTTAGACATGTCACAATAAGTGCTATTATATCATAATTACTGTTGTAACAAATAGAGTGGAGAGTATGGGTCTTTATTCGAAGTCCACAAGTATTTTGGTAATATATATATATATATATTTATTAAAGGTGGTTGTCAATTCTGTGTAGAGGTGTTTAATTTTTTCAGAGGTGCCGTAAATCGATATAGTGATATGATTTCTTTCTTAGACTTTGAGAAAAAGTTTCTTGAGGCTAATGTAGTTTTGGAGGTTCGTAGAGAGTGGTTTGATCCTAATGTCGGTTTATTTTTTGAACGTACGGTTTGCCACTCGCAGTTGCTGTCAGTGGTGGTTGATGGTTGAACTTTCTTGTTTGGTGTTTGTCTGGTTGTCGTTTTAGAGGCGTTGCTATTTAGGGTGCCATGACCTATTTCTGTTGAGGGAAACTGGTCAGGCAAGCCGTCATCCGTTCCTGATATCCGTAAACATTCAGGATTTAGAGGAGAACACATTGGAATGTCGTGGAAGAATTGACTAATCTATAAATTCGTTTAGAGTGCCAGGTAAAAAAGGTGACGATAGTTGATTACATCTTAATTCTTGTTATAAAATCAATCCAACCTGCTCGTAGGTTTGATCTCGCATAAGGATTATTATGACCTTGTATAATATGTTTGGCTTTACAATTATAAATAGATTTATATATAAAGGAAAAGAGAATCTTTTTGGTATACACAAGAGAAAAAACTCAACTGAATTTATTATAAATATATTTATTGGAAGTTGCGAAAATCAGAACATTATCGCTTTGAACCAACCAATTTTCTTACCTTATTATCTAGGAAAGTCACTAAGCTTGAGTAGATAAAAACTAGGCCTACTCGTAAAAAACAATCTTGTGTTGCTATGGCTGCAACGTGTGCACTCGGGCGAAAACGTAAATTAACGAAACTAAACATTACTCTCCATTGGCGCAATGATCGGCGCGAACAAACTGCTAATATTAAAGACAGTGATGAACCTGTGATATATGAAAATCATTATGTAGAAAGTGATACCAAAAAAGTCGAGAAATAATGATGATGATGACGCAGGTATATCAATCAGAAAATATAAGTATAGACTAACGAGACTTCAACTGATTCCGATAACAATCTCATTGAAGAAGTTACAGAATCAACATCACCAATCTCAACCGAAGTAAACATAACAATACCAATAACTTTACCTGATTCAGATAATCAATCTCAGCCATGCATTTATTAAAAAGGGGAACTATGAAGTGCTTAACATCAAACGATACCGAAACTACATCATCAAATAATGGTGATAACATTCAGATTGAACAAGTGAAATCACCAAAAGAAAATTTGAATTGAGAAAAGCCAGTGTAATCATAATTTTACTCTAGTGGGTTGAAGAGAAGAGTACAAAACAGAATTGTGTCCGATGATGAAACCCAAATCGATGATACAGGTGATGATTTACTTGCCATGGCACACTCACCATTAACAAATCATCATCATGATTCGGATGTCAAATCGCAATTGTCTTTGTACGTACTAAATAAGAAACGAACGGCCAAGCATTTCGACTCGAATGATATCGAAGAATTAAATGAACCAAAAGAGAAAGAAGGCTAATATAGATAATGTATCCAGAAGTGGAAATTTAGATGTGAAAACCGGAAATTAATCAGATTCGTACACTGATATTAAAACACCTTCAGAATCCAAAGATAAAGATTTCGATCCAATACGAAATAAACGTGCGACTAATCGTTTAGATAGATTCTGATAATTTTGAAGAATTAAATATTAGAAAAAATGATTTTAAATTAGCACATTGCTAACTAATCCCAATAAATTCAGAAACCCTAGGGGGAGATTTTATATCAGTTTAATGCATTTTAAAACATTAATATTAAAATGTAATATGTGTAATTTATACCGGAAGTAAAATTAGGTGACTATGAATAAACTAAATTGCTCGTGCTAGTTTTACACTTTTTAGCCTATTAGGTAAAACATCTTTATGTGGAATGTACGGTTTAATACGGTCGGCGTTAACATCGATCTAGTCACTACCATTTAAATGATTAATGCGCGTTTCCGTCGTATTCGTTCAACAAGTTAAGAATTCATGTTTAGTCATAAAGCAGTTGCAACTACACATCAATTCATTTACTTTGATGTGTTCGCCTTTTATATATTTAATGAACATACCCCTACATCGCATTACTTTTGTATCCATTTTAATAGAAACCCATGGAGCCAAAATAGATTGTCTACGAATGTACGTACATATTTCAATGGAGCCCACCGAAAAGTTTACGTGTGAATTACTCCAAATAAGATGATTTTAGAATTAGTTGCTGATAGTTACGTACGCCCGCTGCGAGTTTGCTATAAAATTGACGTAGCGTAAAATCTGCACACAATTCATCGCTGCAGCGAAGAAAATATACATAAATTAAACTGGTATAGTGCGGCACAGCAGGTGGTGGTGTATTAGAACTATTAATAATGATTACGGTCGTATTTTATTACATCCCTTCTATTAATATTAGGGTATTGATTTAATGAGTGGAGCGAGAGTGCTGTAGCATAAAAGAGTGGACGAATATAATTTTATTGCGATAATTATAATTATATACTACAAAACCATGATTAACTAATTTAAAAGTTAATTAAACACTTGGTTTTGTTTCACTGTTTTGTATATAAATAGGGAAACAAAACCAAGTGTTTAATTAACATAAAAATGTTTCACCGCGGGTTAAGTGAGAATTTAATTTATCGTAATGTAACTAATATTTCAACAACCTTCTTTGATTATAAATTGTAAATACCGTAGAAAATGTATTTTATTAAAAATGGAAAAATAGCACAACTCAGATAGTTTTCTCATACATTAATGAACTTAATATAAGTATTGTTTTTTTCTTTAAATAATTATTCAGAAATAACTACCCTAAAAAATAAAACGACATCTTCATGCGTATATATATTTTTTTCGTTGTTGAATAATATTTGAAATGAAAGAAAATATTTAGACACTCTATAGATTCAATAAAAATTCTTGAAATTCCAACTGCCACAGTCCGTCGCCTTTCGGATGTATCGCAGAATAATAAACTCCGCCGCTTCCCTTCCCGTGCTTTTCGCCCGGAATAACAATTCCGGAATAACATTTTCTCATAATTTTGACATTCCGGCGCGCCCGAAATTAACACAACAGCCAGTTTATTCAGTTCGCAACTTCCCCAAAAAATACCGGAAATGTCTTCTCGCCGGAGCGCTGCGACACTGCCGAAGGCAAAAGGAAAACACCCCTGACCGCTTTTCACGTCCATCCCGCAGACGGGGTGACGACGTGCGATTTTTACGGAATTTAATTATCCCCATTGTCGGAACGTGTTCGCGATCTAATTGCGAGTTTCCGATCGTACGTCACTTATTAATCTGCTAATATCTCATCAGGGTTTGTATTATGTGAAAATTATTTCTTGTTTAGCTATCATATCATTTTATTTTCCAGCATCAACATTTAAATTAATTATGTAATCAATACGCATACATATAATCTAAAAAAAAACACAGTTGGGATTCTTTAAAGTAATAAATTCATTTACAAACACAAAAAAGAAGGAATACGTGGTTCATGCCAAGTACTACTAGTACTAATATTACTAATAATAAAAAAGTGATTTTCTATTACATACCATTACAAAATGGTTGCTTTTTACATAACATATATATGCAAATAATAAACAATGTTCTCAATATAATAGAATATGATTTATCTCTAGTGTTTGAATAGCGAAAATCGGTGTTTGTATGCCGAACGTGACCAAATGCGTTTACGGGGTTCAATTGTTATTGGGTTTATCCCGCGATAATTTCGAGTTTGGTTGTGTAATTCACGCCCGTTTTTATTTGTTTCAGGTAAGTGGTTGCCGGGTGAGCACCGACTGTAGCAAACTCCGTGGGCTGACGTAAGTTATTGCCGCTGTTTTATTGTTTTCTTACAACCCCGAGCCGCAATTTCCACGCCAATAAAACGTGCAGGATTTCTGTTGCGGTCCGTTGTCTCTGAATAATGCAGTTGGACGTTAGTTCTATAATTTATCGTTTCATTAATGCCTAAATTTTGTATCATTTATTTACGCCTTTGTCTGTCTTGCAGCATTCATTCCACTAATTTATATTAAATGAAGCATATTTTGTATGAATTTTACTACAACCTCTTATTATAAAATATGCTTTCTTGAGTTGGGTATGTAGTTTTTTAAATAATCATTCGTCGGATAGGTTTGGTAATATGAATATACGGAGAAATACTTTGGTTTCCACCATTTTTTTTCTGGGGGCGAGCTATTCGCGAGAGAAACAGCAGTGGTCCCCAAGAAACGTGGTATCGCCGAAGAGGCATTCTTCGCCCGACGTCCCTTCCAGCAGTAATTCCCCCAGAATTCCCGACTCGATCTCCAGCACCAAATCTCTCTCAGCTGCACTCCTCTAATGCCCCCAACGACTGCACCGAAAGACAGTGTGCTACTTCAGTGGAGGTGGTCCTGTACATGCTTCCGATGCGCAGTTCTAACGCGCAGTCTAACTACTCTAGTCCTTATGCACCAGTGCCACCTTGACCTGAAGAGGATTACCCTGCCCCGCCTCTGTGCTGGAGTACACCCCCTCCGGCCATGTCTTGTCCCTGATCGCTTCCCATTTTTTAAACCAGAAGGCTCAGTGGCCTCGTCTGGGTGCCCACAACTATCAGGTCCTTGATTCTGATCCCCTCTGGCTGGATTCCCATCAATTCAAGCATCCGTGCACTGGTCTGTGTTCCTGAATCGACCCGGTTTATGATCTCACCTGGACCCCCTATCTGTGCATCGGCATCCGCGATGACTTAACCCATGGCCTATCATCAGGCAGCTCTATTCCCTCTAGCATCTTCTTCATCTCGCCCGCCACCATTTGGCTGGGTGTGGGGAAGGAGCTTATCAAAACGGGAGTGGTGCCTCGTCTATGATTTGTTGAACTTTGTCTGGGGGATACTTAGCGTACCTCAGCAGCCATAAAGCGACCTTGGCATTTTGAGTATTAGGCGGCGAGTGCAGTTGGCTTGGATGGTGAGTAGTGTGGCGAAGCTGCCACCATGCTGAAGTGCTCGGGAAGCGATCCTTCCTACTTTGGAGGTAATCCGTTGCTCGATTGGCTGGAGGTCGACGAGGTTGTGAAGACCTTCACTTGGGTGGCAGATGAATAGCCGGAAGCATCTTTTAATTATGCGCCTCCCAAGGGTGGCGATTTTTTGGTTCTATATTCATTGAAGCAATGAGCTGCGGATTAAATATTTGATTACCGGACGAATTAATGTTTTGTACGTGTGGATTAGAATCTGATAGGCGGTAAGCTAAAAGGACACCTAAGTAGGTTGTTTCTGCACCAGGTCGGATTTGCTTTTCCCAATCAGCCATGGGCTGAAACGGAGCGTATTTCCTCCTTGGTTGGTAGATGCATTTCGGACGTATTTATTTTGATTCTCCAATAACGGATCCTGCGTTAAGCACGGCAAACATGGAGTTAGGAGGTGCCTGGCTGCTTTTCGGGCGTTAAAGCAATTGTCCAAAGCGCGGTGTTGCCCGAGAAGGGCGGTTTTTATTTTGGCTGTTTAAGTCGGTATAAGAAAATCTGTACCATAAATATTAAAAAGTATTTTATTTCGGCTATTTAAGTCGGTATAGGAAAATCTGTACCATAAATATTAAAAAGTATCGCGGATAGGACGGAGTCTGCGGTCTAGCGACCGTGCAGTTGCGGTTATGTAGAAAACTGGGGTTTGTTGCCGGAAAATTCAGTTTCTGCAGCTTGAAACGCATACCCTTGTGTGCCATACTATGTCGAACGCTCTCTGGAAATCCAGAAAGACGCTGTTGCACATTTGTCCGGTGTTGTAGCAATCAATAACCGGGTCCAAGGTCGATTTTCCTGGCCGGAAGCCGGGCTGGTGAGGCGGAATGATGAAGCTGGCGTTGCAGTGATCGTTCATGTGCCAAAGAGTCTTTTGAATGCTTTCCCGATGCATTTGCAAAGAGAGATTGGCCGATAGGAATTGATATCTTCAGTCCATTTGCCGTGTTTAGAATTCAAAATGATTTTAGCCGTCTTTCACTGCTGCGGGTAGTAACCTGCAGAACAAGTATTAAAAAGTGTTGCAAGAAAACCAATTGCCTGTGGTGACAGATGAATGAGGATAGATCGTTCAATTATGTCCGGACCGGGAGTGGATATCCTGCTGCTTTTTAACTTGGCTATAACTTTGTCAGTGGAGATTATCTCCTCGTCGTCGGTGGCGATGGGAATGGGAACAGTGATGTTTGTGCAAGGCGATGCTGGAAATAGTTTGTTAATTTCAATGAAGTAAGTTATGTCAAATAAAGGATCCTCTGCGGTGTTGAACGTCATCTCCAAGGAGATGACGTTTTCTCATCTTGTAAACACATGCCGTCTAGCAAGATTGGCTTGGATTGGTCGCTTTTTTGACTGGTAAGGATCTTGAATTTGTTACAGAATTTGGTATTTGTAATCAAAGCTAGAGAACACATGTCTCTCTCTACGATGTCACACGAAGCTCACGACGTGTGAAGGCTGGACAGAGCGTTTAATGCACATGCTGCTGTGATTATTTCGGACAGACCGGTTGTTTCGCCTTCGATGTCCTGGATGGAATTGAAGAAAGGTGCAGGCAGGTTATCAATGATGTTTGCCGAGAAGAGTTCCCAGTGGGTTTGCGACATGACTGGCATTTGCTTCAATTTCCTCGGTGTTCGTTTCACCTTACCTAGAGCACAAGAAGTAATTAGAGGTAGGTGATCACTGGCGATGGTGGTGCATACCATGGCGTTGTTAGTGAAATAACATAAGACGGAGATGTTAATTAGTATGTGATCAATGGTAGAGGCTCTCTTGCCGTTGACATATGTCGGCGAGTAGCTGGGGATGCAGTGAAGCAGGAAGGTCGTTAATAAGTGGATAAGGCGGTGGTCATGGCTATTGGTTGATTGAATTGAGTGTGTGGTTTGCAGCAGTTGGTATGGAAATTTACCTGAGGGGAGAATATACAATAAGTAGACAGATAAAGCAATGACGTTGCCGAGCACAGCGTGCGGAATGGAGTGAAGATTTTTCCGCCATTTTAGTGTTACGCCTTGTCGGTGTGGATTATCGTTGCGGTGGATAAAGTATCTTGAGATGCTGATGCGATGATGGCTTCGCCAGCCATACCTATTAGTCTATTGACCATCTCTCAAGTCGTTCTGGATAGTCTAAGTATAGTGGATTTTGTTTCTACTATATAAAACCGTGGAGAAGTCTACCTGGCTATCTATTGAGCGGGAGATGTTTTATTTTTTCATTTACAAGGAAGTGAAGAAATCTTACATAAGACACATAGAGGCCAATCCTTCAGGTAGTGTCAGATTATTACTGAACAAAACTCCACTCCCCTGATTTAGAAGGTAGTGCATTGATTTAGGTACTTTAATGACTTTGAATTGACTGAGCAAATGCCCTAAATAGTGAAAAATAAGGCCGCACCACTATCAATCAAGCATCACCGTTCTTGGTCAGAGATTGGATGGGTGGATCGGAAAGTCGCTTCTACTCTAGGTGTTTTTACTTTTCTTGTTAAGATGATTCTCTACGCTCGAATTTATTTTTATTGCCGATGCGCACTGACTCACTAGTTTTGGCCCAGACAAGCGGAGCGTGTTGGTCCACTCGGCGGAGAGATGCTTAATGATCAACGTGCGAAATGGGCGAAACTTAAGGCAAATCTTTCTTGATGTTTGCTTGTCTTTATGGTAGAGCAAGTCCTTCCTGCTTGGAGTCTTGAAGTAAAAAAATGACGTAGTAGTATTTATGTGTTACCTTTATGCCCTGGCACTAAATTCGTGCTTGAACAAATCTATTGTTTCATTGTCTGGGAGGTCTACCGGTACTACCATATTGTCGCCTTGCCTTTCCCTGATCTGATCTGCATTTAAGAGGAGAGCTGAGAGTGCCTCAAACGTTTACAATTAAGAGATTTTATAAAATATTCCTTCCAGGAAGTTAATTGATATGTTTTACTATATATTCGTTCTCTTCCTTTTAATCCCGATCTAACTAATTGGATTACAGGAATATATAACTTGTATTTACTTCAAAAATGCGAATGATATTAAATGCAATCCATTGCAAATTTATTTGGCAATGATTATAATTAATAATAAAAATTAGTTAGATGCGATGGCCGGGAATCGAACCCGGATCAACTGCTTGGAAGGCAACTATGCTGACCATTACACCACCATCGCACGTTACTTAATAACTTAATAAGTAGATGCAAGATAAATAAAGACAGTATTAATATATACAACTCTAAACATTTAAAGAATAAAAATATTTTAGAATTGTAAGTTCACAATTGAATTTAATACTAAGTGATAATAAAATAGTTAAATCATTTACAATTTGTACGTCACTGTGCAGCTCTAGCTTACTTTTGGATTGATTTGCCATTTTGATAAACTTGTTATGAGTTGTGCAGTGTGGTTTTCAGTCTGGTGTCATCATATTAGTTGATGGATATATGATTTATATTTCTGATGGGTTGTAGCGGATTTTTTTAAATTATAAACGAAGGGAAATATTCAAAACCTCCAGAGTTGTGGAACAATATCGGTTTCACAGTTCACATCTTGTGTTTACCGACTAAAAATTTAAGGGAATAGGTCTCTTCAGTCTGAAATGATATAAAGTAAAGGGCAGATTAGACTAGGGATAACAGTTTATAGGATTCTTTGGGCCTCTCCCGAAAGATCATTTGGGTTGCTCTAACTTCTTGACTTTTGGATTTATTTACGATTTTGCTGAAGTTGTTAAGAGACAATTCGCTTATCAATTGCTATACCTCAGAGAGTTCGTGTGCTTTATTAAGATGCATATAGGAGAGCTAGAAGTATGTCATTATTAGTATTTCCATATTGGTGAGGTTTTTGACGAGTTGCGGTGGAGCGGTGATTGATATAGGTTTTTATATATGCAAATAAGTGTCTTGGGTTAAAGAGGTTATCTCTCAAATAAGTGTACGTTTAAGGTAATATTATCAATGGTGGAGGAGTGGATTAGTTGATGAGGAAAGAGAAAACAGTTGGCCTCTTTGGTAGGTCTAATGCCGCGTCCGCAGATTGTGACAGATGGAAACGGATTATATTTTCTGTTTTTGTGCGGATACTGGAACGCGATGGTTTAAGTTTTGGCTTGTTATCGGCGCTTTACTTAAAGCACTGTATCAATTTGAAAATTCAATAAATTTTGTTTGTTTTTTGCAACAACAAGAAATCTCTTCAGTACCCTTCGCTTATATAAATTCAAAATCACACATTTCCCAACAAATAAAACAAAACTTAATATCTAAAATGGCAAAGCCTCGTTTTCTAAACTCGCAAAATTGCACCATCTGGTTTTTATTACCTGCGTTAGGACGTCTGGTATTTCAACCTCAGGTCTAAAATCAGAGTAATACACCGCAGATTGGTGAAACTGGTCGGACCATAGGGGAAAACCTAATCGTTGTTTCGCGAGCTAAACATTTTATTTAATTTTTTGATTTGAGCCACCCCGAAACAGCCCCTACCGTGGCCAGGCAAAAATAGGAAATTTGACAATAAAATCAGGGAAGGGGAAGATTATTTGGTTCACTGTATTTAATCTCACCCTGTGCCGAAAAATAAGATAATATCACAAAGTGATCAGACGATATCCACCAAGAGGCGATCCAGAAATAAGTTCAACATCCAACCTTTCATAACAGAACAAAGCAGTTGGATATAATATCTAAATAATCAGGCCATCAGACATGTTTTTAATGAATTGATAATAGTATTACATACCAAAAGTACTTTGAGCAGTGACAACCTAACTTTTAATTAAATAATAAAGCAGTTAGACATGGAATTTCCCAATTTTGCAAAGGATTAAAACTATTAGGATGAATACTCGTCTTATTCATTTTAATCGTAAAAGAATTAGGTCAAACCAATAAGGGTATTATATAACAAAAGTACTTAAAGTATTAACAATCCAACCTTTTATAACACAACAAAACAGTTGCTTATAAATTTTTTTGGAAAGGATTAGAACTTTTGGTAAAAATAAGATCATCTGATAGTTCTTAAATAAATCTATATAGGTATTAGCTTTTTAAGACTCTTAGAGCATCAAAAACCTAACTTTTCGTTAAAGAATAAAGTTATGTTAGATATAAAATGTTTAGCACTTTTGAAAAGGATAAGAACTATTAGTATGGATAATCTTCTTATTCATATCTTATTCAATAAATTAGATATTTTAACATGTTTGTAGTTAATAGATTTGAATATTATATATCAAAAGTACTTAGTGCATTAATAACCTAAGTTTCCATTAGAGAATAAAGAAGTTTAATATGAATTTCACCACATTTGGAAATAATTATAACTATTAGTATAAATATTCTTCTTACTTGTTTTATTCCTTAAGCACTTTGGCCACCAGAAAGGCTTTAAATCAATTAATATGGGTATAATAAATCAAAAGTACTTGGGGCATCAACAATCCATAATAAATAATTATAAAAGAACAGAGCAGTTGGATATAAAATTTCACCACTTTTGAAAAATATTGTTTGTTTTAAATTATTCTATTTTCGAAGAAATTAGATAATGAGGTAACCAGACATGTTTTCAATCAATCAATATGGGTAGAATATCAAATACATAATCCGCAATTAGAAAAAAAGCAGTTAGACACGAAATTTAACCACTTTTGAGAATGATTAAGATTTTTAGTATGGATAACCTTCTCATTTATTCTATTTCCTAAGGAATTGTATCATCAGACAAGTTATCAATAAATCAATATGGGCATTACATATCTCTCTAGTTCTGAATCTAGAAATGACATCCTCACATAATAACATCGAACCTCCGGCGCGGTTTTCTCTAATCAGAAGGAACTATTACTTGTTTAGTTCAAATCTAGAAAGCTGTTTCACTCTCGATGCTTATTAAGCAACTAAAGAAGCAACGCAAATTCGTCTATTTCTCAATGATTGACAATATTTCTTGTCATTTATCTATGCTGAACATATTTTGTCCTTTAATTATAGTTTTTTCAACGAATGATTTATTTAACTGGAAGATGATTAAGCCCATTATTAAGGACATTGAAAGTTATGACTTTTGATGTTTAACACCCACGTTGGTATAAAGGGTTGAAGTTGACGTTGCTAGATTATTTAATTTAGGTTTAGAGAATCGACTTCTATAAATAGCATACACATCAAACTATGCTCTCATCAGAGGAAGTCATAAATTGATCGGATCAAATCAAAATCGCTGTGATTCTACGTCTTCAAAGCAATTTGAATTACATTCTGAAGCAAATTTGCCAAACCAAATCAAACTTTGCCATTTTTGTAAAGGATTGGAGATACTATTTCCATTCCTAACGAAATCTGTTCATTAGATACGTGTTTAATAATTTGATATCGATATTCAATATCTAAAGTAGAGATGTCCTAAGTTGTAAAATACGGTTCAAATTTTTAATTTTAGACTGCAGAAAGATCAGCATAAATTAAGAAAAAAAACAATTAAAACACTTTTCACTCATCTGAAGGAACTGAGGAGAAGCCACTTGGTTCCATTAATTGCATTTTCAATTAAATTCACCTCATTTCAAACCCTACAAGTGAATGAACAAGTGCGAATGTGTAAGATTTTTTAATTTCTTGAATAATTTTCTCACTTATCTCTTGGTGTTATATTATGAAACAAGCCAAGTGTTTATAAATTCTTTACCTATTAAAACTTTGTTAAATAAGTGATAACGATTGTATGACTCCTAGAAAGAGCAAACCTAGAAATCACAAGGATCGTAGATACGTGGCCATATTTAATTTATGTTGATTTAGTCAGAATATTTTGGGCTTACCAGTAAAAAAAACATCGTCGAGAGTCTATGTTGATGCTGATTCTCCATTTGCTGATCTAGAGTTCGGTCTGAAAGATGTGAAGCTGCATGTGCTTAAGTACGACTTTGGATGTTGAAGCGGTCGTCCTAAACAGCATTTTATCAGCGTACTACTGCATGATTGTCTTCATTGCTTTTGACCTGGAGAATGATATAGTATAATCTGCAAAATAAATATTTAATAGTTCGGGAAAAGGCATAAAGACATGCTTGTGGAATGAATGCTTTGAGGTTGGCGTTCCTTCAGGAAACTCTGAATTTTCGGTTATCGAGGAAGCTGGGAATTATTTGATGTAGTTGAAGTGGAAATCGGAGTGATTTCAGCTTATAGCGGTTCATTGTTATGCCACAGAGTGTCGAACGCCTTTGAAAGTCTAGGAAGACGATGTAACACACGCTGCTGTTTTTGCATCCTAAAGCAGATAGATTGTTGGGTTCTGGGCAAATTTTTCTGGGTTAGATTATTGGGTTGGATATTATAAGAGCTGCAATGGATCAGGAATAATTCTTTCGGGCGTTTTTTGCAATACAGTTGGGGTGGTATGAGTTGACGTTGTGAGTTGGTTTTTGGGACGATGAATATTTTCGCCGTTTTCTATTCAAGTAGAAAAGAAAACAGACCGACACAAACTGAATAAGTCAGCTAGTGATGTTGCAGTGGAAGGAGGCAGCTATGCAAGCATAACTCTTTATTGTTTTTCTTAAACGCGGTCAAAACTTTGCCAGAGGTGATAGGATTTTCGTTAGTGGAGGCTAAAATTGTTTTGGAATTGGTGACAGGTTGCGAAACTAGAAGAAAGACAGAGTTAATTACATCCTTCTTGAAGTTCGAGTTTTCACCAGTCGTTTTCAGGGAGGGCGTCTTCTTCTACTTTTGGAGACTTTCCCCCTGCTTTTTGATCTATAAGAAACTTATTGACGTGAAAAATTATCGAAATATAAATTTTGACTTTTAGGTATATTAGGGATACAATCTTTTTTTATTGTTGATCGTGGATTTTATTTGATGAAAATGAAAGCCTAATCCAATTAACACTTTTCGTACAATTATTATTAATAAGTGAAGGTGTTAATTGTATATTTCTATATATTACAATTTTTTCGCCTGAAGTTATATGAGAATAAATAAATAAAATTTCCACATTAACTATACATAAACAAATAAATTGCTTTGATGTTTAAATAAATAATAACAACATTTATAATAGAAATCATGTTTTAACATTTATTTTGAAATTTTTTACATATATATTACTATTGGATTTAAGAGATAGCGTACAACGGATTGTATTTATGTAATACGTTTCATATTTCCTCGGCCCCGGAACTTTATCCTTATTCGCAAATAGTTATCCTGACAAGCTCGACAGGTATTTCGATTTCGCAATACTAAGAGATATCAATGGAAAACGGTTTTCTTTCGGAGAATTTTGATTGAAACGATGGAATTCTTATAACCTATTTCAATGTGCATCAAGTTATTTATGTGGTCATTGATATATTTCACATGATGGATACTTCCGATATGTCATGCTTTTTTACAATACGTATTCGATTTATTGAAGGAAAGTTTTTCATTTCTTATTTCAGTATATTTCTTAGATATATTATAATATAATATTTAAATAACTCGTTGTGTTACAGATTCTCTTGGAATTTATGATTAGTAAGACATTTTTTAGTAACAAACTTAAATAATAAAATGTTTAATTGTTAAAATTAATTATATTTGTAAATCTATAATTCCATTCTTATAAATGAATATAAAAATGTACCTAATATCAAAATGATTATTTTTCTTCCTTCTTGTTTTTTGTATTTAATAATAATAATTTTATTCAAAAATAAATAGGATATCATTATAAAATATTGTATTTAACAATTTATACTAATATCGCTGGTTCATCTTCTTCTTTAAATCCTTTAACATTAAGACTCTGAGCTCCAGCTATAATTCCATGTTGTTGATGGTGTTTTTGATCTTAATAATTGAATTATGTAAGTTTTAAAGTACCAAATTTATCATATCGTATAAAATAATTAATGTTAAATTTGCTTAACAATATAAACGGCAATTTAATGTGAGCGTTTTAGTTTTGGAACGAGAACACATTTTGCGAGTGAATAATCCATTCTATGCGGACCTTTCTTTATAAATTATGCATGTGCCCGATAAAATTCCATACAGTAAAGATTAAAATGAGTTTGTCACCAGTAAAAGTGTACCAGACCGTTTATCATTCAACAGTTTCCCCAACAAAAGGTCCCAGGGCACACGTGATAAATGAACAACGTCCATCAGAGTACGGAAAGCCTCCAGAGAATTCGCCCCAGACTCCCCGAATAGCAACAGATGCTCTTGAAAAAGAGAACAAAAAAAAAGTTCGTATAAACCTCTCTGTTTATTAAAAGTCGAGCTTCCGTTCGTAATTCAGGAGACCTATTGCGGTTTTTCAACGACAGCCATCCTCAAATTACGTTAATATTGTTTCGGACGTCACGTTTTAAACGAAGGACGTGCCGTCTTTTTTACAGTGCCAATAATCCGCGTTATTGCTTCCAGGGGTGGAAATTCATTTTTATTCCGTTCCTTAAGAGTTTTCAAATGCGGTTTGCGGATTTAAATATTACACAGTGTTGGTTTTGAGTTGGTACGTACGAAAATTCACCCGTAGAATTTCATTTGCCGCCAACAATTCCATTAAAGTGTTATTTTTTCACGTTATTTCAGGAAATGTCAACATTCTCGTGAATTTAATTCCTGCAAGTGGTGTACATGCTCGTGCGGTGGATAGTAAAATGCAATTGCCCCCTTTTTCACCGCCATTACGTCGTCGTAGCTATATTAGATCTTGGTGAAATGTAATACAGGGGGTTTTATTTTTTGTAATTTGATTGTGCTTGTGCAGCACGTCGGGATATTTGACATTGTTCATGTGAGTCGTGATGATGCACGCTGCACTAAAACGGCTGCAAAATTTAATGAAACCGGTAAATCACCGCAGCTGGAAAAGTCTGTAAACAAGAATTTAGTTATTTAATTTGTGACATTATAGTAATGTAAGTTTTTGCTTATATATGTTAGCATTATTATTTTTCTTTATCGATTATATATTATTTCATTAGATAAAGAACGACACTTTTAAATGAAATGCTAAAAAAGTGAATAAAAAGATGACTATGACTATGAAAATTTGTGTTACACATTTGCAACTGGTTGATAAACCAACTGATGTCTTTAATTATTCATACTAAAAATACTAAAAATATATGGCAATAATATTATAATTATAAATAGTTTCTTGAATACTACGAAAGCAAAATATTGAAGTACGCTGAATTTTTCATTATTCCGAATGCTTTGTTTGGTGTCCGTTATTGTTCCTAGGAGATTATTTGAATACTTTTGTTTGTAGTTACTTAATTCAAAAGTCGTATTTCGAAAGTATGTGATTTGACAATAAATGAGTACCAATTAGTTTCAGCATTCACAGATTTACACGGAGTATACCTTATTGTCCTGTTTTTTTTTTAAAGAATTAAATTGCAACGTATTGTCAAAAATACATCCTCATTTCAGCAAATACACAAACATTATGTATTCAACGTTTTCTTTGTATTTACAATTAACGACACGAATTATCATGCCATGACGAGAGACTTAAAATACTCTTGTTGTTCTAATTCCATTTTCAATCTACCTTAAGACTCATATTACGCAGATAAACGAACGAAATTTTAATAACCATACCCTCCATAATAGTAATTTCATTATTAATTTAAAAATAATTAATTTCTCTGTTTAATCCCATTAGCGCACGTTTTGATAAATTGCCAGGGAATTATGCAAATTGACTTCTTTTCTCGTTCGATTCGTTATCCGATTTAATTGGCGGGATTACGTTTTTGCCAATTGATACTTTTTACTGGCATTTCAGTACACCCACACTAGCTTTCCCCAAATGCATTTTAATTGCAATCGTTATTATCGCCATTCGATTATGCGGCGAGACCTAACATTTTTATTTCCCGCCCAGCAGGCCGTGAAATTGGAAGCTAGTCGCTGTTTAAAGGGTCGGCCAATTGAGCAATTTGTATAATTAGATGGGTTTTTATATCGATGTAATAGTTCCGATTGCAATTTGAATAGTAGCAGACATATATTTGTTAAATTTAATTGACATTCAAACAGAAACAGGACACTTACGTAATGTGGCTTTAACCATACACTTACATACTGATAAACTGATGCCACTCTCTGCAAACTGCGAGCGTGCCACGGCGTGTTTGAACATTACTGGGTCTGATGGTTCTTCCCCCACCCTTAGTTCGCTGGACAAGTCAGCAGGTCTCTCAGTTTGACTGTAGCAGCTCATTGAATTAGTGGACGCACTAATGGCACGTCGGAAATATGCCAAGTGGTCAGACGGAGCAACGGGTTAACCTCAAGTTTCTTGTTAAACTGGGGAAAACTGCCACAGAAGCTTATGCAATGTAGAAAGAAGTCTGCGGGAATGAATTTTTATCCCGCACACAAACATTTAAGTGGTTTAAACGGTTTAAAGAAGGGCGTGAAACGACGGAAGACGATCGGCGCCCAGGGCGGCCATAAACGTCAAAAATGGTTAGACGATAAATCATACATAGGGGTTCTGAAGGCCGTGCGTGAGCGTCTGAGAAGACGAAGACACGATTTGTGGAAGACCAAGTGCTGGATTCTTCAATGCACCAGCCCTTCTGCCTTATCTGTGAAAGCGATCCTCGCAAAATACGGCATTGCCGTGTTAAAACATCCACCATTTTCGCCTGATCTTGCCCCCTGCGACATTTTTCTATTTTCCAAGGTCATGTCGACGCTAAAGGGATCAAAAACTGTGGAAGCTGTTAAAGCAAAAGCGACGGAGGTTCTCAACCAGCTGGCAGAAGAGAACTTCCAGCATTGCTTTCAACAATGGAAACGTCGTAAGGAGCGGTAACACGATCGCCAAGGAAGGTGATAAAACTGCTGCTGTAATTGGTGACGAATAAAAAGTGTTATGACTTTACTTAATATAATAATAATAGTAAACTATTGATGATTTTTAACTTTTTATTTTACTCACTACAATTGTTTCGCTACACTGTAGCTTCTTCAGGTGAAGAAATATAATATGACTTCAGTTCGGTTATTTAATAGCAACACCTCGTATATATTATCTCAACAGTTATAAGCAAAAAATACTAACAGTGAAATAAAGTTACTAATTAAGCTTACATTTCTTACACCTCCAAGTTATTTTATAGTTATTACACTTTAAAATTTTTTTAAGCTGCATTCCAGTTTTTGTCCGATTCAATTATATGGGTTAATTGGTAGAGTAGCGTCAATGGCTAAACTTCGCCGAATTTTGTGAGCAAATAAAGGCGTTTATTATTATTATTATTACTGTAAAGTTTTCCGTCGTGAGTCTGCATCCAAGGGTTGCATTTAAATATTTTCTTTCTTCACTCTATTCTTTACATCTCAATAAGCAGTATTCCGCATTGTCAAGTTCTCTCAAATTGCAAAAATATAAATTTTACAATCCACTATTTAATTTTGTAGAGAAAACACTCAATTTTCTTAATAATTTCACTCCATAGGTCGATAAAATTTTCGCCCTCATATTAACAAGTAAGTTAGCTAGTGAACTTGATGCCAAAACCTCCTCAGCTGCCCTAGAATTGTTCGATAGCCCCTAATTTTCCTTGCTGGTTTAAGCGCACACCGTAATCTCCTTCAGTTTTTTTTTTTAAAGATTACGACGCCAGCATGGATGGGATGTTTACATCCATGCTGGCGTCGCTTACAACAATTTTGATTATCCCACACTCAAAGCAATTTGTTAGATCCCTCAATAATCTTTATTTATGTCTTAATAATAATGTTTTATACAACTCGTTATAGCTAGTCAAGTTGTTTAGCCTGATTAGTTAAGGTTGAATCATCAGCATACAGAACAATGCTCGAATTCTTTGTCGCTGTGTCCAATAAATCGTTTATATAGATTAAAAATAAAAGGGGCCCAAAAATTGAGCCCTGTTTTACACCATGTGTTAGTGGCAGCTCGTCGGACACAGTTTCATCAGTTAAGACACATTGAGTTCTACCAAAAGACGACAACTATTACGATATAAGTTGTAAAAATACATCTTTCTTAATGAAACTTCGTGAGTGACACCGTCGAGTGCTCTGGATAGGTTGAGAAAGCTCTGGATATTGATTCTTCTTCGTAACTATAAATGATAGTTTCCGTCAATTCTACAATAGCACCTGTGGCGGAATGTCTTTTTCTAAAACCATACTGAGCATTTCTCATGCATCATTAAAAATTTTAGTTTAAGGTTCCACAATTATACTCATTACTTAATTTACTACTACTATCAGTTTGAATTCCATAAACATCCATGCTTTGACCATGATTCAAGTTGTTTATGACACCGCTTACAATGCTCGTAGAGATTTCGACAAATTTAAAACATTGCTTAAAATTATAGTATCAACATCAGGTTCTGAAAATTAATTTACAAGAAATGAATTATGCGCACAGTTTTTAGAACTCTTCCATGATCTTTCATAATTTATAAGGGTTTTGCAAAGCTTTTGGTTTTAATTTTTGTTCACTGACGTAAGTATTATTAGCTTCCAGATTAGCCGTTTCGATTTCGCGTCTGTACATTTTTCTATAATCTTACTTCTCTAAGTTTTTCATTTTATTTTTGGTAGTATAAATCGAGGATTAATGATAACGTGTTTCTCAGTTTATCATTAAACCATTTAATTTGATCTGAATGATTAAAAGTTTTAATTATTTTTTCAGGAAGAGACTCGGAAAAGTGAGTCAGAAATATGGAAAGAAATAAACGAGTAAACTTTTTTACTTTATTTTTTGTTTTACTAATTTTAGATTCCATAATTGTTCAGACGTGTTGAAAAATGAACCAACAATTTCAAACCGTAGCTCAGTACAATATCCGTAAAAGCAGACTTATTGTTACTATCATCATTGAACCTGATGTTCAGCGATTAAAAATACATTCTTATTAATTAAATCAATGTTATCCAGCACAGAAATATATTGAAGTCTTCTGTAAAAATGATGTTATTGTGTACCTCGATTCCAGTAATTTCACAATTCTCCTCACAGGAAAAATTGGTGATATTTATTGCGGTACACTCGATATTATTCCTGGCAATAATTAGGACTGCAGCTGCCATGGCTTCCTCATCTACTAACCAGTGTTAACAAACACATAAGATAGAGATATTATTCATGTTATCATTTAAAATAGTATCTATTACATTTAGTTTTGAGCATATAGCCTGTATCCTTTTAAATAGACAACTAACTTTTATAGTGTCAATTATCACGGTGTTTGGTGAAGACGACACTATCTCTTCACCCTTGAACTGACAACAAAAATATATTTGTACAGTTTTAAGTATCTGTTTAATCAGCTTCATCATAGCTCAGGTTTCAAAGCAGTGGTCCTAATACTGATCCTTGTGTCACGTCACACGACAATTCAAACTCTTCTAGTTTTACCACTTTACTATCATATTTCAAAACTTTATTTTCAAAATAGTTTTTATACATCCTTAAAAGTAATTGGGAATTCCCTTTCTAATCAGTCCTTTTTAAATCACTGGTCACAGGAAGGAATTAACATCAATTGTAGTTCCTAAACAATGCTTTCCACCTCTCAATGGACCATTGATGGCGCCAAAGTACATTTCCCCTAATTTTAAAATTTCTTTCGTTCTATACGATATTAATTTCTCTAATGTTTTTATCACCATCTAATAAACATAAAGGTCGATATATATTTGCATTCTCTACTGGTTTACCTTGTTAGGGTTCTAGTACTAATTTTGCTTTTTGATGTATTTTGGAAATTTGTCTTCAATTAAAGAAATTTTTTTTAATTCAGTAAATTTTTCGTCAATAATTTTCACGGTAAAATATATAACGTTATTTGATATTTATTTATTTTATTTTTAATGAAATCAATTTCGGTATATCATTTTTAATATTAGGAATGTCATTATTTTTCGCTGCGAATAATTTTCTTATAACTTTTTAACTCCACCAGTAACCAAAGATTCCACATTTGTTCTTATATTTCCCGTTTTTTACTTATAATTTCATAAAGTTTTCCTTACATGTTATTATCGGCTTCCTCCAAAAGTTCTTTCCATTTGAGTACTTACCTTTGATAATTTTCACATTACTACCGTTGCAGCTACTACAGAATTATTTGCCATACATTACTATACATCTATCGGACCTTCAATTGAATTCCATTCTTATTTTTTAAACTTTTTTGTGATTTGCAGTTTGAAAATGACCTTGTAATGGTTGAAACCGGTCACTAATAATAAAAACCGTGTGTGATAACAACAAAGTGAATTTTAGTTATCGTTTTAATGGCTTTCTCTGTTCATCACAGTGCCAACACAACCTAAACTACGGTAACCATGCGTCATAGTTGTCAGAGTAGAATTTGATGAAGTCCAAAATTTTGGTAGTGGCAATCTCCAACTGAATGGTGTCGTTTACTCTGATGATGGAATCTGGGTAGCGGATGGTGCGTCCATCATTTGTCGTCAGGAATAGTATTCTCTTTGGATCTAGTTTGCCGGTAAATGGACGGGAGATGAACACACTACCCGATTTGTCCAACGTCCATGCCTTAGGGCATTTAAAGGCTTTAATATTTAATCTTTGGGGTACAATTTAATTTTAATATGTAATATTAAATGTTCTTCATTAATCGTTGCTTTAACGTTAAAATGTAATTGTCCTCTTAGTCGTGTTTTATGTTAATAAGAAATTTCACAAATAGATTTCAATATGTTCAAGTCCCAAGAAACCCCTCTTAGTTGCAATAAATCTAAAATAGGATAATTGAGATTAACTCAAGGTTTTCAAATGATATATTCAAGACACCGCAAGATCCAATTATTTTGGCAGAGAGCTATCAGCTTTCAGGTTTTCCACCAATTTACATCCGGAATGCGATCCGGAATCAATCCTTAATTATATTATATGGTCGGTTACGTGTCTTGCAGATTGTGGAAAATTCATTAAATTAATTCCCAGACGGCATTTCCCTATAACGAACTAATGGTTCATGTATGTAGAATATTTGACAGACAAATGGAATTAGAGGAAGGCAATCGATGCGAAGGCGAGAACATGGCTGCGACAAATGGCGTTTCCATTAAATCGGCTCGATATTAATTACATTAGCCCTCCACGCCGCCTTCGCTCCTCGTTATTATTATTATTATTATTACCTGATGATTGCTTTTGTGTGTGCGAGACGTTTAAACCGATTAAAGGCTCCAAGAAAGTCGCCTTTGTTAATCTTTCAGGAGTGCACTAACTCCGTTCAACTGGTTCACTTGACGTGCATAATTCGATTTCTCGACGAACTCAAGTTCGTGAAATATGACGGTGACACAATTTTAGTGGTAATTGGGTTGATGTTGCGATTAGTTCTCAGATAATTACTTAGAAATATTATTTACATAGTCATCATAATTCAAATTCTATTTGAATATTAAAATAGTTACGAAAATAATAGGTAAAATTAAATTAAAAAACACATATTATTTCACAATTTTTCACCAAGAGGTAAATGAGAAAATCATTCAAGAAAATATATATTATAAATAAAATTAATATAAATCACGGTAATACTGTGATTTACCATTGAAACAAATTTAATCAAATGGCGCACACTGACTCTTCGGAAATAATTAAGGGCATGCAACTCCTGAAATTGCCGAACTCCAGATGCATTATGCCGGTTCAATTACGAACCTTCCCATAAATTACTTTCCCCTTGGTAATCTTGCGGACCCCAGAAGGGCAGCCATTATATATTCTTACACATACCTCTCTCAATGCCCAGACGTTTTAATACAATACTACTACTTGTCATTAGTTGCAAATCTCTGAACCTGACTAATCGTTTAAGTCATATTATGGTCGCACTGTTCATGAAATCGATATAGTATGCTTACAGTTCTAATAATATTGTTTAACATGTAAATAAAGTATTAATAGATTATTACGTTTTATTTGATACATAACTTATAATTCTTTAGCTTCCTGCATGAATGTCACCACTACCGAGGTGTATGTCAATAGGTTTGGCTCTTGGGAATTCAATCGCTATGAAGAGTTTCTAGATAGAGGACCGCGCGTTGTGCGTATGAAAGTTAGAGGTAATCCTGGTGATTTATATTTAAGGTTTGGGGCTACCTAATGTTTTTGTGGTCGTCCTCTTCTTCGAATTGGTGCATTTGGTACTGATGGTGGCCTATATTTACATAAAGCCGAAAAGTTGACGAATGGCATACTCCCTCGGTAGGGAGCTGTTCTAGTGCGATGTACAATCCCTCGCGTCGAGCTAGCTCGAGGTCTACCTGTGAGCAGAGTTTAAGATGTGGATTATCACGAGTACCTGGTCGTTGCGGCTGTGACTTGGGTCAGGTCGGTGTTTTCGTCGACGTGCGCCTTTCGACGGTCCTGATCCTTAACGGCAATTTGGTAATAGTCGGCTTTTAAATCAATCGTGGCTATATACTTGGGGGTTTTGGCGACATGTAATAGATCATCTAAGCGATGCATCGGATATATGCCTGCTTTTGTGAAGGCGTTCAATTCCCGGTAGTCAACGCACATCCAACATCACGGGAGCTGATCAAGCACTCTCGCATACCTCAATGGTTCTAGCAAAGGAGTAGCGCTATCTCTTGGTGCAAGGCTTCGGCACGGCTTGGCATAAGGCATTATGCTGGAGAAAAAATAGATGGTCTGTCGATAGTCTCGATAAGACGCTCGCACAGCGTTGTGGGAGGTTCTACTTCCTGGAACTCCTCCGAATATTTTGTAAGAACATCATCGACTTGTCCGTGCTGCCTGGTTAGTAATTGAGGTCCTTCGTCCTACCTTTTTGCAACGGCTTCCGCGTCGATTATTGCTAAAATCCATCGATTCCCACGAGATATGGATTTGGTATACTGCGTTTTCCCACCGGAATTTGGATCCTTGACTCCAGGTTAGCCAAAACAGCTCTTTTCTGGGCTGGGAAGCATATTCTGATCCATATACCTTGCGTGTATCGAAAGTTGATTCCGCATCCATCGCCTCGCCCAGATCCGCGATTAGTGACACGGGTTTTATGGGCTGGTGTTGAGCCAATATCGACTGAATTCCGTGGTTATTAGTTGATTTTCTTTCCTCGGGGTCACAGTTGCCTGAATATTCAAAACGGTACGTTCTCCTGGCTCGGAAGTTAACTACTAATTCAGCTTTAATAATTCTATGAGAGTCTAGGGATTATCCGATAAGACGATCGGTGTGTTTTTAACTTCCGTTACTTTAATTAAGAGGGGACTTGTGACTTTTGTCACCTCCTGGATCCTGGTCTTCCGTTCGTCAGTATTATTTTCAATTTAAACTTCTCGTGTTTTGAGATATTGCTGCTCTTTGAGGGCGTAGTATAGACTGTGGCTAGCTTTTCTGGCGTGAGCTCCCGTGTCTAGAAAAGCCGTTCCTAAGCTTCCTCTCGTGTATAGTAGTACATTTAATATTTGTTTCAGAGTAGCTGCTTTAATGGCTCAAAAGCTTGTGCCGGGTTTGGTGTTGCAATTTGGGCACCTGCTGCAAATTACGCTAGGTTTCACACAGCCGGAGCATTTAATTGGTTCTCTTCGCTGCTCGTTTTGAAACTGCTCGTGTTGATATAGCAGAAGCAGAATTAAAAGAAGTAAAAATCAGAAATAAGACGTACTATTATACTAATAATCACCCAGGAATATGGATTATTCTAAAAATTATAAAAGAAGTAAACGCACGCAACTTCCGCTTTTTGCACTCGACTGCTGTATGTCTTGCGTATTGTGGGGAGAATTGGTTCTGGTATTTCCGCTTCCAGGACACTGTCCTCTGCTAGTATGGCTTTTATGAGGAGATCATCATAATCACTAATGTTCTTCCTTGGAATTCGGTCTCCCAGCCACTTCTGTAGTAAACCTTGTAAGATATTTATTTATTGTGTTTGTCGTTTAGTTGGGTAAACAATGTCGCGTTTGTCGCAGATAAACGTGTCTGTCTTTTACACAGCTGTCTGCTCTGTACCAAATATTTCACGTAATAGTCTGGTTTATTTGGTGCATCGTCGTAGCTTGGTCATATGTCTCTGAATTATCCTTGACTCCATTCCACCATTTATGGGTATTCGCTTTAGGAGAATTGGACTAGCGGTGAGGGTATCGGCGTCGGTGATTCTCTTGAGGTTTTTATAAATTGTTTGGTTTATGAATTCTGTTGCCTCGTGGTGGTTCCGTTCGCTACTGAATCTGGCTGAGCACTATGTGAAGTTTCTCTTGCTTGCATCTCCATAAACGCCTCGGATCAGATCCTGGTGGTGGTGATTCGAAATGTCATAATTTTTACTTTACTTCTAGACTGCATCCGCACATTCGGCCACACGTTGGGAAACCGGTTGTTTCGGGGTTTTGGATGCCGGAAATACGGAGAGAGGTTTTATGTACTTTATTCGTTATGTAGAAATATCGTTTACAGATAGTATTTGCAGAATAATTTTAACAGACACTGCCCAAAACAGTAGGCTCGATAATCCAAATCTAGGTCCAATTTAGGAATGCTAGTAGGAAACTATTTATTGAAGCTGAGACGAGAGAGTTACCAAGAATGATGATTTTGTGGTTTGGAGCGAGTACTTATAATTTCAAATTAGTCAGGTGGTGCGATTATGGTGTAGATATAAAGAAAATTAGTACGCCCTCACATAGCAGGGTGACGAGTTCGTGTCCTAAGAAGGTATTAGAAAAGCGTTTTAGTACTATGCGGTAGCCACTACTTATATTATTATCAATATTATTAGGTATAGTATAAGGTTTGTTATTTAGTTTGATTTAGTTTATAGATATTGTATTGTATATTGATGGATTTTGAGAGTTTAAGAGATCTTTTGAAAAAAGAATTTATCATTTCTTGAAACTTATATAAAACAAAACAAATATGTTCTTTCATCAATTGTATTATGTATATTTTACTATATGTCATGTACAGAATATACACATTATTTTTACTTATTTAAATATCAAATTAATGAAAATAATATGTTATTCAAAGAAGAAATGAGCTTAGGAGCTAAATAATAGCCGCTGGAAGAACACCAACGAGAGGTTCTTCCTGAGAATAGGTTGAATGGGACAGAGTGGAAAAACATCTCGAAGAAATTAACTCAGCCCGGGTCTCTTCAATTAAAATTTTAGTAATATTATTTAAAGTAGTATGTATGTAAGAGAAACAAAGCAAAGAATAAATAATTAAATAAATAAGTGTTACGAAAATCAAACAGATTCGATTTCTTTTCGATTATAATCACCAAACTATCAGTGTGAATATTTTTTTATCAACTCATTAAACCGAATTTTATTTATAGTATAATTACTTGGAAAATCTACATTGAAATGGACACTGGTTTACATGCTTCCGAGTACTGCTCGCTTACATGCTTACACTATTAGCTTGTTTGGTTTGATAATTAAATGTCCGACCACATCATTAGCAGCTTTGCGCTCTATAAATTCTACCTTAATTCTAGTACAGAAAATCGATTTTATCAACATTGATTGTATTCTAATACTTCTAAACAGAAGCTGTATAAACATAAGCCAGTTTCCAATGAAAATAATAGCTATAACCAATAATAATTATGATTAAGTCGACAATTATTAAAACACCAAGCATAGATAGTACCAACACTGTAAAAAGAAACAGTGGGAAGTTATATAATTATGTCAAAAAAGTGTAGAGGATTTAATAAAAATTTAAACAATTATGGAAAATGATAAGGAAGCTATAACTTTTGATGATTTTAGATGATGATTTCACAATGGTAGAAATTTTATGTGCGATTGAAAAAAGTAATATATTCTAGAATTTGAACCATACTCAGAGAATTTATGAATAGATAAAATATGTAACTCTTATAATAATATATATTAAGTACTATGCAAGCTATACTTATTGTACATTGATTAGATTATAAGTTTATTAAGATGTAATATTGTATATATCAGATTAGATTATAAGATTAGGTTTAAGTTATTTTGACGCTATTTTCATTTTGTTTGTAAATGACACTTTAAAATAAAGATATATTTTATTCTATTCTATTCTATATTTACTCCAATATATTTTACCGTAGCCCTGTCTATTTTCCACCAATCATAATAATTACCACACACACACACCTAATAATAGTGCATTTATGGCCATCTTCGATAATTAGCAAAATATTGGTCGGGTAAATATGGAATCCATAGTATTTTAATAAACCCTGTATTAACATATCCTTTGATCACGATATGTTAATACAGGGTTTATTATGAAAGTAATGCGCATGATTTTATTGCGACGCGACTATCTATCGCAGTGGAGTAAATTGGGTAGGAAAACGTAGCGAAGGATCTACCCTATCAATGTAGCTAGTCGACAGTGTGCTCCGAGCAGTCGTAGTTGACAGAAGTGCCTCTGTGTGAAGTGTGTTTTAAAAACTTTATAACGCGGCGAAATAGTGCGTTTGCTTGAACGGCGATACGCATTCAAGTTTTATGTGCGTCAAGTATAACTGCATTACAAGGTCAAAGTCCGGGAGATGGCTTAAGGCGTTCAAGAAGGGCCAGGAGAAGAAGCTCACACTATAAACATATTCACACTTGTGGTACATAGGGTAGTGACCGACGATCTGCTAATGCGCGAGATCTCCGCAAAGATTGTGCCGAAAGTCTTGATGGAAGAACAGAAAGAACTTAGAGTTTCACGCTCTCAAGAATTGTTAGATTTGATTCAAAATCAGCCGGACTTTCATAACTTTGCCTTAACCGGAAACGAATCCTAGATGTTCGTGTACGACCCAGAAACAAGAATGCAGTTTGACTTTGTAACGCAAGAAGAAACTGTCAACTCAGTCTTTTACCTGTAGATGCTCAAGTGATTAAAACGCTAGATGGAGTGGTCTGGCTCCACCATGGCAATGCCCCCAGTCACAGTCTATTTTTTCGCCCGGAGCACCATTATAGTGGTCGAAGTCCTGACTTGGTTCGCTGCGTTTCCCCGACTGAAGAGAGAGCTGAAAAGAAAGCATGGAGCGTCATTGAAAAACATCAAAAAGCATATTACAACGTCAAAGACAAGAGCCATTCTCGTCGAGAAAGTTCAGGATACTATCCAGGCATGACAGGCACCATTCGGTAAATGTATTGATGCTGGGGGAAAGTATTTTGAAAAATTTTAAGTATTTTTACTGGTACGAGCATTAAATATATGTTTTTCCAGAAAATGCGCATTACTTTTTTTTATAGTGGACCTTGTATATCAGGGTTTATCAATTATATAAGTAGTAACCTGAGCCCTTTTGACCTACCTTGACAATTTAGGCACTTCATTCGCTTTCTCATGCATTCATCCCACCAAATTGAACCCTTACTCCAACCACTTTTTCTGAAGAACCCACCCTGTTATACATCCTCTTATGTTTCTTCACTCCACATTCTCTCCCTACTAATTTCCTTTACAATATATATCCAGAGGTTGAGTGGAAGATCATCGCAGCTGCATGACCTCCGCCTAGCTTCATCCATCTAAAAATTTTGTATATTTTATACAAAATTGTCCTATATTCGTATATATTCTGTGAAAAAGGAAAGTCTAATAAACATAAACATAAACATAAACATAAACATTTATCCACCCCCAACATCTGCTTTAGGAACCATCGCTGCTCTCTGTACAACCTTTCGTATCTCCTTATACTCCATTATTCCAGCCCATAAATTAAGATCGATCTCACGCATGCATCACACAGGTCACTCTAACGCCGACATCCATCCACCTTCCCCATTTTTAGTGATGGAACAAAATATGCAATAGGTGGCTTTGTAATAATGTTCAATTTATATTAGGAAATAGTATATAATGAAATGCATGCGTTTGCTGATTGGAAAATAGAATGTGTGCCAACCCGGAATTGCTTTGATATCAATATTAACGGAGTATAAATGCGTGAACGATTCTGTCTTAAGTTAAATTAGTTTTAAGTAGTTTTAAGTCGATGTTCGAGGCATCAATGTAGGAGAAAAGTGGCTAAAACGTAGTTAGAAGATACAATGTCTCCATGACGAGACCTTCTTGTCTTAATCGGATTGTAAATTACTTCTCGTTTGATAATGGTACGTGTAGTTACCGAAACTTAAGTAGCGAAAATAAATATAGTGTTATACAAACAGAGTTTAAAGTGTTTTAATTACTTCTCTCACCATCTTCATGCTTTTCTTGTCTTTCTGTGCAACCACCTTATGTGTTCCTCATAATCTCCTGAACTCTTAAACATGAAGCTCGGATACTTGATCACTCTTATCCTCGATCACCTCTCCCATTTATTCAATCTTTTTTATCATCTCCTTCCTTCCTTTATTCTTAAATCTCATCCACTTCGTTTTTCCAACATTTTTCCCCATCTCCACGTTCAATCCATATGGCCCCGCTGGTTTCCCTCTTTTCAACTCCTCGAAGGCTCTCTCTACTTCATTCTCTGTGAAGTCTACCAACTCTCGTCTTCCTCCCCCTCTTCCTACTCCCTTTGGAGTTCCTACTTTTTTTCCCCACCTCTACATACCTGTTCAATTTCCCACTCGTTGGTATCCTTCACATTTTCATCTCGTTTTACATGTTCTTAGTCTTTTATCCACCTCTCTCCTCTTTTTCTCCTTACACACCCTGTCGTACCTTTGATTTGCTTCCCATTTCCTACTCTCCTTCCTTCTTTCACCTTTTTACTCTTTCATCACCCATCTATTATGAAATTGCGATCCTTTTTGGGTGTTTATTACATGATTTTTCAGATGATCAGTTGATTGATATACAGTGTACATATCTCTTCAGTTGATTGAAATTTCTTAGTGTATGCCAGATTGATTAAGAATGTAGTATGCTAGAGAATCCACATTACTTACTTCACAACATCACATACAATTTTAACTGAAATATCATGTACAGGATTCATTATAAAAGTAATGCGCATTTTCTGGGAAAAATATATAGAAATGCTTAATTGTTTTCAAAATATTTCTCGCCTTCCTAGCATTTCTATACTGAAACTGATCTCCTCATCTTAGATACGTTGTAACATGCATTTGGATGTTTACCACAGCTTTCCTTTCAGCTCTCTTTCAGTCGGGGACACAGAAAAGTCACACGGAGCCAAGTCGGGATTGTAAGGGAGTTGAGGGACCACCGGGATGTTGCTCTTGGCCAGGAAATTAGTAAAGATGAAGGCCGTATGGCTGTGGGGCATTGTCATGGTGGAACCTGACCGTTTTTTTGATCAGCTCTCACGCGACCCCGTGTTATAATCTCTTGGGCATCTGTAGGTAAAGAGCTGAGTTGACAGTTTCTCCCTGCGGTACAAACTCAATCAGGATTGTTCTTTTGCAAGACTTGCTCATTACCGCATTTTTGGGGTGTTGAGGAGGTTTTACATGTCTGTCGCTGCCCTAACTTTTTAATTCTGGGTACTCGAACATCCAGGATTCATCTCCGTTTATAACAGAGTTCAGCTCATTTTGAATCAAGTCCAACAATTCTTGACAGCGCGAAAGTCGAGATTGTTTCTTTCTTTCTGATCTTCCGTTAACAAGTCCGATTCACATTTTCATCGGTTCTGGCCATTGTTGAGCATACAGAACTCCTTGAACGTCTTGTGCCATCATTCGGATTATGACCTTGAAATGTGGCCATCCTTGAAGGTCACATATTTGTTTTTATAATAAGCCATAAGAAATGCAGCGCACACGTTCACCATCAGTGGTTGTCATGCCAATATTATATAGATACAAAACATTCTTCGGAGCAATCATAGAATATCAGTCACCAACCCTAGCTGCTGTACGAGCACTCAGAAAACGCCACGTTTACTCCATGAACAAACCATCCATTGAATACATGCACCGATAACTCAATTTTTTGCATATATTCTCTTTCGCTCTATTTCTACTTAAATTCACACCTCTTTCACCAGTCTCTTCTCCTCAAATCTACATATATCATTTCACAACTCGCTTTTCTCAGCAGACTTACTCTACTTGTTTCATGAAACACTATGTATTCTAAAGTCTAATTTTCAACCCATAGTATGTGCTTCATAAATCACAGTTACTATCTATCTCTAAGCACTTTTGTTCTCCATACTTCCATTTCAATCATTATCTTCTCTCCCTTTGTTAATTCCTAAACCTCATGCACTTCATCTTACCCACGTTCACACATTAGTTGTCTTCAATGCATATATCTTTCCACTCTCCTTAACATGTGTTTCATTTCTGCCCAATCTTTTGCTATTAATATCAATCATCCGCATCTATTCTTTACTTTTTCTTCCCTCTCTTTCCAATCTCCTTCTACATCTTAGCTTTTAATCCGTCAATACCTGCTGCTCTCCTTATCCAAACTACTATCATTTTTTTCGCATGTATCTATTATTCCTGCTGCTTTTATTAGCTTTTTGTGAACTCTTTCCAATAGCTCAGAACAATTGTTTAATATTTCTATGTCTATCTACTTTGTGATGAAGTGTATACAAGAAAAAATCAATAGGCTCCATCTTTTCCCTAATGTCGCTATTCGTTTGAAGCCATTATGCAACATTCCCGAATATAAAGTGCGAATTAAGTATTTATGAGTGGGACGAATTTCGACAAATTTCGTTGCATAATGTGTAATTTTGTATAGAGCTCACATAATACAATTTCAGGCCAGATTGAAATGTGTATGAAGCGGTCGCAAAAAAAAGCCCCACTATTTAGCAAACGTGGAAAAGCTTATATATTTAAGTTAAACACGCAATAAATATTCAACGGGCATAACGTGCAGGAGCTTATATCATACGCGCGGAACGAGAAAAAGCCAACTCTGAACGTGCATAAATTCACCCTCATTAATACCGCCGGACGTTTAGGAGGGGCAAGTTCCACTAACGTCACGATCTTTATTACGCGAGTGAGAGGAGCAAAAAATAATAATAATAAGCGCGTACGTGAAACGTTCAATCGAGTAATAAGGTTGACTTCTCGCAGGAACTGTTCTAAATTTCCTTGCGAAAGGGTGACCGTAATTAAGGAACTCCTAATGAATTGCGAAGCTGTGACGCGACTCGGAAATTAACGGCACCCAATCTTCTGCCTACGATTAATCAGGGGCATTTTTCACCTGCGGAGAACTTTAATGGAACGGAAGGTTACAACTCGACAAGTACTTTATGAGGTAAACACGTTTTAAAGACTTACTTATTAGAATTAAGTACAAGGTGTGTTATAAAAGGTGGTCCGGATTGGACATTAGGATTTATTCTTTGAATTAAACACGAGATATCAGAAAAAAAATTGAATTTCATTGTTAATAGTGTATATAGATGTATGAAATATGATGTAGTCTAAATAACCTCCACGACTCTGCATACATGATAAACGATAAGCAACGAGTTCTAATAAATGCTGCTCGATTTGATTGATTGCACATCGGATGTTCTCCTTTAGTTCTGGAATCATAACTGGTTTGTTGACATAGACTTATCTCTTAAGATGGCCCTAGGAAAAAGTTTATTGGGGTTAGGTAGCCAATTGATGTCGCCCTTTTAAGAGATAACATGAGCAACAAATTTGGTTTGAAGTAAAGTGGCCATTATACGTGATGTGTGACATGTGGCTCCATCTTGTTCAAATCACATTTCTTTTAAGTTTAAATCATTGATTTTATTGAAGAAAAAGTTGTTTACCATCTCCTCATAGGCGTAATTATTGACTATAACAGCGCTACTGACTTCGTCCTCAAAAAAATACGGACCAATGATTTTTTCAGCAACCCTCGTATCATTTTGAAATGTCTGTCCCCAATAATAAAATTGTAGTTTTTGATTACACACATTTATTTTACCTACCACATTAATTGCTGCACTACTATTAAATATATTATCTTTTGATGGACATTTACTTACGTCTGAATGTAATAATAAAACAAGCCTACGGAATATATGACTGTAATAAACTTTTATGTAACGTCTCACCTACCTATCTAGTTCCGAGCAGTAAACTGTTTGATTTGAAAATAATACGGTTTTAATGGAAAGCGAAAGAGTGAAAATAAATGGCACATATTTTACAAGAATAAAACGGCGTAATCAGAAAATTCCCGCGCCACCACCCTTCTCCCTCTTCTAAATACATTTTCATTTTCCTCGGATATGGAATCGGAATTTATGACCGCATTAACGATCGACGTCTCTAATGGCAAATTAAAATGCAGCTTCACAATGTCGCTGATAAAATTTCAATTTATATTTTTACGTGGCGCTTCGAGATGCCGTTTTAAATAAGGGCGGCTCATCAGGACGGGGGGGCGTAATGGCGCATGAAGCGTTTCTAGTTTCCACTAAAAATGGTTTGAGCTTTTAATTCCCGCTCTGCGGTAGAGAAATATTCAGGTGGATCGTACCTTGGTCCTTTATGCGCCGACGAGCTTTTGGTTTTAGTGCCGTTTTTATGTTTCATAATGGGAATTATGGGGCCGTTTCGTATTTTGAGGTCAATTTAGCCCTTATCGCCGTAATTAAATATGCCATTATTAATCATTTTACGGCGCTGTAGGTGTGAAGTGCTTTCGTTTAAGCGTCGATGGAATTGTGAGCCTTTTCGGTCCACATTCATATTAAATGATTTTTAATTAAGCTTCAGTAACCGTATCATTAATGGAAATAGAAACAATGAAATACAGATCACTTATAAGACCATGATAATCATTTTTTTATAAACAAAACGGGTGTTTCTAAATGGATATCGGGGATTTAACGCTTTGTAATATTTATTACGTAAAACTTAAAATTATATTTAACTCAACCTAAGCAGTCAAGTCTTCAATGTGAGCGTTTTCGTAAAAATTTCGCAACAGTCGACACCAAAATTGCTAATTCACGACTAGCCTTCCGAACTAATTTCATCGGACTACGCGTGATAGACTCATCAGTCGCTCAACACTCTTTTCAGAAACATTTAATCGTCTCGAACTCTTCTTCCTCTAGATAAGGCAGTCGCTATTTTCAAACTGATGATACCATCCACGGATGTTATTACCACCTAAACTTAATCCGGAACGCACATTGCACAGTAACTACAGATTCAGTTTTTGCAAACTGGAAAACACAAAAAGCTTTCTGTTAACTAGTGGTCATTTTTGCTTCTAGCGTCCTCTAGAGCATGCGGGTACCAACAAACAGAATTATTGCTCGTTGATTTCATGTGTTAAAATCCCGATATTCATTTAGAAACACCCAGTATTATACGATATTATAAATTAATTAATGGACGTACAATTTTTATTTTTATGGTGAAATCTACAACGTAAATTAATTACATTTTTTGTTTGTTTTTTGAAACATACTTTTAATACCGGAAAGTATATAGCCTGCAGGAAAATTGCGTTTCACTGCAAGCTGAAATTTGCATCCCGAATGCAAATGTTCTATTTTGTACGGTATAAAGTGGAAATTAGAACCGAGCAATATCCGATATTTAACGGATATTGAAATTCAAATAAACGCCGATTACCCCGTTACAGCACCGCCTCAAAACAAGTAAAGCATTAATAGTTTCGTCGTGCTTTTCAGCTGAATGATAACTATATTTGCAGGTTGTAGACATTTAACAATAATTGATGCTTATATTTATGGAATATATAGGAAATAATATTAAAGCAATTGTATAGATTCATACTGTTTAAAAAAGTTGTACACAATATAAGACAAGAAATATATATATATTTATTTACAGAATATGTATTATTACTAGTATTATATTGTGCATAATATAGTAAAAAACAGATTAGGAAGGCTGAAAGAAAACATTTGTGGAAATAATAAATTATATCTAAAGAATGGATGACATCAAAAACTTAAGGGGACAAAATGTAAAAATAATCATTTACAGTGATAAAGATAAAATAAAACAAATGAATATTACGTCGAAATAAAAGGTCCATAAGAAAAAAGAACTTAAATAGAACCATTACACGAAAAGACGTCTAAAAAGGAATGAAGCAATTTTAGTGGATTTTAGTAAAGAAAAGAGAGATGAAATAATATTCATTAAGTTAGGAAAATATAACACGTTTTGAAATATTATGCGGAAAAAGGTTTGAAGTGAAACTGGGTCTGCTCTTCCAACGCAGCCGGTAACAGGTTTGCTCCGAGCAGTCTGAGTTAGAAGACGTTCCTCCACGTGAAGTGTGTTCTTCCACTTTGTAATCCGGCGCCATAAGGCGTTCGCTTGAACAGTGATACGCAATCAAATTTTGTGTGCAGATTGGAAAGAATGCAACCGAAATATTCCAGATGCTTCAAGAGGTCTTCAAGCATGGCTGTATTTCAATAGTCCAGGAGATGGCACAAGGCGTTCAAGGAGATTCAGGTGGAGATGGCCGACAAGATACCTGGACGCTCAGCAACCGATAGAACTAACGAAATAAATTGTGTACGCGAAGTTTTACATTCCGACCGTCAGCAAATCGCTGACACTTTAAACATGTCCACTTTTGCTTTAAATGGGATAGTGACCGAGGATCTACCAATACGCTTTCTTTTTTTTTGTTTATTTGAAAGAGGAGAGGAAATTTTGCTAATTATTGTTAATTAGAATTAGACGAGGTCTGCGATGTTTGCTGTTATCAGTGACATCGTACGTAGGAAAATTAATTCCATGATGAGGATCATCATCGATTTTGCTGTAGAAGTTAGCAGCAGTCTCTTTTATGAACTCCAACACACTCGGCACCTTCATGTCCCGGTGCAGAATGGAAATTTCTGACTGACGTAAGGCGGTGCGTTTAGCACCCGTCTGATTGCGACATTTTGAGTTCGCTGAAGTCTAGCCCTTTGAGAAGATCTGTGCATTGCTACACTTTTTTCAGCGTTGATTGCGAGACGCCATTTGTTGGCCCAATCCTCGTACGAGTTGAGGGCGGCCTGCAATTTGTACTCCAGGTGAGCAGTGGTGGACCCTCTGTACAGAAAAGCAGTGTCGTCTGCATACTGACCTTGATGCAAAATTTCCTCTTCCGAAGGAAATCGTGCGTAGACCGAATTAAGTATTCAGCGGTGCGGTGTCCCTTCTTATTTGGAAACCTTCCGCAATATATTCTGTCACTCTCGACAGCAACGTGGTGCAACGTGGATAAGCCGGCACGGAAGCCGACTTGCGAATCGGGGATTATTTTGTTCGTATTAGTGAACGATTGTAGTCTGCGAAGCATGATTTTCTCCACCACCTTGCTAATGACGCTGAGGAGGCTTATAGGTCGGTAATTTTAGGGAAAGGTTGGAGATTTCCCCGCTTTTAGTATGTTGACAACAGCTGCCAACTTCCATTGATTTGGAAAACTACCTTTACGCATAACTGCGTTAGCGATATTCAGCAATGCACAACGACCCTTGCGACCGAGATTTTTCACCATCAAGGTGGAAATTCCGTCGTGCCCGGGAGCTTTTCGATTTTTGAGTTGACTAATCAGCTCATTTAACTCTTCCGAAGTGGCACGATGACAGTTCCACTTTCGGTTGTTGTTTCTGATGTAGGTAGCAACGACAGAATTAACTTCGGCGACCAATTGAACGTCATCGCATGGATTGAGAGTGAATTGCCGCTCTAACGAGTCAGCGAAAGCCTCCGCTTTGTCATTATCGGTGTAGGCGAGCCCTCTTTCACCGTGGATATCATGAGACGAAGTTTGTCTTTTGAGTGATTTCGTGAATTTCCAAACAGAATTCGGATACTCGTTCATCTTTTCAATACGACGTTCCCATCGTTCATTACGCAGTTCTCTTAGCTTGTGCCTAACGGTTCGTGCTAGTGAGCGAGATTCGATTCTAAAGAGCGGATCTCGAGTGCACTGCCACCTTCGTCTGGCGGCTTTCTTTTGCCTGATTAGGTCAACTAATTCGGATGTAAGCGAGATAGGCTCGACCTGAGAGGAGGATCTGCTCGTCGTGGCGTCGCTTAGTGCGGCGACCATGACTGACGAGAGTTTTGCGACAGCGGTTTCGAGCTCCGTTTTATTGCGGATGATCATGAGTGGGTTGATGGAAGATTTCACTTTTCTTTGGTATTTGTTCCAATTAGTGGATTTAATTTCTCTGATAGGGCGCTCAGCGCCGATCGCCATATCCAAGATGACTGGATTGTGATCCGAACTAAATTCGCCCAAATGTCGTGTTCTGCGTTGATATTGCAGAGAAGTGCCATATCGAGAATATCGGGCCTGAAATTTGCGTTCGAAGGAAAGAACGTGTGGCTTTCCGGCGTCACGGCTCTGATGTTTAGGTGGCTGTTGTCTATATACTCCAGGAGAAGTCTTCCATTTGTATTAGTAACAAAGCTGTTCCAAATAGGGTTTTTCGAATTTAAATCGCCAGCCACGATAGTAGGCATGTTATCAGAGAAAAAAATATTAAGATCATCCGCAAGAATTTGCTTTTTCAGCGGATGGTATGCCGAGATGATTTTAATTGGACCTTAAGATCAACAACAGCTATGGCGTCGATGTTTGCCAGGCCACTCATCGGAAGAAATGAGTGGTCTAGTGATCTTTTGATGTATAATGCAGTGCCTCTTCTGTTGTGAGTAACATTATTAGTAAAATAGGAATAAAACCCGAGAATTTTTGGTTCCAGGTCGTTCCCTAGATGAGTTTCATTCACAAGCATGATATTAATATCATTATTGTTAATATAAAGCTCAAGCTCTGGGATTCGGTCATGTAGGCCGTTCGCATTCCAAAAGAAAATGCGAATAAATTCAGTTGTTACTCTGGTTGTTTGTGTCTGTCATTATGAAAGCAGTCTAATTCGGGAATTTGCCGAAAACTTGGGCAAACATACATGAGAGGATTTCCTTGTCTTCCTTGGAGGCCAGAGATGACATCATTTGCGCATATAATGAAGCCGATGGGCTATTTCAGGCTCTGGTGATTTTGTAGGCGCCGGCTTTTCCGGCCCATCGACTACATTCGAGAAGGAGACACCCTCTCGTCTCGGAGAAGATTTACCGTTCCCTGTCGTCACATTGTTGGCTTTCCTCTCGAACAATGCTTTCCTTTGGCACAGGTGCATTTCGATTCTGCTGCGATTGAGCAGGTATGGGAAGGGTGCTCGCCAGCACACTTTACACAGATGAATGAAGCCCGGCAGTGCGCCTGATCGGCCTGATGACAACTTTTAATGTCTTGTCCCCCTGTCTAGGATAGGAGTAATAGTGCATCTTTTGAGCGTCGAGGAAGGACGTTAAATTCCTATAGTCGGACGACGCTTCTACGAAAATTCTAAGGCCTAACGCCTCAGATTTTGCTTTTACAACTTTGATGTTTTTTGAGGCAAGCTGCCTCGAAAACGAGATCCAGTCCGGCTTAAAGTGTAAAAACACAGGCGGAGGTTTCGGATAGGTTGGTTTATCAGCCGCAGGCGGCGTGGTGATCGGTTTTGCGGCGTTGTTGCCGGACGTCTTTGAGGTGGTGCTGCTACTGCCAGCGCCACTGTCTTTCGGAGCGGACGGGCCCGCAACTGGGCCTTTTTTTTTTCGGGCGAACGGGAGGCGGCCTGTTTTTTGGCCGATGACTCAATATCGCTAGGAGCCGCTCTCTTAAGAGAGGAAGAAACATGTTTGGGTTTAATTTCAACAAAAGGAGCAGAAATCTCCATTGGTGTTGTCTTCGATAGTTTTCTTTGGGGTCAAAGGCTTTTAAGGCCTTCAGCTCAATCAAAACCGTATTAAGGTTGAACTGTAGAGTTGCTAGAGTTAACTCTAGCGATTCACATCTAGTTTTGTAAATTAATAATTCCTCTGCCGTGTCGATGACCTGCGATGATGCCTCAGAACCCACGGACATGGACGATGAGGCCTCGTCCGTGTCCGTCGTGCTGCTGCGATCGCAGCCCTCCTCCATGGCATCGGTTATATCATCAGTATGTTCTAATAAATGATAATCCGATCTCACCTGTCTAGACGTCTTCTTTTAGTAGGAGACTGGGTATAAAGGTCGTGTCCGTTGAGAGAGACTGGACGGGCAGTTTCCCAAATTCCACACGTGCTGTCGGTAAGGAGGTGAGAGGGTAAATGAATGGGAGAGTGAATGAATGTACCAATACGCAAGATCTGCGCAAAGTATATGCCGAAAGTGTTGATGGAGGACCAGAAAGAACTTCTAGTTTGGCGCCATCTTGTCCTAAAAAGATGTAACTAAGACACCAGTTGTGTTGGTTACGAGCTATAGCTTGGGAAACAGCCTGCTCATGAGAAATAGAACCGGCAGCTTCTACCCAGGTAAGTTTTGCACACACCAATATCAACGTGGCCGATTGGTCCTCATACAGCCGCAGATCATTCACCTATCTCGTGGCTGGAGCTGCCAGTATTGCATCCGCCCATTCCAACAGCGTAGTCACCCAGTTCATCACCTCGATGATGTTTTGGCCAAGATTGATACCAAGGCGGCCAGTATTCCTAAAGGCAAGAGCGTTATTTTTAAGTGGAAAGAAAAACTACTATTTATCAGGCACTGAACTGATGCTGAGATCGGCCCCAAACAAGCTGTACGAGTGAGCAGCCTTCGGGATCCCCAGCAAGACAACGAAAAGCCAGAATGGGTCGTCGTCCTCGGCGTGAGCATTTGACTCAGATGTGTACCAATTGCCAATGTCGAAGATTTTGGAAGCTACTATTGTCCTTACCAGGACTCCTACTATGATGCATCCATAAAGAACCAGTCCCGCTCAATTTAAAAGTTCTCACTTATGTGTTCCCTGAAAAGGAAACGCTATTTTTTGGTTAAATGGTCAATTTTAACCTAAATAATATTTATTTTTCCACCAATGTTGATTTGAATACTTCTAAATGATAGAATAGACTGTTACCTATTATTTCAACTCGGTAAACTGAGACGAATCCTGGATGTACATGCTTAGAATCGAAAAAGCAGAGTAGCGAGTGGCACACAAATTAATCCCCACACCTCAAGAAATTTCGAATGAGCAAGTCTCGCATCAAAACTATGCTCATTGTCTTTTTTGACGTCCGAAGAAAATTCATTTTCAGTTTGTACCGCAGCCTTTTATCCGCAGGCGCTCAAGAGATTGAAACACCGGGTAGTGAGCATGACTGCTGACAGCAAAATCGGCCAGGCTCCACCATAGTAATACCCCCAGCCTTACGGCTTTCATTGTTACTAATTTTCTGGCACGTAGCAACACTCCGGTGGTCCGCCAGGCCCCAACTTGGCTCCGTGCGACTTCTTTTGTTTTCCTGACTAAAGAGAGAAAGGAAAGCATCTAATAACATGTTAAAACGTTTCTAAAAGACATTCGCGTCCAGGAGTATCAAGGTTTGCAGGCAATGCAGACACGTTTCCGCAATATATTATATATCCTCCATTTGAGTTTACAATGCTACCATCTCATTTCCCGCTATAATTTAGCATTTGTTTTGTTTTAATATTAAAAATAGTTAAATAGGGACAAATTTTGAGAATTTCAGCCTAGGTATTCTGATGCAAAATTTTTTACAATTATGTAAATCCTCGAATTAATTTATTGTCTTCAATTTAAGTTTAGAACTACTACTATTTTGTTTCTTGCTATAATTTGGCAATTGTTTTGATGGTTTATTAAAAACTGATTAATTAAGAATAAATTTTGAGAGTTCTAGCCATAATTCCTCAAGTTAGTAATTTTTTACATTTTTTTAAACCTTAGAATGAAATTTTATTTTCCCCCATTTCAATTTAGAAATGGACTCAGACCATTGGTCGCTAAAGGTTGAATTAAGGATTGGGACAAGGAGAGAGGGAGAAGAAGAAAGCGAAGAGGAGAGGCAAAGCTATTGTGTCTCATTTACAATTTTTTCCCATTTCACTTCTTCCAGCTTCTCTCTCATTATTTTCATCGCAATTTCCCCACTCTCCAGCCTCTCCTCTTCGCTTTCTTCTTCTCCCTCTCTCCTTGTCCCAATCCTTAATTCTACCTTTAGCGGCCAATGTTCTGAGTCCAGACTTATCCAAAATATAGTGGTAAAACAAAGTTATTGTATCTCATTTACAAATTATTCAAGATGCACCACGAAGTAAACGCATGGTAGAGGCGAAATATGAAATGGGGAGAAGTTGGGTCAATGAAGGAGTTCGAGGAGACTATAGTGAGGTGTGGTAGGAGGAGGAAGGAGAAGGGGAGAGGAAAGAGTGAGTGATTCGACGAGAAAGGCGGAGCTGAGGAGGACGAGAAATGACTACAGAAAATATAGTAGGGAGGAGAGAAGGTTATGGGAAGCAAAAAAGCGGTATGAGAGGGCGTGCGAGGAGAAAAAAAAGAAGGATGTGGAGAAGAGAACGGAGGAATTAAATACCTGTAGAAATGAAGCACAAATGTAGAGGATCTTGAAGAGCGACAAAGGAAATAGGCAGGTGAAGGTAGACCTGGAAAGAAAGGTGGACAGCAAAGTAAAAGGAAGAGAGCGGCAAGCCAGAAGGAGTGGGAAGGCGAGGAGATATGGGAGAGGTGGCAGACATCACGGAGGAGGAGGTGGAGAGAGCCTTCGAGGAGCTGAAGCGAGGAATAGCACCTTGGCTCGACGGTTTAAGGGCTGAAATATGGAAGAGTATAGGAGTAGAAGGAAGGAGAAGTTTCGGAAACATCATGAACAGAATATGCCCGATACATAAAGGAGGTGAAAGGGGAATAGTGGACCTTTACAGAGGGAAAACAGTAATGAACACTGGATACAAGTTCGCGACGATGGTTGTGAAAAACAGGCTGGAGAAGGAGGTGGAGGAAAACACAATGGTGCCAGAGATGCAAGGGGGTTTTAGGAAAGAAAAACGGCTAAGAGGACATATATTTACCCTGGGCTGGATCGTAGAGCATGTGATGGAAGAAAGAGGGAGTGTGCATGCGGTTTTTTTAGATTTGAGAGCAGCGTATGATTCTGTGACAAGGGAGAGATTGATAGAATGTATGAGAAGGGGAGGAATGAGCGAGGGAAAGTGAGAGGCGCGAGACCAGTGAAGTTTAGGGTATGGAAAGGGGTGAGACAGGGCTGCCCGCTGGGCCCAATACTCATTAATATGTACACTGGGGAGTTAGATGATGGATTGGAAGGGAGTAAAACAGATGTTAGCGAGAGTGGAGAGTGGAGTGAATGTCGCAAAAACGAAGTGGATGAGATTTAGAAACAAAGGAAGGAAGGGAAGAATAGAAGAGCTAGAGTGGAAGGGTGAGGTGATAGAGAAAGTGTGAGTATTAAAGTACCTGAGATTTATGTTTAAGAGCTCGGGGGGGAGGGGGGTGTTATGCAGAAAATATTAGGTGGATACAGGGAGAAGCCAGAAAAGCGTGGGAAAATTTGATGGATGGCAATGTGAGAGTTACGTGTGATCTTTGGGATGCATGTGTGAGACCTATCTTAATGTATGGGGGCGGAAGTATGGGGTGTTAGGAGGTATGAGAGGGTTGAGAGAGAGCAACGGTATTTCTTGAAGCAGATGTTAGGGGTTGAGTAGTCAACGCCCGAATACATACTGCTTCAGGAAACATATAGGAGAGTATGTGGTGCGAAGCTATAAAGAGAGTGGCTGGATTTGAAATGAAATTGTTTGGTTTGGAAGAGGGAAGATTGGTGAAGAAAGTATGGAAGGTATGGGTGACTGGAGAGCGGAGAGAAAAAGGATGTATGAGAGGGTGGAACTGTCAGAGGGCATCGTGAAGGAATGGGTGGAACAAGGGGTGAATGTAGCGGGATGGGTGCATGAAAAGGTGAAAGAGGTGGAAGGGCTAGAGAGGCAAGAGTGAATATAATGAGAATTACAAGGAGTGGCAGGTCTATGGAAGGAGGCCAAGGTACCTGGACAATCTAGTATTTTAAAGACTTTGTACCGGTACAATCAATAATTTTTTTCATAAAATGCTCATTACTTTTATAAATGACCCTGTATAGTTCAGGAGTAAATATCGAAGGAATTGTTTTTAGGCGCTAGGTGTCCGATACTATAAAAATATATGTGATGGATTTCTTCTCCTCTCATCAAAAAATTACAATATAATAATATATATACGGTAATTTTAGTGTACATGTAGAAAGAAAAAGACTAAATAAGTGAATTCAACTTGGCAGTTGTATTTGTATGTGCTCCTACTTAAGTACTAGTAATTTATTTCGGCATAAGTTATTAACTCGCTATTATTTTTCCTCTTCCAGACTGTTAGGCACGAAATTCAACCTCTTCGCCGATAACCTTATTTCCTACAAGCATTGAAATTCCAAATTAAACAATTGCGCTCGTGTTTCCTCCGCCATCAATCACTCTCCTGGCTGGTAGCAAGTTTTCGCTTTCATTATTAATAACGAGCCTGTACAGCACAGGGGGTATAACTGCAGATATATACAGGGACTATTAACTCGGATAATATAAACTTCTCGTAGGCGGCATTAATAAATTACGGGATTAATCGCGAGCATTTTAATCTGATTCGGTGTATTTATCATAGTTTCTGCAGGAACAGGCTTAACGCCTTGTAGTTAATTAGCTCCCATTCTAATACGAAGATCCATTAGAGTTGAGTATTCTCGCACTGCCAGACAGACTGCCTCTCGCGTCTTCAAGTATTTTCAAGGGCGTCGTCGCCCGAGTGCTCCACCACATGCATAATCGCGATTAATAGGTGAGGGTGGATTGTCTGATTAATTTCTAGTACATTTAAGTCATTGTTCGTGCAATTGAATAGATTAGCCGTTTTTATGGCGAAATTAATTAACTCGGCTTCACTGCTGATAAGAAAGCCTTTGATATATGGATGGTAATATTATAATTATCTAAACTAACTTTCAAGTACGAATTAATATATTGTAGTCCTAATTTTAGTAGTAAAATCGTTGTCACTAATGATACAAAAATGATATGAAAGGTTGATTTCTTTTAGTAAATAAGCAGTTTATTCAAAAGAATGAAAGTCATTTAATTTAAATAACTTAAAGTATTACTTATCCAAGCTGAAGTCAGTCGTAATAAAACTCTGCTCCAGTAATTACTAATTAATCTTTTAATAAAGTAACAGTTCATTTAAAATCAAACCAAAAAAACTCATGTTTAATAATAATCAGATCACATTTTTCTGATTATTAAAATGAATAATTAAATGACATATTACATATAGGGTCAAATATTTTTCATTCTGAAGAAAATATATCACTTAATTACACTATATACATTTTATTTTATGAGTATTTATGAATATAAACGATGCCAAAACAGTAAACATTGTGTAATACTACCATTCTTTTCCTACAAACTCGTATTTATATCCAAAAAAGAAAAACGCTTTCCAATTCCTGTTCACACCGCGCTTTATCCAGATTTACTATATTTACAGAGCACCTTTCCGCGTCGGCCTTACGTAAATATCTCACCATAAGACCGCCCTCATCTTCCCCATTTCTATTCTATAATTTGCAATTTTTCGTCGGTGCACGCACAATTCAATATCGAAACGTGACGTGCAGGCCATTCGAAAGGGAAATTTTGCGAGTGTGTAACTGCCGCGGTCGATATTTTTTGCGTTAAGATTTCCGGGCGAACAGTCCGCACGGTATTTATATACTGCGAATTGTGCGAGGGAGAATGTGCGATAATGCCGTTATCTTTTAACTATAACTTACATTAAAATATGTTCCCTTATGGATCGTGGGTATATTTTCCGTGGGAAAAAGGGGATTCGGGACTGTGAACATGTGGACGACCTTTGTGGGATTCTCACAAATGAGGAAATTTATTGTTTGGAGAAAGTAATGGTGCTGTCAGATGTGCATTATGCTTTTAGTCAATTCAGAGGGTTGAATTGAGACATCAGTTGATAATGCTTTGTAGCTAAAAGCGTTTATTATTAAAAGTTAGGTGTTATTAAATTTGTTGCTTGTTGATAGGTATACAATATTTATTGATTTGAGTACGAGCTTTTCAAGTGCTTTTGTTATTGAATCAGATATTTTATAGGAATTTTTTTCTTATTAAAGCGTCTATCGTATACTTATTTTCTTAATATTTGGCAAAGCAAAATATAGAAGATTTAAACTAAAAAATCTTGGCATTAACTAACTTTGCTGTTTGAACCTATAATATATAACACACATTACGAATTTTAAATGTGAATGTATTAATATTTTAGGAGGATAAAAACTGTAGAGCAATTTGTCAGGGGAAGAAGAAAATACAAATGCTCCCACGTCATTTGTATTTCCTCCTCCTTCAAGGGTAGATCGGTGGTGAAGAACATGGTCAGATAATATTTAGAAGTATAGCCACGGTAGAGAAAAAGGATTTGAATAAATCGAAGATTTATTTGATAAAAGATTGGTTCGTATGGAGTTGAAAATTAGGGTATGAGAGTATGTCATTAGAAACAGCTATCTGACAAATCCTGAATTTTTTTTTGGCAGTAATAGTAAGGTGATTCTAAGGTAAGGCTGATTTTGTGGAAGAACATGCAAATTAAGGCAAGTGTTAGCCTATTTGGTAAAATTGTTGAGGGTGTGGAAACATTTTGAAGGACACATAGGAACAAAATAGATGAAGATCATAAGTGTTTTATTAAACGGAACAAAAATGAAGAGCGGGTAGCAAAATTTACAGATTAGTTTGATAGTTCTCTGCTCAAAATGTTCAGTGGAGGAGGCATTAAAATTTTAGGAGGAGGCGTCGTGTTCAAAATAAAATTAAAGCAAGTGGTAATAATGAGAAAGATTAGAAGTAGATATAAAGGACATTAAAGAATTAGATTTTTTAGGTAGCGACGACAATAAAAAATCTAAAAGGATAGTCATTGAATATAGGAGTGGATTTTCAAGCTTTCAAGGAATATCGGCAATTATGTAATGGGTTTTCCTAAATATCAGTAAGGAGAATGTAAACGGAGAGCGTATTTTAAGATTTTGGATTAGTCTTTAGAAAATAATGGGCTTATAAGTATCAAATTCCCATAGATCTAGGGCTCGCGAGCAGTCACCTGATCACTGCTTTCGGGAACGGGGGACGGGGTTTAAATGTCGGTGGTGCTGCGGACCCCGTTTCGATTCTGAGATCATCCCCTTCACCGAAGAGGAAGTGACAGAGGCAGCACAAGTCCTCCCTAACAGCTATTGAACCGGCGGAATACGAGGGCGACCAGAAATTTCCCGAATCGGCAAGAGATGCCGCACAATGGTTGAAGTGGATTAATTGGTCGGCAAGGGCAACCTTTTTTATAGCAACTCTCAAAATTTCAGACGTCTACTGTCAATAGTTGTTGTTTAAGAGTGTGTTTTGTACAGCAAGTCAGGCGGTTTCACAACAATGGATAAAATCGAAATTCGTGCAGTGATAAAACACTTTTGGATAGCTGGGAAAACGGCCTCGAAAATTCGAAATATTTTCTAGTGATTCATCTCGGATTTACTTCATCATTTTTGACCATGAGCTTCTGGGTGAGCGAGTTTAAACGTGGCTGCACAAACACATGAGACAAACTACGCAGTGGACTCCCAAAAACCGCTACTAACGATGAAATGGTCTATAAGATTCATGATGTCGTGTTAGACGATCGCCGATTGAAGCTGAAAGAGATAGCAGACAGAGACAGCAGGCATCTCAGAAGAACGCGTTGGCCATATCCTACACAACATTTTGGAAATGAAAAAGCTTTTGGCGCGATGGGTACCGCGTTTGCTTATACCGGAGCAAAGGAAAAAAAAAGGGTGACCATTTCGGAGGAGTGTCTGGTCAGGATTCAACGCAATTCAACGGATTTCTTCATGCGTTTCGAAAACGTAGATAAGACTTGGATCCACCACTACATACCGGAGACCAAGGAACAGAAGCAGTAAAGTTTTCCGGGCGAACCAGCTCCAAAGAAAAAAAAGACCATTCCATCGGCCGGAAAAGTCTTGGCTACCATTTTTTGAGATTCCCAAAGTGTGATCCTCATAAAATATTTGCAGAAGGGAAAGGCGATCATGAGGTAGTTTGCCTCATAATCACGAGGCAATACTACTGCGATTTATATACCAGATTTGATGTAGTATTGAAGAAGAAACGACCTCGGTTGCAGCGGAAAAAAGCGCTTTTCTACATCTATAATGCACCGGCTTATTCATCCGGTATCGTCGTTCATTGAATGAGTTCACTGGATCTAGGCCCCAACGACTTTTTCCTATTCCCAAACCTGAAAAAATCGCTGTCAGGAAAGAAATTTGTCTCAAATGAGAAGGTCATCGCCACTACATATGGTTATTTTGCAGTCCTCAAAACATCCTACTTTTCCGATGGTTTAAAGAGACTGCAGAACCGTTTCAAAACGTGTATTGATCTTCGCGGAGATTATATTGAAAAATAAAAATAAAAAAACCACACCAATACCGTATTTTTCGTGTCGATTCCGGAAACATTTCAGGGTGCCCTCGTACTAAACGAGGTAGTCAGGACGTTCATAACGAACTGGCTAACGATCACCACCAACCTGTTCAATTGCCTTAGGGAAGGTGTCTACCCACAATGCTACAAGAAGATAGCTTGGTACTTTTCCCCAAGGACGAAAAGTCTCCCACATTGCCGAATGGGTACCACCTCCTATGCCTCCTGGACACTGAAGGATAGGTTCTAAAGAAGTTGCTGCGCGATAGGCTTCTCCATTGGCTAAACGACAACGGCGTTTGGCTTCGCTAATACGGATTTACTAGGGAAAATACCACATTGGAAGCTCTGATGAAAGTCAGAAGACACAGCTTGGGTATAACGCAGGACATTAAGAACGCTGTTTGGATTATACAAGGAATTTTTACGGTCCCGGTTCCTATGCGTGCACCGAAATTATTCATGAACAGTATTGTATTCCATATTTATTTCCAAGCAGGTATAAAAAGGGTTCCCGGCGCGTAGGAAACTTTACGTGGGAAAGTTTACCCTGAAGGAGGTTTTAATAGTTCGCCCTCCACCCTCAGCCCCCGCTATATTTTCTTATACGGGGTTTTCGTTGTATATTAGTCAGTAAGTTGGTTATTTATTAAATATACACGATTTTGTTATTGTTATTTTGAGAATATCATTTTCCGATCGTCACAAGCGAGTTCCTTTACGCAGAACAACAAAGCAGCAACTTTAGTAAACTTGTAAACTTACAACAACATAAAACATGGTCCTTCGAGCCGGATATCGAAAAATATTTTGGCGTTTCAACCCTACTGATCCATTGAGTGAATTGTAATTATCCAAGTGCCTCTGAAATAATCATCCGCGAGTTTTACGTAGATGACCTCTTAACTCCTACAGAATTAATTAAAATCAGAGATAGTATCATTTCGGTTCTGAATAAAGGGGGTTTCCAACTCAACAACTGGAACTTTAGTAATGAGTTAACTTTAAATAACATTCCCCATGAAAGAAATGATTTCTTGATCCGATTAGATAAGGAGGACAGTTTAAAAATATTGGACTTTAGAGGGATTCAAAATTGGACTATTTCACATTTCGTGTTTATAAGCTGGAAAAAAAACACGCATAAAAAAAAGATTAATATTTTCCGAAATAGCACGATATAATGCATGGAAGCATATTTCGTCGAATAATAATCCTGCAGACATTTTATCTCGTGGCATACTGCCAGTTCAAATAATTAACCTGGACATATGGTTACATGGTCCTCAATGTCCCATGACGGATGAATCATGTTGGCCCAAATCGCAATTTACATCAGTTCACGATCTACTTGAAATTCCTAAAATATCAGTTGTAAATATTATTCTAAATAGTATGGATATTTTTGAAAGAGACTCTAGTTTGTCAAAATTATTAAGAGATACCCCATATTGTTTGCGGTTCATCGATAATTGCAAAATTAAACGTAAAGACCGAATAGTTGAATCACTATCCAGTGATGAGCTTAATAATGCTAAATTAATATTAGTTCGATGTGTGCAAATATAGGCATTTTCAAATGAATTTGCCAAACTTAAAGAAAAACAGGATATTGATAAAAGCAGCAAATTATTGCCCTTAGGCTTCTTTTTTGATCAAAATGATAAAATAATTAGAGTTGGCGGTAGATTAAGAGGTGCTTAGTCTCCAATAATTTTACCGAACACACATATATTTACAAAATTAATTTTTAGGTATGAACATATAAAAATCCTAAACTTAGCACACTACATTGAAGAAGAGATTAGAAAATGCATCATATGCTTCAAAGTAAAGCCAAAATTTGATAATCCTATAATGGGAAAGCTACCAGAATCCAGAGTCACAGTTCAAAAATCTTCCGATTCAACTGGTATTGATTTTTGCTGGTCATTCCTCATTAATAAGGTAATTAGAAAGCAAACTGTTAGGAAAGCCTATGGTTTCATATTTATTTCCTTTGTGACTAAAGCCATTCATTTAGAAGTCGTTAGCAATTTATCAACCGATGTCTTTATCGCTGAATTACAACGCTTTATTGCTCGCCGTGGAAATTATGTCATATATACTCCGACAATGCTATTAATTTTGTCAGTGCAAGTAATGAAGTAAAGAACCTCAACAAGTTTTTTAAGTTAGAATTGACATAATCTAAATTAGGTAATGCCTTTGTTTTAGTTGGAATCAGATGGCACTTCATCACTTTTTCAGTTAAAAATGTCAAACATAATCTTCGTCGGGTTATGGGATATTGCAAATTGCCATTCGAGGAAATGTACACACTTTTTACACAAATCGAGGCTGTCCTGAACTCTCGACCTTTATTTTCCATGTCTAACGATCATAATGGTGTCAGCTATATCACTCCCAGATACTTCCTTATCGGAGATTCTCTTGTAGCCTTAGCAGATTCCAACGTATGTGTCTACGACGTTGGTGAAAACCACGAGAAGCTTCGCAAACGACATCCTCATCATAGTCCGTAGTAGGGAGATGGTAGATGTGGAATATGCCGCCATGAAAGCGACTAGCAGGGCAGCTAAGACCGGGGCCAAGTGGCTTTCTAGATAGAGAGTATGGAGGTACAGGGGGCACAGCATCCTGCTTCTGGACCAGGGGAAATTGTAAAAGCTCCCAAGATGAAGTACTCCTATTATGTTCAACAGTCACGTACAGGAGGCAGCGTTGTGAGCATAGTTCACAACTGCAGTTCAGTCCTGACTAATTGAAAACATAGAACGGTCATCGGCGTCGTCGTTTGCTGCTGTACGCCGCACCGGCGTGTTTACCGCACGATCTCAACAGAGGTCATCGAAGTGTTATCGTCCTCTTCTCTACCGCATCCGGAAATAGCTGCGAAGACCGAAGTGTACGAGGGGTGCTGCGGAGGGAGGCCAAGTGCGCAGCCAATCAGGAACAACTGGCAGAGCAGGTGAAGCGTTGGCAACAAAGGAAAGTAGAATCACATCCGTATCCTGGAGGTAGAGAGATGGGTAGAAAGGAGGCACGGGGAACTGGACTATCACACCACCCAATTCCTATCCGGATACGGATACTTCCTAAGCTACATGTTCCGGATTGGTAAAGCGAATGACGCGCAGTTCAGGTGTTGCTCGTAGCAGGCAGATTTTACGGCATTCCACTATCTATTCCTGGAATGGCAAAAGGATAGCGCAGATTTGGAGGAGAGTTTATTTATTTAATTATGCAATGGCTTGTTCGTAATGTTTGTTTCCCACAGTTGAAATTATTGTTAATTTTTGAATGTTAGTTGTCGATTTAAAATTGTTAAATAGTTAATAGTTAAAGATTGAAGGAGAACGAGACTAGTAGGACAATAGGGGGCATCGGTGAAGTATAATCATAGTTTCACTGTTAACCCCCGTATGCTACTCATTCTCGTGCGGGGCTAGCACGTCAAGGGGGATCTATGCCATAATGAGCTTATTTTTATTATTATTATTCTTATCGTTTCTTTTTTATCACACTTGCTCCAAAAATCGTATAATTATTACGAAATAGATAAAAAAATATTGAAAACATACAAAAAATGACAACAGGTCTTGTAAAATCTTTTCTATATGACTAGAAATTAGTTTCGAAGACATGTTTAAAGCATTTAAATAATTGAATTTTCTAATTATTTGGGATATGTTGCGGACATTTTGCCACTTTAACATTTTGCAATGTAAATTATTAAATTTTGTCTGCAGATAACATGGTAGGAAGGGTAGGAATACCCTCTAGAAATGACTGGAAGGTTTCCATGAGTAGATTTATTTTGACCTGGGATATATCTCATAAAGCTATAGTTTTCTATTGAGCTGTCAAGAAAACAGTGTTCGAAGTAGTTGATTAGGGCACCAGTAAATAATAAAAATATGGTTTATGGTCAAGTGTTTTTTATAATTAATTCATGTAGGGAGAAAGTTGAGAAGGCTTACGAAAACAGAAATGCTTTATTATATTTGAGTTAATCCATTATTAATTGGTTTTGTAAGTATTTAATTGAAAAAGGTTTAATATTATTTATATTTTATTTTATTTCTGTACTAGTTTCGACTAATTGTTAGTAATCTTCAGCAGAAACTACAACATAATGTAAAAATATCTTCTATTATCTTGTAGTTTCTTCTGAAGATGACTAACAATTAGTCGAAACTAGTACAGAAATAAAATAAAATATAAATAATATTAAACCTTTTCTTAATTGGTAGTACTATATAACACCCACACTAAAGAAATACTTTAGTTCAAGACCAGAGTAGTAGGTAAGGTCTTACTGATGAGAGAAGTAAATTTTAGAATTATGGGAAACGAAACTTTTAGCAATGTCGAATGGATTAAAGATTTCCTTGAAGGTCAATTAGAGGTGGATGACCTATGGATGGAGAACAGGACGTACGGTTTCGGATTGACCCCTAGAAAAGAATACGCTTAAAAGGATCAAGGGTATAAAAAGACTTAAGCCGTTATAGATTCTTAAAATCTTCCATGTTAAGCTTTTTTAGAGCATTTCGTCTATCTTATACTCTTTTATCGATGTGATTGTATTAAAAACTTTCCTAATGTAGTTGATTCTTTTGATAAATTAGGGAAATAATTTTTTCAATATTTTGCTTTAATTTTGTCCTTAAATGATGTTTTAGAAAAGGTGGGATGTGTTCTAACAAGTATAAGGTTCTGTAGATAGATTTATCTTATTGTGAGAAGAATAAAGTACGGAAATAAAATATGTCATCAGTGACGATAATGCGGTTTATGATTTAGTGTTCTTTGTAATTTGTAATTTGCAGACAGGGAGCAAATTCGAAAAGTGGAGAAGAGATGCTAGAAGAACATCATAAGTATAAGATCAGATAAATTTGAACACATATCTCAATATCGAAATAAAATACACATATGCAAAGGCAACGATGATACGTGTGAACGTTAAGCCAGCTCAAGGCGGAATATGCGGACTATCGAGTTGATAGTAAATAACTGCATTAATTGTTTATAAATAAGCGCACGTGAACATTTTGAGCAATCATACTCGTAATAGTAATCGACGAATAATTTTGGATATTATAAAACAGTTTGAAGAATATACCAAGATGAAGTTAGTGACTAAATAGTAAGTGATTTTAACAATCCCACATCCTCATTCCCCATGGAACTTCCATAAGGAAATAATATAATATATGGCGACTATAAAACATTAAAAGTTGGTGAAAGTTCCGCAAAAGAAAGGTATAGTGCAGTTGACGTCTCCTACAATGTTAGTTTAGGCTTATAAGAAGATGAGGATAAGTAGTTTACAAGCAAAACAGGGATTGGTAAGAGTGCAAGGGTGATGCCTGGATGCCGACACAGTTAATACTGGATTAGGGAAAAGTGACCGGATTGTTCTTCAGAAAAAAATGTGGGCTTACAAGGTTTAGGGTTCTGGTAAGAGTTTAGCCGGACGAAAATAGAATATTCATTAATTATTGTTCCCTGTCAACAGTGGCCACGTACCGTTAGCTTAGTTGGTGACAGGGAATCAATTGTCTAAACGTTGCACTAGATTCATATGAGTTGATAACCCCCCGACTATTAAAGGAATCTCAACAGAGACAATTATAACAATAATAAATGTTCACATTATTGTTTGCTGTTGGCAGACCCCTTTAATAGTCGGTGGTTATCCACTCATAGAAATCTACTACGAATCTACGTTTAGACAATATATGGCACCTTTATGGTAATATCATAAGCGAATATTCTTTAATTGAAGGCCGGTATGGTTGGTGAAGGCGTCACCGAAGAGAGTCTTTACTCAGTGGGTTTTGGAGGGATGGAAAATGAAACTTTTGGCGATGTCGAAGGAGTGAACAATAGATTTCCTGAACATTAATTTGGCGAGGGTGACCTATGAACGTAAGGTTTTGGATTAGTCTTCAGGAAAAAATGGCTGTTAACCAAGATGTTAACCCGTTTTCATTTTTGAATTTCTGATTTTGTGCTTGATTAGAGAATTTTGTCTAATTCATTCAGCTCAATTGAAGGAAGGGGATCGAATTGGAAACGCATGCGAGAAGAAAAACTAGGAGAATATGTTTCAATTTAAGGCCAAGGGGTTTGGTGAAGGTGTCACTGAATGGGCTACTCCTGCATGAATAAGGGGAGAGTATTACTCTATTTACTCTCTCCTAATTCATGCAAACGATTAAACCCCTTCTCCTTATAACCAGAGGCATTATGAGAAGAATGATAGAAATGGAAGTCATCTACAGAGTCTATTATACAAGTAACGCACATTTTATGGAGAAAATATTTATTAATAGTACAAACTCAAATATCATATAAGACAATGGACATCGTTTTGTTGTGAGACTTGCTCATTCACGTTTTCTTGAGGCTGGGGGATGATTTTGTGTGTCACTTGCTGCTCTGATTTTTCGATTCTGGGTCCTAGTCGAACATACAGGATTCATCTGTTACGACAGAATTAAGAAAGTCCTGCTTATTTTGAATCAAACTCAACAATTCTTGACGGAGCGAAACTTAAAGTTCTTTCTAGTCTTTTGTCAACACTTTTGGCACAAGCTTCGCGCAGACCATGTAACATACAGTAAATGTGGACATGTGTAGGGTGTTAGCGATTTATTGCATGCTCAACCGATAATAGGAACGCAAAACTTGAAATGCAGTCTTTCTTGAAGGCCTCTTAAAGTGTCTGGAATATTTCGGATGCATTCTTTCCAAATCGCATACAAAACTTGATTTCGTACCGCTGTTTAAGCGAACGCTCTATCGCACCGTGTTAAAAAGTCGAAAAAGGCACATCACTTGAAAACACCCCTTTCGACTCGGACTTCTCAGACCAAACTGCCGATCTATTGCATTGAAAGGGTACACGCTTAACCACATTTACGGACCCGTTTTACCCCGTTGTGATGGATAGTCGCGACACAATAAAATCATGCAAATTACTTTTATAGTAGACCCTGTATATGCAGTGTTCTAGGGTTATATAGATATTTAGGGATCTGAAAGAATTTAATTAGTGTACAACAGAGATATTTTCATTTTTTAAATTAACACAAAATATAGATGCCTTCCATTTCTAGATCCATTTTCAGAACGATAGATGTAGGTATCAAAATATAAAAAGAGTAAGAAAGGAATGGTTTTTATAGTGCAATAATTGAATGGGCAAGATCTGCTCTTATATAAAACAGACAATTTAGCATAAAATAGAAAAACATATAACGTTAATTCGTGTCAACAATTAGATGGGTGATCGGTACCATTCGCCATTGGGATACAAATAATGGCGCTTTAGATGAATACGCCCATTTATACACATACACACACATAAATACACAAATCACACGTCGAAAAGATGTGGTCAATAGCCAAACACGACTACTACAAATAAAAGCATAAATACATAGGGTTTGAGATAAAAAAAGCTAATAATAAAATTAAAGAATTAAAACCATTTAAAACTAAATTAAATAAAGTCAACACAGTGTACTTTTAAATAAATTTATTTATTAAAAAAAAGGGTTATTGCATTCCTACTTATTTTATATCATACGTATATTATAGTTAACTTAATTTATATAACAGTAATGAAAAAAATTAATTTACTATTTTCAATTTTTGATGTTTATTAATTTCATAAATATGCTTGGTCTAGTGTAAAAAATATTAATTAACGGCGTATAACAAGCAGCTTCAAACTCCAACCAACATTAATACTAACAATTAACCGCCAGTAATGAGAATTCCATCCTCCAGAATCAACAAGCGTCCGCCCTTATCTCTTCAATTCGTTCCGCCCAGCTAATTAATTTTTCTTGATGGCCCGAGGGGTGCGCACTACTAAAAAAAAACATCGAGATTCTAATTTGTAACTTTGCATAAAGAATCCTGGCCGCTTCATTTCCCTCCTTTCTCTTTTTCTGAGATCGAGTGTTTTGTATTCATGTCCGGGTGGGCGTAATGCCGTTCTCGATTCGTTTTATTTTTATTTTTTTTTTTGAGAAATTGGAATACATCGGAGCGGAGTGGAGTAATGGGGGAATATTTTTAGCGATATTTGTTCTCTTATCTCTGCCACCCAGTATTGAATTTCCCGTCGATGATATTTACGGGCGGCCATTTACATCGGTAATTGAAAAAAAATCAATTAATCACCGCGGCGGTTATTAATCCGGCAGCAATTTGCACTCGTGCCGCGGTCTATTGCTTTATTAATTAGGCACGTAGTCTCTGAAAACGCGCCGCGGTCGGCGATAATTACTGCTGAACATAAAGAAGTACAGTAGTGTTCGGTGTTGACATTAATCAACATTGCAAATTACGGCCGCTAAGTCGAAATTAGCGAGCGCCGCTGGAATAACGAGGATTTTTATAAACGACTTTTTCCTCATTATTTCTGAGTGTGATGGGGATATTAATTTAGATTTGTAATATTCTCTAAAGACGCTAGTGGAATTTCGTAGTTAGAATGATAAATCCTTTTTAGCTGGAACTATGAAGGCTTACTTTAAAAATTTAATATCACTGCTCTAAATGAAATTTATTTTAATATACAGGGATTCTAATCCGAATCTAATCTAATTATTTCCGTTATCATTATTGCTTTTGATGGATGAATTTAATACATTTATAAACAAAAGTGTCTTTTTTTTATTTTTAAGGTATTAAGAGAAATACAATTATTTTCGTTTAACAAATGGCGAATTACACACATAGTTCATAAAGAATGGTTCTTGAAATAGTAGGTACAGAAAGTTATAGTAGTAGTAGTAGTAGTAGTGTTAGGCTATCGACCACGTGGTCCTTCCGCCATGTGTCATTTGTGTATTTGTGTGTGTGTAAATGAGCTTGTTACTTTAAAGGATCGCCCCCGTCACTCTAAAGCACCATTAATTGTATCCCAATGGTGAATGGTACCGGTCACCCATCCGACAGAAAGTTATATTTTCTGAAAAAAAAATCGTTTGATCAGTTAAGGGTACTGTTGATATATCTTGGCAAAAACGTAGGTCTTTAATCATTACATTTTTTTATGTAAAAACGTTTAAATTAAAAAGAAGTATATGATCGGGCAGTTTACCGCTATAAGTAGAAATAAGAATGGGCAAAGATAAGGAAGCGAAGCAAAAACAAGCATGTGGGAAATTTAAGAATGGCGTAAAAGCCATTAGGGATAAGAGGAACAGATTGAGAAGGTTTAGTGGAATGAAGTAAAATAGATCAAGTTGGAGGATATCATAGTATGATGAGGAAGAAACAGGAGCATGTGTACTTGGTTCGATGAGAAATGTCGATATGCAAAGAGATAAGTGAGAAAGGCAGTACGGAATGTATACGGAGCGTATTAGCCGAGAAGTATACAACGAAATAGGAAGAAATATGGTATTTGTGAAAGAAAAGAGATACAGGCCCTGGAAGGAACGAGTGAAGAATTAAGAATGTGTATATGGTATATTCTAGAAAAGGGTCAAAGAAAGAGTCGAATAGGATTGTTATTACAAGAATGCCCAGAAAAATGTAGAGAGAATAGTGGACTTCCATGCGGGATAGGAGACGGAATTATAAGGGGTGTGATTGGAATTTTCACGGAAAAGCTTTTATTGATGTAATTTTTGAGTGGCATGTAAATTATGGGATGAGTATGTGAAGTCGATTTTAATGTATGGAGTGGAAGTATGGGGAACAAGAGTGTACGATTGCATAGAGATAGAGCAACTATGGTTTCCGAAGTATATGCTGGGAGTTGAAAAGTCGACTCCAGGATACATATTTATTGAATTAAAAACTTAACTAACGAAAACAGTAAGATGCTTATTCAAAAGAACTAACCTGACACCTGCATGTCTTCGTGTGTCGCAGCACAGTAGTGTCAACGTATATATGAAAAACACTAAATAATTTATATATACAGAGTGTTAGAAACATATTTCGCATTCAATATAGAATTAACACTCCGTTATTTCAGAACCGCTTAAGCCAAATGACTTCCATTAGCCTTTCGCTGGTGGCAAGATATTCAGGTTGGAAGAGCGAGACACTTGCATATTAGGAAACAATACCAGCCCTCGAATATCTCTTGGATAGGACGCCTGCATAGTCTGCATCTCTGTAGGCATCCAGCTCGACTACATTATGGTTTGATTGATAGTGAAAACCATAATCCAATATTCCCTTCAGGTAGGGTAAGATTCGGAACGGGACCTCCAAATCAAAATCAGCATCGGATTCCTCTTGTTCCATGTACCTACTACAAGGCTTGGTCACAGAATGGGAGTCGTCCATGTTGAACTGCTGCAGGATTTGCTGCCAATATCCACGCTGAGCTATAAAAATGGAGCCATTAGTCAATTGCAAAAATTGTAGGCCTACGAAGGAATCTAACACATTCACAATTGTTTTAAACTCTGTTTTTAACCTGTTTATAAAATTTCGCCATTGTCACTTCCCGCTACTAATCCGTCATCAACGTAAATGGCTTATGTACTAAGCGCGCGTTCTAACATAGACGAGCTTCATTTAGTTCATATAAACTGCTGCTCAACTTACACACTTTGCCAGCTCCGTTCTCGAAACCTCCAGGTTGCTTCATGAACACATCTTCAGCAAGACTGCCATATAGAATCGCTGTCTTCTCTTCGTAATCAACCTCATGTTTTTGATCATAGCCTGTCTTCACTCACAGGACCCAACGATTTCCTATTACTTGCGATATGGTAAATCAACCAAGTCCCAGGTGTTGTTTTTGTTCAATGATTCCAACTCTTCCTGCATTGCACGCCTCCAATTATTGCATTCTCTCGACTTCATGGCATAAGATAAAACAGTTGTATGTTCTGAAAATAACACATAGTTATTCAAGTAGTTTTTTTTAATACTGATTTGGGGAGCTGCAGCTGCCTCTTCTTCTGGTTCATCGATCGAAACGTCTGTATTTTTTACTGTCTGAAATTACAACTGGTACATCTACCGGTGTAATTGATTCGGGATCATTCGCTTCGGATGCTAGTAACTCAACACCACTTTCTTCTTCTTTGATCCAAACTCTAAAGCCATTTTTGTCTGCACAGTAACCAACAAAATATTCCTCTACACTTTTCCTATCCCACTTTCTTCTATTCTGCTTCGGTATGTGCACAAAACACTCTGTCACAAATATTTTCAAATGGTCTAGGCTGACTGTTTCATTTTTTTAACCATAGTTCATACGGTATTTTGTTTTCTTCTGACGTAGGCCCTGTTCGGTTCAGAATAAACGCAGCCGTACTTGTCTTTCGTCTAAATTTAGTGAAATCGTCTTGAAAACATACAAAATATTGAGTTTTCCTGCATTGGCCTGCATACGTCTGCATGAACCAATTCTTCTCACAGCCGTCACAGAATTCTTCGCACCTTTACAGACACTTATTAGCTACTAAAACTTCTTGTGTAATTTTGGGTTTACATACTCTCATATTTAATTCATAGAACCCCTTGTCAGTGTTCCTGCGACACAATCGTACTTCATTGTTCTTCAGAAATTCACACTTATTCCCATTTGCTCTGAATTCAAAACCTTTGCTAAAGGTTTGTACTATTGCGAATAGATTTCTGTCAATATCAGGAACATGCCAAACATGTTGCATGTGATTTCGGATCCACACACCATTTACCCGCATTTCCACGTTAATAGCTCATTGTCCCGAAGTATAATTTCAGAGTTTCCCATCTGAAGGGATTGTGGCATGAAAAATTCCAAAGACCAAAGATTAAAATAATAAAATAAATAAATGAATGGTTGAAAATTTCCAAAAACATTCAAATCTATAAAAAATTAAGATGGAAAAGAATATGAAACTATTAAAGATAATTAAATTAAATAAATTTAAAATATAAATAATTTAAAATATTATTTAGAAAGTAGATATTTGAACTTTAATAACATGTACGCTTAAACTAATGTAATCTTGACACAGGTTAATGCGTAGCTTATTAAGATAGGTCAGGAGTACAATAGGTCATTGTACTGAATATTGTGGTAGGTCAAGAGTACGCTAGAATAAATTTAGATGAAATTTAGATAGATTTAGAGTATTCTATTTTTATAAAGCTACATTAAATTATTATTCGGTTTATTATGATAAAGTTTAAAGCAACGATAGATATTGTATTCTAAAGTAACGCAAAAGCAGCTAAAACAATTGAAAGTTTTAACAGAAAACAATTTGCATTACTTGCTTAAAATTAATAATACAAGCGATAAAAGTTAACATACGCAAAGAATTAAAAATTATTTAGAGAAAATGTTAAAAATTATAAAATAATTTGAAAAAAAAAGATCAATAGATTGCTGGAAAATACTAAAATAGTCGAAATAAATATTCCTTAACTGGAAGACATATTCCTAGAGAGGAAAGATTACTAATAAAATTTCGCTTATATACAATAAGAAATAGGGAAGAAATTTCTGGAAAAATCTGTAATTAGTAGAAAATATAAATCTAACGTTTTAAATATTTAAATTAGTTTTAGGTAACTTAATTTGGTTTCTGGTTTCTTTATTACGTGCATTTTCATATTATTTTTATTCGTTAATTATGTAAATATGCATAATTTTTTATTTTGTTAATTTGTATTATTATATTAAGAGAGAATCTCTAAAGTATACCGTAATATTTAATAAAAATAGATGGATAAGCGCTTAATTAATCAGAGTTCAACCGCATGCTGTTGCTGTGGCATCAACTAGTGTGAAGAGCTCGATCCATCTAGAGAAGGTGTCTTCTATGATGAGGATCTATATCTTTTTATTTCGGCCTTTGGGAAGAGATCCAAAGAGGTCAATAGCGATTACTTTGAATCTTCTGTTCATTTGACACTCTTGGCATTGTTTGGCGTAGTTGGCAATATCTTTTCTTATTCCTGAATGCGAATGATTTTCTTCAATGTTCGTTACATTTCATAGTATCTAACTGTAGGTTTAATAATAATAATAATAATCTTTTTGGTTCAGGGTGTAGCCTCTTCCTCTTCCCGTTCATTGACTAATTTCTTCAGGGTTATTACGTGTAAATGCTTCGACGATTTTAAGTAATTCCTCATTCTCAAGTTGTTTTTGGAAAATAAGTCCAGGATCCTTCGATCTGTGATTAGGTCTCATCTGTTAGAGCTCTGGAGAGAAAATCGCCGATGTGATTAGCTTTCCTGGAAGTGTTTTCTATGGTAATGTTATAAAGATGTAGTTGTTGTACCCAGCTTGCGAGGCGTCCACTAAGACTTCAACGTTATTAGCCACTTAAGTGGCTAATGGTCTGTGAGGATGGTGTTGAGAATGTCCTCGATGTAACCACGAAATTCTTGGATTGCCCATACTACGACCAAGGCTTTACATTCTGTGGTGCTGTAGTTAATCTCTGCTAGGTTTAGGAGACGGATGGCGTATTCGATGGGTCTTTCGTTGGGTTTCTCCCCCTGCATCAAAGCTGCGCCAAGTCCTTATGCGCTGGCTTCGGTCTTTTATACAAATGGGGCAATTTGATCGGCTGGCTGCAGTATCGGGTTGGTGACCATGGTCTGCTTCAACATTTCAAAAGCTTCTGGCTGCATTGGTCTCCAGTTCCAGCCGACATTTATCTTTGTTAACTTCGTCAAGGATTTCAAAATTCTAAGAGCTGTTTGGTGTTTTAAAAGCTTTGGATTATCGCTGCGACTTTGTCTAGATTGAGCTGCAGTCCATCTGGGCGATACTGTGGCCAAGGTATTTGACCTTCGTGCAACCAAATCCACACTTTTTCCGATTAATTCTGTAGTGTTTAGCCGTACGATTATCGTAGAATTTCTTTCAGACTTCTTTACGCTGTTTTTTTTTTGGGGGGGGGGGATGATGAGTTTCGGTTCTTCCGTATCATCATCTGAAGAGTATCTGTTTAGAATTTCCTGGTTCAGGATGTAGCCTCTTCCTGTCCATTGACTAATTTCTTCAGGGATTATTACGCTCAACTGTTTCGACGATATTTGTAATTTCTCATCCTCAAGTTTTTTTTAGGTTACGGAATAGCTTTTCCAGATCTTGGAAGTTTTCTGCTTAGCTGGAGAAAGCTGTCAAGTCATCCAAGTATACGAATTTTCTGGAATATGCGGGCACATTCCGGAGTTCGAAGTGTATTCCCTGGTACAAAGGAATATTCTTCGAACTCCGGAAGGGGTTGACGAAAGTGGTCTTATGTCGGTTCTCATTCACGTTTATCTAGTGATAACCAGAACTCCAAGGTGGGAATCAATTTTCGATAGCAACATTTTTAAAAACGGTTTTGTACTTCGTTCAGCCGAAGTAGAGAGCAATTAAACAATTGAAATTGAAAAACCATACCTTTAGGAGAGAAAACAATTTAATCTTGGTATATTAATTAATAGTTTATATTTGGAAAAATTAAAAACAATTAAAAAACTTCTTAAATAATATTTAGGCACATTTCTCAAAAAAAAAATAAGTAGTTGAACTAAAACAGAAATTAAATAATTAAAATTTGCATTAAGAAAAAATGGTAATATTTGGAATTAGGAAACAAAAGATTAAAAATTTCTTTAAGAAGGAAGTGAAATTGCAGAGAAGAAAATGGCTTAAATATTTTTAGTAAAATCTGATGAAATTTCATAAATAAAATCTTTGGGATTTGCTAACAAAAATTTTCTGTGAAAAATTTATGAAAAATGAAGTCTATGAAAGAAATAGTTAGAACTTTGGAAGCCAAACTGTTAAACCTACAAATAGCTGGACATTTTGCAAAAAGGAGCTAATGAAAATATTTGAAAACTAGAAAATAAAAAGAGTTTAAAATTTGCGCAGAAATAAAAGGTAACTGAAACTAGAAAGAAACAGTTAATTAAATAAATAAATCAAATCTAAAAATATCTTCTCTTAAAATAGTTGAAATTTTATTACAAAAAACATTGAAATTTGAAATAATTGAATTGTCTATATTTACTTGTAATATACAAAAGCCATAGACTGTAAGAGTTAAATTCTAAAACAGCACTTATATAAAAAATAAAAATGTGCAATATCCATATTAGCATTGCTAAATTCTAATTTACTATTAGGTTGTGAATTTTCCTTTCATCTTGTAGATTAATATGCATACAAGCATTCATGTCGAACGAAATATGTCAGGACCGACAGCTATTAAGTCGCTCTACATCAATGATGCGTGTATTCCAGCAATTCATTAATGCACACCACCCGAGCATTTCAGTCATCCTTGGCGCTGCATTTCCAAATTCCACCTAAAGACATTGTTATGCATCCCACCGCGCAAACCTGTGCAGACAGGCAGGCATAAATCACGTCCTTGCCTGTTTGGCTATCACGTTTCCACCTGTGAATAATCAAATCATCGTCACATAAATAGACGCAATCAGACCGAACTATGTCTATGAGGGTGGCTAAATAAATTTTGATTCTGGAGTTTGCCTCCGTATTAAACGTTATTTTTAATTTGCATGTCCCTCCGGTGCACGGGGCCGTAATTAGTCCGGCAATTTTGAAGGCAGTTGCATTAGAACGCCGACGTTAAACTTTATTATGATGAACTCTCCCTAATGGGGAAATTAAGTTTTTCGTCCACGCTCCAACCAGGATTATTTATAATATATAAATAAGGCTCGGAAAGCTTTTTAATGGGGCATTCGTTGGTCTTAATTTAAATTTTTCCGCATTAGATCTCGTCCGTTCACGTGGCAAGTGCCCAATTTTCTTTTTTTTTACAGTGTGTTACTTCCTAGTACGTTTACGAGTTAAGCTCTGTAACGAGACTTTAATACTCTTTTAACCCTTATTTTTACAATGTATGTAAATGTAAGTTATTGAACTTCACAAACATATTAATGGTTGTGTCTCTAAAATTATCGTAAAATCTTACAGGTTGTACATTTTTAACTGATTGGTAGAATTTACTTATTAAAGTTAATGCTTGTTCCGCTACACTCTTGATGGAAACAGATATTACTATTAGGTGGAGAATAACACTTGTTACGGAACCAAACAAGTGTTATTCTCCACCTAATCATTTATTTATTAGTTAGTTTTTTATAAATTTTGTATAGAACAGTAAAAACAGGCTTACGGATCAATAGTTCTTATTTCAGTGATATACCAAAAATTCCACATTAATTAATTATGATATAAAAACATTGAAAAATATTGTATCTCTTGTTGACAGGCCTATAAATATTGATCGTTAAAATTTTGTTTTTGTTTTGGATAATTTTGGTTGGTTTCATTTATTTTTTACTAATAGTTAAAATTAATTTGGTTTCAGTGACGATAAATGGACCTAATAAACCCTTGAGATAAAACGTAAGTAAAGACAAGCGCTTAATTCTCCAATCCAACCCGCGTCACCCATCGACTAAATTGATATAAGCTTTAATCAATATCGTAGGTTGGAATTAATTTAGCCCTGTATTGTATTATAACACTACAAATAATTTTCCTACCCTTATAAATATTTATCTTGCGACGCATATCATATCGGTGCAGTTCGGTATTCTAAATACAAACTCGGTTAAAGACACTACTCACCATGTTTGCCTAGCATCCAACAGGCGAACAAACATCTCGAACGGATCGGATTACAATTACATTCAGAAACTTGGCTTTCAACATAAATCCGCGCGACGGTGGGAATAGTTTGTCGCCGGTCGGGATTTGCTGGGGCTGGATTCGTCGCAGCCGTTCTATGAATAATTTAGGAAAAGTCCGCGCCGGAATCGCTGAAGTTGCCGAAAAATAATGTCTTCGGAAATTCTTCAGTATATTTGACGGGCGCGAGGAAATGAAACGCTCGCAAACACGCTCCGGCGAACTAGCGCATATTAAAATAGTAATAAGGGCTGAAATAATGTTTATTCGAATGGATCGAAGTTTTCAATTTAGGGACGAGAAATCCGGAAAGCGGAAACGTCACGTATTCGGTGGCGTGCATGGCCAAATGGGGTGGGATCATCGTAAAATCTTACAGGTTGTATCGTGTATACTTGTTGCTTATAATAGGGAATTATCATAAAGATAACATAGATAATACGTATACTAAGGAAATGATTACACAATCACATTCCTGAATTATTCATATGCCCGCTTTGGAAAAGAAATATCCAACATAATTTATTAAAGAACCAGAAGTTCAATGTTACATCTTATCTGCAAGAAAGAACAAATACTAAGTATATAAAGTTACAGAGCTTAGTTTATAAATATTAGTTTCTTAATTCTGCTCTACAAGAACTACAAAAAAGTTTATATTTTATGAGATTCATGCATGAACGCAACGAATCTGAGGGATGCGGAGGTATGTCAATTGTAAGTCTGGCTCTTGGGAATTTAGTCGCCATAGAGCGTTTCTCTGGAGCGGACCGCGTTTTGTTCGTGCGTGTTATGATGCCCCAAATGCTGACATCCACAAAATCTTTAAGAAGATATAAGGAAGCTGCGGAGCGGCGCGCCTCAGTCCCTAAAATCGTAATCAATAATTAATCATTTTGTGAAAGAAATAAAAGTTACTTTTAAAAAACTCATAATCCATAATCCGAAATTTAACTGGCGCTGTGAACAGGATATCTGTAACGTCTAAAAATCAGCGGTTCGTTTCAACGATTTGATCAGATAACGAACACAATCGAAAGTGCAAAGAACAAACTCAAGTTAAGTGAATTTAAATCCTAAATTATTCAAATTGGACTACACTTGGATTACCTACAAGATGGTTCCAGTTCTGCTAATGTAAGTGCAAACTTTCACTACATTGCCAAATCATTTAATGTCCCAAAACAATATTGACATCGATCACTTATCCCAATTACTAAACTCGCTAAGAGTCATGCCTTATATCGTAAAAGATATAACCAACGTCTATCAAGACACAATTCCTAATTTTGACGGAGACACGAACGTATTAAATGCTTACATATCGGCGTGCGAATTTCCTGTTACAACTTTTCTACAAGAACAAAATCCAGTAATTCAAGCTTTGTTATTAAGAATTTCCAATGTTATTGGAAAAATATGAAAAAAATGGTAACTGTTTGATTTGTAACAAAAGCAAATACGGCATCCCACCTTGCCACCTCTACAACTTACAAAAACTCCGGATAAACCATTTCAAAAATTGTTCATGGATACGTTTACAATTGCGAATTCAAAATTCTTAACGATAATAGATACCTTTTCTCGATTAGGTCAAGCAATACCTCTAACATCCACAAATTCTGTCGAAGTAGCTAACGGACTATTGGAATATTTTAAATATTACGGAACACCATTAGAAATAAGTTATGACAGCGGAAAAGAATTCAAGAATGATCTCATCATGAAATTACTTGAAGCCCATAAAATAAAAATACATTTTGGAACACCTGCAAATCTTAATTCACAAGGGAACATCGAGCGATTCCACTCAACAACACTTGAGCAAATCAGATGTCTCGAAGAACGAAAAAAACAACCTATCGAACAGCAAATGAAGTTAGCCGTCATGGCGTACAACTCCATATCAAAACCAACTGGCTTTACACCACTGGAACTAGTCTTTGGTCACACTTCGCTAAGAGACCCCATGGATCTGCTTTACTCCGAAGAATATTATCATCGAATACATATTGATCATAAAGAACGACTTCAACACCTTTACAAATTCATCCAGGAGAAAAACATCGAACAAAAAGAAAAATATGTACAAAAAATCTCAAGAAAACGCTAAGATAAAACCTTTCAAAATTAACGAATTAGTATATGTTAAAAATAATGGTAGAAACAAATTAGTTAACCCCTATATAATTCGACTGTAGAAGTTAAAACAAAAACAAGAACCAGAAAATTCCACACAAGAAACTTGAAACACTCTGTTGTTTCAGATGTATCGGATATTATATCATTAACATCAGATGCGACGTTACCCTTGAAGCCATCAATGACGATACAGCTCTTTTCTCAGTAAAATTAGGAGAAGCCCAAATCAAAACCAACCAATGAAAAATTACAATATATCATCTCGACCATTTGGCACATGAAATTGAAACTCTCAATAATAATTACGATAATTGGATAACTACTTTTAAAAATGGAACTCACAGCAATCTTTACAGCAAATTATATATCCATACTATCCACAAAGTAAAATGTTACAGCAACTTGAACAACTATTACCCCAAAAGGAACCTCGTAGAACTAAAAGAGGAGCCATTCATATTTTAGGACGAATAATTAATAGGATTACCGGAAATTTAGATAATGAAGATGCCGAAAGGTACGACAAAGAAATTCAGAATATAATTTAGTCACAATCAAAAATCGAAGCTATCATGGAAAAACAGCTCTCTGTGTCAATCAAAACAATTAATGAATTTAATCAAACAATAGCAGATCTAAGGAGCAATCAGTTAGTGCTAACCTCAAGAATGATGCAACTAAATCAATCTATTTAAAATGTTTCATTCTATCAATTGGAAGAATCCCAACGAATAACTCTCTTCGCAATTTTTATAATAGATAACACAAACAGCATCTTATCTTCACTCGTTAACGCTGTTACATTCGCCAAATTAAATATATATCATCCCTCGATGATGAACACTAAAAACCTTATTTACGAACTGAAACAATTAAACCAACTTCTCCACAACGATAAATTACCACGGAAACCCACAACAGAAAACATTCATATTATTGAAAGAATTATTACGGTTAGAGCTTACGTCAAAAGAAATTTCATTATATTTCTCCTAGAGATCCCTCTGACAGAAATCTCCCAATACATCTACTACCATTTATATCCCTTACCAATCCGAGGGTACAATAATACATTCCACTATATAATACCAAATCATAACCTATTGACAATCAATGGTGAACGATTTGTACCAATCAGCAAACCATGCGAGGAAATAGAAGCAATGCAGTTTTTATATCAAGCTACCAACAGTCTACGGATCATCCAAGATTCACCATGCGAAGTTCAGCTATTATCCTACACCCTACATTACGAAAAATGCGTACATAGTTTTGAAACACTCAACTTGGATCAAGCAAATTCATGAAAACCTATGGATCATCGTTTTGCCCTCTACTCAGAAAATCGAGAAGAAGTGCAACAAACAGACAATTAACGGAACCTAGATCGCAAGAGTAACCCCAGGATGCTCTCTGCACATACAACATTATTCATTGACCAGTTTCCAAGAAAGAAAGATTTCAAGAAGACCGAACATTCCTCAATTAACATTCTCAGAAGAAAAAGCTGTACCTGCAAAATGGAAAATGCAGTTTGCAAAATTAAACGAAATCCATGCGACAAACATAACTGGACTCAACGACGACTTAGTCAAGCTTCAAGAGGAACTTAAAACTCTGAAGAAATCTAACACAATCCATGACCAACCTCCTTCCATTTGGACCATAATTATTTATGTATTATTAATCGTAGGCCTCTTCACACTCACCACGAGATACCTTCGAAACAAGAAATCCTTCTCTATCTGGAGGAAGAAATCTTCAACCACGGACCAACCCAATCAAGAACCAACGACTTGTGGAAAACAACCCTGGATTCCATGAGTCATGCCAGAGGATGTTTCCGCACTTATGCCGGGGGTGTTATGATGCTCCAAATGCTGACATCCACAAAATCTCCAAGAAGATATAAGGAAGCTGCGGAGCGGCGCGCCTCAGTCCCTAACATCGGTCGGCTCGCACTTCTCTCAATTCGCGAAACTAATTTTAAGTATAATTAAGTGTTTTATAAAGTTCTAATACATATAATTAATCATTGTAATCAATAATTTATCATTTTGTGAAATAAATAAAAGTTACTTTTTAAAAACTCATATTCCATAATCCGGAATTTAACTTGCGATAGTTTTTTTTTTAATTAAGATTCGGCCACTGCAGCGAGTAGATTCTGCAATATTCAAAGTTTTTGCCATTTAAATGATATGCTAAGTATACCTCTTATCAAAATTAGTAAATAAGTTTAAGGAGACCTGTATAACATTGGATAAACCTAAAAAAACCTAGGTCATTTAGAACAGTAAAAAACGTGGATAATGTTGACCAGTTTAATTCAAAAGCGCTCAAAAACTTAAAATAAGTCTAGATCGATGTTACACCGTATTTTGCAAAAAGACCTAATGCTGCACCCCTATAAGATTCAATTTTTACAGCCCCAAGATGCCGGCCAAAGTGATTGATTATATAAATTGGCCTGGCACTGTGATTTAACCCCTATGTTTTTTTCATGTGGGGTTATCTTAAATCTGATTAACTTCTCTGGCCCCTTTGAAAGAAACCATTCATTACAAAATAGCAGTCATCACAGAATATACCATCTGAGTAGTTATAAGAAATATTCGTGTTGGAATAAACGAGTACCGTGAACTGGTTTAGTTTAGTTTTAAACTGTTTTCTGTAAATTATTATTTTTGAAAGTTAAGCCTGTCTTTAGTTTTGAATTTTTTTAGCAATCAATTAAACATGTCAGACGCTTAAAAATCTATAAATACAACAATTATTAGTTTGTCTCCAATATAGTAAAAATGAGTTATTTTAACTCAGCTGGGAATAAAATTAGAGCGACTAAAAATAAATAATATAAGAAAGCAAAATTCGTCTCTTTAGTTTTGATCATTTTTCAACCAATAATGACACGTGTCAGAGACCTGAAACTGTACAAATACAAAAATTATAAGTGTATTTTTAACATACTTAAAATACGTTTTTGTAAATTAGCTGGGAATACAATTTCATTGACCTAAAATAAAGATACGAAGAATGTGAAATTCGTGTCTTTGGTTTAATAAAGATTTCAATAATTAATGACGCGTGTCAGCGACTTAAAATTATACAAATATAGTAACTGATAATGTTTTTTGACTATACTAATAGCTTGTTATTGTTGCTTAACTGGGACCTAAATTACAGCTGATTAAATTAAAGGGTCTAATTAAGCACAATTCGTGCCTTTAGTTTTGATTTTATTTTTCAGAAATAAATAACACGTGTCAGCATCTGAATATTACACAGATTCAATATTTATTAGTGTGTCTATACTATTTCAAAAATTAGTTATTATAACTCAACTGGGAATAAAATTACAGCGTATAAAATAAATAGTTAAAGAAGGCGTCACTTTGGTTTTGATAATTTCTAAATGAATATATTCACTATTTGTTTTGAGTTATGTGAAGTAATAATCACAAGTAATACCATAAGTGATGGCAATTTACTCGAATAAATTTTGTTTTTGCATGAAAGTTTGTTGCTTAGCGATTTTAATGAGAGCAACTGTCACGAAAAAATCACGAGCCGCCAGGCGAGTGATTTTTTCTATCAGTTGCTCGAATGAAAATCGCGATTAAGCAACAAACTTGAATGCGCTAAAAACAAAATTTATTCCGATTTAATTGTCATCACGAATGGTATTTGGAAAGACTATTCCACGACTTGAAACGAATATCGGTGAATGGTTCAATGTTTATATTAAAATTTTTATGATATATCTCCTGCAGTATTTTGGTCGAAAAATTCGACATTGATTAAATAACACCTCCCTTATAATCATTTGCATTTACCTTCTTTATATTATACGCCCAGTCATCATAATCGCGGCAAGAGTTTCCATTAAAGTTTTGCTAACAACTGGTAGTTTTTATCGGCGCAGATTTCTTCAAATCGTTTCCAAACACACGATCTCGTTTAAGTTTGATTTTTTGTTGCAGAACTTGTCACCGTCGCATTTATTATGGATGATGAAGTGTTACCAAACCTTTTGATTTTATAACCTACTTGCAACTGACATACGTAGAAACAACGTTTTTCGCTTTTTTATCAAGGCTAATTCAATTCATTTGTCGGGAAATAGCTAACTTCAGGTTATTCAGGTGGATAAACAGCAACTTGGTATTTATTCACTTATAAATTGACGTGATTGGCTAAAAAATATCACATGCCTCATTTTCATTGGCTACATGCAATAGGAGTGGAATAGTCACTAATAAAACACGATTTGATTTCCTTTCTTCACTAATTTATTTTTACATAAATTAGTGAAGAAAGGAAATCAAATCGTGTTTTATTCTAAATGAATAATGACATATGTCAGAGCCCTGACAGACCCGAAAGACCTAAAATTGCACAAATACAACAATTATTAGCGTCTATTTAAAATACAAATAGATTTTTCAAAATTAACTGGGAATACAATTTCATTGACCTAAATTAAAGATTCGAGGAATGTGAAATTCGAATCCTCAGTTTTAAAAATTTTTCAGTAAACTTGTTATTCTTGCTTAACTGGAACCAAAATTATAGTGGCCTAAATTAAAAAGCCAAAGTAAGCGAAATTCGTTTCTTTGGGTTTGATTCAGCGATAAATGACACGTGTTAGTGACTTAATATTCTACAGATATAATAAATATTGGTGTATATTAAACATTTATAAAATTAGTTGCTGAAACTTAATTTGAAACCAGATTACAATGACCTAAATTAGATATTTAAGGAATATGTAATTTGTATCTTTCGTTTTAAAAATGATTATGTCCTACAAAATAAAACACATTTAACGTAAAGTGGTTCTGGAAGTTGTGCTATATCAACAATCAGAATTACGTTAGAAGTGGATTACTGCTTCCGGTGTATGTTTGTTTATTGCAAACAAACTCTGGCATTAAATGGGTCAGAATTTAAGAACAGGTAAGTTATTTTATAAATAGTTTTTGTCAGCGACAATACGAGAATTACCTATAAAAACGCTTTGTACATTTCAGTAAGTGTATTGTATCCTTACGATGTGTCATTATTCTAGTACGCAGTTTGAATGTAATTATTTAGACAAAGCCTCTTAAGCAGAACACACATTCTTGTGGCTGAGGGCAAATAGAAATGAGGTTCTCCAAAGCTTACGTTCCTCGGGCAAATATTACCTGCTGTATGCATTTCTCCAACAATTAATTTACGCGGGTAAGTAAAACTTATTAGCTGGTGAAAATTAAGTTTATGTACAAGTTGTCAAAGAAAATTATTTACACCGAAATAAACTTGTTTAAAATAATCATTCAGTTTCAATGTTGCAAACATTAGATTAAATTATCTATTACTTAATTAGTGCGTGGAAAAATATTTTTAAATCATCTCGATTTTCATTTTTCTTATTATTTATCATTTCTCATTTTTAACAAATACAAATAGAATAATTATTATTTTTATATGTCTCTCTCAGAATATTAAAGTTATATAAACAGTGAAGCTAAAACTGATTTACTTAATTAAGAATATGATAATTTATTTCTCTGGATATACGTATGCATAAATCCACTCATAAGAATGGATCTAAAGTTCTTATTTGTTAGCTAGTGTTAGCACATCTTTAGAAAGAGCAAAAGTGTCCAAAAATACACTCTTAAAACTACGAGGATTTTTCCAATTATCAATATTACGCCGTATAACAACAAATAAATTTGATCTGATGCAGTTTACAAGTACAACATTTTGCATGAGCAGTAAAAGTTACTCTAAAAACCAGCAATGAATTAATAAGACTGAACTTCAACAATATTTTGAACTATCATAGGTTTTATATTAGTTATCCGAGTTATAGAGATAAAATGTCTCCTCCAAAAACGGTGAAAGGGGGCAGTAGTCAAATTCTTGATTTATCCTTTGCTTAACCAAAGGTTTACTCTTCTAGGTTAGATGCTTCTTCAGATTCTTCACTCAATGAATACGTTAAAGTCACTTCCTATTCGACATATAACGTTATAACGTTTAGTGGTGAATCTAACAAGATTTCACACAACTCGTCAACTCTTTGTAAGAATGCTGCCTTACAAAGAGTTGACGAGTTGTGTGTTCAGCGAAATGTAACAAAATTGACGCTGTTTCATGCAGCTCTTGATTTGTTTAATGGTAATGCTCTTATTTGGTATAGAGCCGATCGATTAGCATTTTCTAATTAGAATAATTTACTTGTTAGACTACGGTAGCAATTCCAAGCACCTATGATGATCGTATAGTGAGTTTAAATCCCGCACACAAGGTCCTCGGAAAGATCTTGGCATTTTCGTTGCGGTGATGCAAAATTTATTCTCGAGATTGTCAGTACGGCTTAGCGAAGAGACAAAACTTCAATTAATTATGCGAAATATTCATCCATCCTATCGTAATGCTTTGTGGGCAATGGATATCAAATCCTTCCAAAAATTGTTACAAGCTGATAAGAAATTCCAAGCCATATGGGTGGCAGAACAAAATTATATTTCACATCCGAGTAAAAGCCACGCAATGGAGCGTTATTTACAGGTAGAATTTCAACCTACTTGTAGTACCATTCATCTAAACTTTTAACTCGTAAGTATTGGAATTGTGGAAAGCCTGGTCACTTATCTTCACAGTGTACTGCGGAAACTAAAAACCTTTGCTTCAATTCGGGAAACCGAGATAAGAGGAATTAATCCGAGCTAGTTCCTCTAATTCTTTTCTGGCCTCCGAATATGTTATTTCTGTAGGGAACAAAATTAAGAATTTAAATGAATCTTCTCGTTGTGTTTTAAATTTTATTAATTAATGAATGCGTAAAATGACGAACGTCCATTTCTTAAGGTGGATATTCTTGGTTATAAATTATCAGGTCTATTAGATTCTAGTGCTTCTCATACAATTTTAGGAAATTCTGGTTGGCAATGTTTGAACTCATTGAATTTGAATCGTCGCCATTGTGTTTCCGCTACAACGAAGGCGATTGTTTTTATTTATAATGATAAAACAATTGTTGTACTATAAATCCTAAGCTTTTAAAGTGAAATACTTGTTTGGTTATATTTTACAATCATTCAAATCTCAGCGGTTATTTTTCTATAATCATTCAAAACTCAGAATGCATTTTTCTTCTTCCAGTTTATATTTAAATCATCGCCATTTTGTTTCCTCCTAAGCGATGGCTATTGTTTTTGCTTATAATTATAAAACCATTGTTTTACCATAAATCCTGAGATTTTAAAGTAAATACTTCGAATGCATTTCTTCTTTGCTTCTTCTAGTTTATGTTTGAAGGGTCGCCATTTTGTCTCCACCCAAGCGATAGCAATTGTTTGTGTTTATAATTATAAACTCATTATTTCACTTAAATCCTGAACTTTTAAAGTGAATTCATCGTTTGGTTATTTTTTACAATCATTCAAACGTCCGAATGCATTTTTTCTTCTTCCAATTTATGTTCGATCGATGGGTCGCCATTTTGTTTCCACCAAAGCCATAGCAATTGTCTCTGTTTACAATTATAGAACAATTATTTTACTATAAACCTATAGCTTTTAAAATGAATTCCTCATTTGGTTCTTTATTTACAATCACTTAAATCTCCGAATACATTTTTCTTCTTCCAGTTTATATTTACAGCTTATCTATTTTGTTTCCACCAAGGCGATAGTGATTGTTGTTTTCTATAGTTATAAAACCATTGTTTTACTATAAAAAATTGAGTTGCGATAGTCGCAAGGTAACTTTTGCCAAAGGTGAGGTTGTGCATATGTTTGGCACGGTAAAGCATTACCAGGTAGCAACCTATCATAATAAAAAATACTACCGTAATATTAGAAGTACTGGTGATTCTGTCAATGTCTCAAAACCTTATTTTAGGCATTAGGAAAGAACTAAAAATATTTAGTGGTTAAAACAATTTTTGGAAACAGGTGGGTATTGTCCCTAATCTGGGTGATGGTTCGTGGGAATATACTCTTGATGTTCTACTAGCAATAAATACAATTGTAGTGACTGAGCGCTCTTTGAGTCAACTAAGAAATTGAATGCTATGTTTGAAATACATTTTAAAAAGATGGAAGATAAAATAGGATGCACTCGTCGTGTAGAGCATGTAATAAGAACAAGTTACGTCAGATGTTGAAGGTTGACATAATCTAACCTTCTAATTCTCCGTGGTCCTTTCCTATTTTTATGGTAAGGAAGAAGGATGGTCGCATTTTTGTCGATTACCGCCGCCTTAATTCGGTAAGATAAAATGATGCGTATCTACTCCGGTACTTTTCCAACATCTTAGATCGTTTACGTGATGCTAAGGTTTTATCTACTCTTGATATTCGATCAGCCTATTGGCAGATCCCAGTTCAGCAAGAATCTCATCCTATGACTGCTTTCACTGTTCCAAACCGGGGCTCTATCAGTTTTATTGATCATATCTTGGGTGCAGACCTAGAACCATATTATTTTCCTTATCTTGACAATATCGTAACAGCAAAGAGTCAGACCTGCCCGAACTACAAAAATCTGCAAGTTTTCGAAACAACCCCGCGCTACTTCTACCTACAGAATAGATAGGATGTAAGAATGCTAGCTCGGCTAAGGTGTGGGAATGAAGAAAGAGGAAAAGGAGTAACGTATACTCCTTTTCCTGTGGATTTTGTACCAGGGGAAAAGACGTGTTTGAGCATTGGTTGTATGATTGCGTCGAGGGGCATAGTCTTAAGAGTAAGAGTTTAAATGAGGTGTTGTGTCAGAGTGGAAAGAGAATTGAAGAATCTAGAGAATTGATGAGAATAAGATCAGTGAGGTGTAGCTAGAAGAAGCTAAACGAAAGTGCTAGTTTAAGAATGATTAATTGTTTTATTTATTATTATATGGTCGCGTTTCTTTGTTTGTTTGTTGTTTTGGTTTATGGTTTATGGTATTGTATAAGTTTAGAGCTTGTAATATTGCTAGTATGTCAAATAAAGGTTATAAATAAAATATTAATGTGCTAAATGAGGTGCTTAATCGCTTAGAAAATGCTGGACCTACTCTTAAGAGGAAGAAATGTTTCTTTGTTCACCGGAAATTAAATTTCTGGGTTATGTTGTAAATAAGCATGGATTATTGGTGGATCCAGAAAAAATGCTATTGTTAACTTTCACGCTCTATCTAATGTAACCGAAGTAAGAAGATTACTTGGTATGGCTAGTTGGTACCGGTGATTCATACCAAATTTTTCCACAATGACCTTTCTAATTTAACTAATTAGAACACCAAATTTATTTAGAATGACGATTGTGCAAAAGCATTCCAGACTATTAAGAATCACTTCAATTTTATTTTGTGTATGACTTTTCCTTGCCTTTTGTCATACAGACTTATGCTAGTGATTAAGGTTTAGGTGCTGTTTTAATTCAGGAACATCCTGAAGGCGACCGAGTGGTTAGCTTTATTAGTATTTCACTTAAGAAAGCTGAGCGTAACTATAGAACTACAGAAGAAGAGTGTTTGGTCGTGATTTGGGCCATTGAAAAGTTTCATCCATACGTAGAAGGATCACATTTCAAAGTTATTACCGATCACTACACGCTGATTTTCCTGAATCGGTTACAGAGTTTTCTGGTTGATTATCTCAGTGGATACGTCTTCATCAATATTATTTTGAAATCATTCATCGAAAAGGGAAAGAGAGTGTCTTTCCAGATTTTCTTTTACGCTCCACTCCAAAAATAGATTGTATTAATAAAGACCATCCATATCTATGGGATAGTTCTGCCAATTGCAAACTTGTCGTGCCGAAACATCGCAGACATAAACTCATCTTTTAACACAAAGATAATCCACTAAAATACTTTATGCTTTAAAATCAAATCAAGTCTGTAAGTAAAATGGAAAAGTTACTGTTAATAATTGGTTCTGCTACAACTAAAGAAAGATTTTTTCATTTCAGTCATTTTATGTACCAGTGCATAGATGGTAATTAAAGTTCTTCAATAAATTGTACAAAATGGGTCTGCAAAAAGGATTGATGAAGACTTTGGGATATTAATGACTATTTTTTACAAAATGTTTAATAAGCTGATAATAACTATGAATAAGTCATTATAAACACATCTTGGTATATCACTAGGATTAAAATCTAGTCTGTAAGACAGTTGTAGAATAAAATTATTACTTTTATGCCAACTCCTGTAAAAATCTTTGAAATTCTAAAATCATATTGATCATCATCAGCCATCAAATTCATTGTTTTATATAATCTTATATAAAAAATGGATTTAATGGTTGATTGTTTGTACAATGCGTAACTTGTGTAATTATAAATTCTTTACGTATTATTGTATCATAGTGTCATAAAAAATCAAAGTGAATAATGTCTGAACAATGCAATTTCATTTACGCCGATATATGAAAACTTAAAACTGAATTCAAAAGGCGGCGAATCATATATTCGCAAGGCGACAATTTACTTTGGAACTTTTTCTGGAAAGGGCGAAAGGCGACGGTGGCAAGTGGCGCTTGAGTGCCGTTTCCTTCCATATTCATTTTCCCCTTTGATCTAATCGCCCTCGCGAAAACTATACGACCTATGGGAAAAGTGTAGACGGTAAAAGTGCGCAATTTGGTACTATATTTATATCACATAAAAATGTGTGCCATAAAAGATGGAAGATTACGTGTAAGGAACGTAGCATTCTTATCAACCGCATCCTAAAAAATAAAACGTTGATGTGTATCGTGAACTTAGGCGAATACATTATCAACTACGCAATGAGGTATACTGTTTAATTTACGCGTGATATCTTCGAAATAATATTTTCAGTAAGTTAAATATTTCCTAGTTATAAATAAACATATAAATTAAATATTAGTCCATATAATAATAGTATATTTTAACTATTTTACAACAATGCTAAGTAATAAATGTAATTATGCACTTTCATTCATTTAAATCTACTTAATTGTCCTACTTTGAAATGAAACCGTGACGAATCTGTTTAAAATCTGTAGCCATTCTAAATGGCAATTCATAAGGGCAATTCTATTTTGCGACGCTTGCACATCGCACAATTCCACGTAAAACATTACGACCGTATCTTTATAAAGAGTCTAATAATGCCCAGATTCTCCACTTATATGGAGGCACTCAACATCTCTTCAAACTGGGACGACAGCATAATGAAAAACTCGATGTTTCGTTCCGGAAATACTTTTTCCAGACGTCCTATCTGTATCTGAATTGCAGAAACTTTTAAAACGTCCCCAACCGAATGTCTCACGGTGTACTACTTGTCTTAAAAGTGTAATCCCGTCCCTCGCAGAATTGAACTCGATCTCGTTTCATAGATTTCCTAGAGATGATCCCACTTTAAAACGTGCTGACACTATTTTCGCTGAATAATATTGTATATGCATTAATTTTGTTTAATATTAGAAATTTAAAATATTAATTATTTACAGCTACGAACCATAATAACAAATAATCATATTTATTAAGACTTAATAGTTATATTATTTTGTTGAAATTTTTAAAAACACATACTCAAGATACTTCAGCGATTAAAATATTTATTCACTTCAAAAATCATATTTTACATCCGTTCCACGCTCTCATAAATATAATAGTATGCAATCCCTTCAAACCTGCATACTTATAAAAAATAATTTACATCCATATCTTTGCATAATCCCCGTCTGGGAGTAATCCGAAACTTCAAATACTTTTAGAAGTAGGTAAGCCCATCACGCACCTTCCTCCCATTATACTCAATCTATTCGGTTTTTTTTTTCTTCTTCAAGACTCTCATATACATAATCCCTTTCCCTTATTTTCCATATAGAACGCATTTTGTGGCGGTAAATATAAAATCCGCCGAGCTAATTTAATGTGTAAATTGCGTTCGAGAGCCGATACAAGTTTACGTGAGCGGAAAACAAACTGGGAAATTCTTGGAGGAGAACCGCACGCGTCGCAACCCCCGCCTAATACGCCAATTATGCAAATACACGTTCTGTTAACGTATTCACTTAACGGGGCCATCAAGTAATGACCCGTGTGATTAAAGAATGATTCAACGTTTTTATCGTATTTTTTTTGGGTAATGCGAAATAAAATTGTATCGAATCGATACTGATAATTAGAAAATATAATTTTCATTTAATTAAATTCTTTAATTTTTATATATAAATTGTTGTTATTTTTTATAAAGAAGATGTCCGTAAATAAAGTAAATTCTAAATTCTATATGATTGTCAATTGCCACGAAGAGAAAGACGAAGAAGAATTATAATTATTATGTCGACTAAATGTGTGGGGTCAAAGTTGGAAGCTCAGACACTTTAGTATATTAGTTGTTGTTGACTTCTGATACTGGATTCATTTTCTGATTGCAGGCGTTCGTTTTAACCTAAGTGAATATATACTGTGCCATGTAGTTGCTTTGTAATTAATTATTTTCATCGATCACGTTTTTTGCCCACTACACAGTAACAGATAGCCACGGAAAAAAAAGAATGAAACCGAATATAAACCGAAGCAAAAACTTATTAATAAACTATAATACTTATGAAAGCTTACACTGATGTAATAAACTTAAAAACTTGATTTAAGCATAACACTAGTAAAAAAAACACACTCTTAACAATTTACTTTCATTATCTACATGTATATTAGTGTCAAATGCTTATTTTGAATAAATAATTAATTAATTAATTAAACGAAGCTTCTTATTTTTTTAAACTAGCAAATCAACTATGGGTAAATAGGGCCTACAAATTAGTACCCTTCTCTATTATAATTTAATTATTGGCACTTTAGAGTAAGGGAGTAATCATTTACTGGTGGTTCTTCGTAAAGGGAAATATGCTCGTGCCCAAAACTAGTTAATTTACAATAAACGATTACGTCGCTTTTTCCTATTTTTCCCCTAGCTATTAATTGTTTGTTTCATTTCAATGAAGCTTAATGGGTAAAATGAAAGTGGAAACTAAAGATAGTGCTTATGGTGGAGGCGCCGGGTTACGTAAGAATTACTGTTCTCTTACAGTACAGAGACAAACTTAGCCATTAAGTCTACACGTCTACTATCTATAAAAAATTACAGTACAACATAACATCAGGAATTGTTTGCAAATTACAAATAATACTTTGAATTAAAAGTCTTTTCAAATGAATTTATTGATTTAATCATAAGGATTGTGGCGACCGCTACTACGTGGTAATTCATGATAAACACTTAACTAACGCACTTGTTTTAACCACTAGTGGTTAAAACATAGTAAGTGCGTTATTTAAGTGTTTATAATGTTGCAGTAATTGTTGTTTCAAACATTTAATAATTTAAAAATGTATTAATCTACACAACAATCTGTAATTTCTCTGTTTAGATAAATTTAACCTCTAGTGTAATATTTGATTTATATGTTGTATTTTCTTACAGCATAAATTTAGCTACAAGATTTTTTTACTAATTGTATACGATTTAGTGTAATTAAATAAAATGGAGAAAAGTTACTAATTAAAGAAATTATCGTGTTTATTATTCTCAATACAGAAAAAAAGGAACTTAATGAATTGTTACTGAAGTATGGGTTTAAAATTACGAGGTTAGTGTTATGGATTTAGACCTCATTTAAAATGTAACAGCAAAAATAGTGAAAAAATCGTGATTCTAATAATCTAAGTATACAAATGTAAAAGCAGGAAGAGGCTAGAAAATGAATTTATGATGAGAGGTATAAAAAGGAGATTATAGATTTTCAAAAAGTTATTTGTGTTGGCTACTTATCGAATCAGCGTGAGGACTATTGTTTCTTTTTTAATAATTCGGCAGCTTTAAGAAGATTAAGCTTTTATTCTTATGTACAATAGTATAACATATTTTATATTGTGAATTTCCGGGAATGGTTGTAGAAATTATAACCCAATGTTTAAATATGTGCTGAAGTTTGGATTTAGTCTAAATATCCTAAACTATTCTACATGTCTGACTTTATATGTGCAGCCAGTTATTCCACTTAAGTACTATTCGATTCAGAAAATCCTAAACACATGACTTCTTCAATAGACTGATTTTATGTTTTGATTTTCTTAAACACACTATTTGATCATTTAAAATTATCCTCGATGATTTTGTTTCTGTAAAATATGACCTTTGTTAGTTTTACCGTAATACCGTTATGAAATTAATGGTAATATTCAATAATATGAAATTTTAAAAATTAATAAATAAGGAAAAACTAATTAGATATTACAAAGAGTAGAAATGAAGATTTGATCTTTAGATTTGGACGATAAAACTGACAAGAATATGCTAGATTAATAATGGATGATTAAATAAATTAATAGTTAAATATATACTGGAATACTGAATAACTTCCTAAACTTTGCCAAGAATTTGTATTTTTGTAGAATTTTTTTCCTAAAGCAGTAATTCAATTAAAGGTATGTTGATGGAATACTCGTTATTAACATTATATACAACAAAACACTATTATAATACAATACAATGGATTTAAAACTATAGTCTGATCCTTCATTCTTCTGCATCTCTTCTCTTTCCTCTTTTTCGCCTCATTCTTTTCCTTGGCTCTGTCTCCTCTCATCCTTATCATTATCCTCATTACTCGCCAGATTACTCCACGTATTCTCCCCGTCCTCAAACAACACGAATTTTTTGTATCCCTCGCACCTCTTTCTTCCTCTTTCTACTCCATTTCGTAAGTGGCTCTTGCCCTCTCTTCTCTTCTGAAACTGTTATCCTCCAGATATCTTAGTGTCCTTCCATGTATTTTCCATTACTTATTTTTATTTGATCACCTAATTATACATAAACACGATTCTTACCAAACCAAAGAAATGTAGATTTGGTAGGGATTAAAGTTAAATTTAACATACACGAATACTCAAAATTTTTCTGTAAGTCGGCATTTCAGAAGCTGTAGCCTCATGAGTTGACTCACGTTTGAAATAAAGTTGAGTGTCATCGACATACATATGTCCTGTACAATAATGAAGTTGACTTATTATGGTAGAAGTATAAATATAAAAAAGAATGGGCCCAGATATAGAACCTTGAGGAACACTCTGAGAAATATCAATAAACTTAGAACTAAATTTATCCCGTTGAACACAATGCTTTCGTCCTGATAAATAATTACTTAAAAAATAAAGTGCAGTTTCATTAAAATTAAATTTCATGTATCATGCGTAACAATGTCAAATGCCTAGAGAAATCAAAATAGTTAAATTTCCAATGTACATAACTAATATAATAGTATGTCTAATTTCCATCAACTTTGTTTCACAACTATACTCTAAATCCATACTAATGTTTTGGAATTATTGAATTAATTTATACATGATCTGACAATTGTTTCTTAATTATTTTATCTGGAAGTTTCGATAAAATAGGAGTACTAAGAATAGTCATTGGTCTTAGGTCTTTATGAAATGTATAAAATTGCTATCGGATTTATTAATGCATACTTTCAAAGATCAGGAATAGATCCTTCTAAATTATGAGTGTTCATAATATTTGTGAAAATATGAACTATCAGAAGAACTATCAGAGGACAGTACATGTGCAGCATTGTAACATTAATATTATCAAAATCCGTAGATGTCAATTTAATTTCATTAATGTACTTAATGATTTTATCTTTTGATTTTCTTAAACAAACAAACTATATTTGATCATTTACAATTAAACCTAGACGCGACTTAATGATTCCGTTCACAAAAAATATCACTAAATATACGTTATATCACGCCCATTTTAACCCTGAAGTCATTTCTTAAGACGGAGGAGTTATTGTACCACCCACGCCAGCATCGTTGATCCGAGAGTTGTTTTATAAATTGCTGTACTTATTTAATTGTGTTTATTTTCTTTTATTTCGCTGTAGCACACTTTTAAAATAAATTAATAACTTTTTTCAAAAGTCATTTTAAAGTCATCACTTGTGGCAACACGAAAAGCTCGTTGGAGATAGTTTCACCATAATTCGGTTATGAGGTTAATGATTCATATTCAAGACTGAGAAATTTGAAAAATGAATAAGTGAATTAAAACTAATCAGATACAAGCCAGCCAGCTCAAGGGGGCAAATAAATCTTCAATTTAGATTAATGAAATTTACAAAAACTTATGTTTAGTATTTTAACAATACGCTAATAATTGATGTATTTGTAAAATTTTAGTTCATTATTTTATGACACATTTTTAAAACAGAAGACTATATTTATATTATAAATATTTAATTTAAGTCGTTGTGATCGTTTTCCAAAAAATTTCAATAAAGAATTTTTATTAGTTATAAAAAATATACACGAATAATTCTTGTACGTGCCGAATTGAATGTCAGTGACGCGTGTCATTATGTGTTGAGTTATCAAAACCAAAGAGACGAATTTCGTTTAATTTGACTAATAAATTTAGGTTTCTCTAATTTTATTTCTAACTGATAACTAATTTTTAGTACGTTATAGATACAGTAACAATTAAATCGGTGACATTTACCATTTATTATTGAAAACAATTCAAATCCAAAGAACCAAATTTCGCTTACTTTGACATTTTAATTTAGTTCGCTCTAATTTTGTTCGCATATAAGTTATGTAATGTTTTTAGTTTGTTAGAAAATACAATGACATTTATGTTATTATATCTGTAGAACACGTGTCATTAATTGTTAATAAATTTTTAAAAGTGAAGATGCAAATTTCATATTTCTTAAATATCTAATTTAGGTCATTGTGATCTTTTTTAAGCAATCAATTTTAAAAATCTTTAAGATGCTTTAATAACTGTTACCCTTACATGGTCACTGACATCTAGCATTGATTGGTGAAAATCTATAGAATATTAAGACGCTGCCAGGTATAATTAATTGTTAAGAAATTTTTATAACGAATGACACAAATTTCATATTACTCAAATATCTAAATTAGGTCATTGTGGCCTTGTTTCAAGTTAAGTTACAGTGACTAATTTTATAAATGTTTAATTTACATCAATATTTGTTATATTTGTAAAATATTGAGTCACTAAAATGTGTTTGCGGAATAAATTTCGAAACTAAAGACATGAATATAGTTGCTGCTTGAAGCCATTACTTCGTGATACATTTTTGAAAATTAGGGCAATAAATTTAATTCACTTTGTTATTCACTAATAATAAAAACCGTATGTAATGACAACAAAGTGATTTTTATTTATCGTCCCAAAGACATGCATTTCATTCATACATTCATTGAATCTTTAATTTAGGTCAATGAAATTTTGCTCCCAGCTAATTTACTAATGATTATTTTTAGTGTTTTAAAAATACGCTAATAATTGTTGCATTTGTAGAATTTTAGGTCGCTCGCACGTGCCATTATTTGTTGAGAAATCATCGAAACTAAAGAGATCAATTACGCTTTCCTTGACTATTTTATATAGATCGCTCTGATTTTGTTCCCAGCTGAGCTACAATAACTATTTTTTAGTATGTTATAGATATAATCATAGTTATTATATCTGTAGAATATTAAGTCACTGACACGTGTCATTTATTACTGGAAAAAATCATACCAAAGAAGCGAATTGTGCTTAATTAGATCTTTTAATTTAGGCCGCTGTAATTTTGGTCCCAGTTAAGTAACACTAACAAGTTTTTAGTATAATTAAAAGACATTATCAGTTATTATATGATTTTAAGTCGCTGACACGTGTCATTAATTATTTAAAAAAATGTAGACCAAAGACTTCCCTCGGGGGAGCCCGTAACCACTATAGGGCGCGTCCTCAGGACGGGGAAGCCCTCACCGGCTTAGCCGGTGGGTAGGTGGAAAATATAATACCACCCACGAACCAAACAGGACGGGCAAATCGGGCTCATAGCTGTAGAGAAAGCAATCAATCTAGGAGAGAAGCTCCGAACAAAAAATCCTGGTCCTCCTAGTAAGGGGTTGACGCATTGAGCTTACTCCTCGATACTAGAAAAAAAAAACGCACTGTTAAAAGAACCAGTTAACGGCCTCGGAACAAAATAGAAACTAAAAGACGACAGAAGCTACGGAACAGGAAAATGATTTTTGGAACATGAAACATTCAAGGCCTCTCAACAAAAACAACCGAAGTACTAAAAGACGACAGAAGCTACGGAATATACATAAGTACACCTGGACGCAAAAAAAACAAGAACCTGAAATCTATAATAGACTACACAATAAAACGACAAAAAACAAATCTAGTCATACAGGATGTAAGGGTGTATAGAGGTGCAACATGCGGTAGTGACCACTACCTGCTGAGAACAAATAATCTTTTCGTGAGGAAGTACGAAAAAGAAGAAAACACCAACTTTAAAGATGAAGAAAAAAGAAAAGAGAATAGGTTTAACTTGGACAGGTTAGAAAATGAGAGCACGCAAAACCTATTCAAAGCAAGATTAGATCAAAAACTACAGGTCCTACGATATAAGGATAATGAGGAACATTACCAATGCATTGAATCATGCATACAAGCAGCGACCAAGTAAGCATTAGGATATAAAGAGCAACAGCAAATGGTGACACCATATTGGTGGGACGTAAAAATAGAAGAAGATATAAGAGGCAAGAGAGTAAAGTACCTGGCATACTTGTCCAATTTGTAGAAAGAGCATAAAATATCGTATAAACAGGCACAGGCAAAAGTCTGAAGGAAAATAACCAAAAAAGCGAAGCATGGGAGAGAAGATACGTCGCATATTGGAGAATAAAAGAGTAGCGAAAACTGAATAATACTAAAATCAACGAGACAGGAAAAATAAGATCTAATATCCCCAATAACAATAGAAAAATGGGAGGACTACTTTAAACAGTTACTAACAAGAGATAAACTACTCTTCCAAGAGAGTCCATAGGGAGAAAGAACCATAAACATAACAGCATCACTAATCAGAATAACTGTAGCGGACTTAAAGCAAGCTTGTAAATCATGCTTACGCCGATTTTTCCTATTATCCCCATAGCTATTAATATATATATATATATATATATATATATATATATATATATATATATATTCTTTTCATTTCAATGAAGGATAATAGGTGAAATGAAAGTAGAAACTGACGATAGTGACGCGAGTTCTTGTGGTGGAGGCGCCGGGTTGCGTAAGAATTACCGTTCGCTTACAGTACCGAGACAAACTTAGCCATTAAGGCTACTCGTCTACTATCTATAAAATATTACACATAATAATGTATATGAATACGACAAAACAGCAGCAACAGTTTGCAAATTACAAATAATACTTTGAATTATAATTCAAATGAATTTATTGATAATACCATAGCGTCATTGTTTACTTCGATATAATTAAACTTTACGGAAATAAGAAGCTATAATGTTGCAGTAATTCCTGTTTCAAACATTTAATAATTTAAAATTTTTTAAATCTACACAAGAAACTGCAATTTTTTCTGTTTAGATACATTTAACCACTGTAATCTAATACTTGATTTATGTGTCATATTATCTTACACCGTAAATTTAGCTACAAGATTTTTTTACTAATTAAATACAATTTATAATTGAGCCTAATTAAATATAATGAAGAAAAGTTACTAATTAGAGAAATTAACGTGTTTATTATTCTCAATAAAGAAAAAAAGGAACTGAACGAATTGTCATTGAAGTATAGGTTTAAAATTACGAGGTTGGTTATGGATTTAGACCTAATTTAAAATGTAACATTAGCAAAAATACTTTTAAAAATAAATCGGGATTCAAATAATGTAAGTATACTCAATAATACACAAACGTAAAAGTAGGAGGAGGCTAGAAAATTAATTTATGACAAGGAGGTACAAAAAGGTGATTATAGATTTTCAAAAGTTGTTATTTCAGTTTGCTACTTATACAAATCAGCGTGTGGATTATTGCTTCTTTTAAAAAATTCGGAAGCTTTAAGAAGATTAAGTTTTTATTCTTATCTACAATGTATAACATATTTTATATTGTAAATTTCCTGTGACTCATAAATTAAAAAAAAAATGGTAAAATATAAGTTTCTTTTTATTATTATAAATTATTGCTGTTATAATATTTAGCATATCGTCTATAATTACACTTACTAGTTATGATATTAAGACGTATATAAGTTCCACTTCTTCATATAAGCTGTAATAATATTTCGACAATAAATGATTTATTAACTTCCTGCATTAGATTGCTTTCGGCCGCAATAAATTCGTTCATCCAGATATCGATTTTAAATCAGCTCGAATATTTTCTAATATCCTCCCCGAGCGCAGTACGTAACTAATCGCAGCCCCACCTATGTTGTACCTACACCGCCAGATGCAATTTCGATAAGGCGTGCCAACCAGTAATGACAAAATGATATATTTGCATAGCGGCGTCGGGCGCACAGATAAACGGCCATCAAACACTGATTAGCAGTCGTATTGTTAAATTATCCCCCGTGCGAGAGTTTGCGGCGAAGAGAAAAGAAATAAATGGCTCCTGGGGGAAAGAACGGGTTTATCCTGGAGGGACACGAGACATTATGGTCCCTGGCGGGATCTGCTTATACAGATATAAATTTAAATTTAAAACGGACCGCTTGTTTTATCCGAGGAATATATATTTCTTCGAGGATTCCAATCTTGAGTTACGAACACGACACGTTTTACATACACTTCACATATGTTGAGTTGAACAAAAACTTCTCTTTCGATGTTTGAAAATTAATGGTGGATGCGCCGGGCTTATATAAGATTTCTTTGTATCTCAATTTTTTATTCATTTATTTAGTTGTGTATTGTAACTATGTAATATTAATTGACAAGAAAAAAATTCAAAATTATATAAAATTACTCAATGAAAACATATCAATTTACCAAGAAAACGTATTTCAAGGACAAGATTGTGATATAAAATAAACGGGGCAGTGATTAAATATATAAGCAAGGGTGCTTTTTCAAGGGTATAACTTAGGACTCCGCGTTTTCCCGTTTTCTTTGACGCCATAACTTGCGTTATTTTACATTCACCATATTCCTTGTTGCGGTTTCTGCTCCACTTTCCCACAAAACATTTACTCGCTCGAAGAACACTCAGACCTTTTACAAATTTACTTCTAGTCGGATTTTCTACATTAAGAGGATTCTCCTGAAATCTTTCCTCTCGTTTCCTATGTGTTATATAAGAGGTATATAAATATAGCTTAATATATTTTATTATTAGCGTTCAAATAAAATTATTGGGGACGAAAGATCTACGGTAGATAGCCATAAAGACGAATTAAGACAATTGTTATGTCGTCAAAAATATATTAATGTAGTCTTTAATGAAGATGTTTATCTGTTTAAAATTATTATCGATGTGTAACTAATGTATAAATTCCGGATTTAAAAAATGTCCTGAAAATAATGGAATAATTATTAAATTAATCAATCGGAAATATATAAAACTAGTTAATTAATTGAATTAATGCAACAACACAATAAATAGTTAAATAATAATTGTTATTATTAGATTTTGACGAATATTCACAATTATTCAATCATTATATTTACATAAATATTAGTTTCATAAGTTGAAAAAAGTATACAAAAAATAGCATGTATAGAATTATTTAACACCTCACTGATTATATACTTGAAATATAAATAATACATTTGCGTATTATTTAAAGAATATATTAGCAATTATGATTAAATATGAAGAAACAAATAAGTGCACCTTGTCTTTCTTTTTTTATTAAATGATTTCAATTACTCTATACAATTTTAGTTCAATATACGAACCCTTAAAGAAGAAATATAGTGATGTGATTGATATAAACAAAAGGTGGTTTGAGAAACAATTTACCCTTAGGGATAATCTTTTTATTTCTACGAATGCATAGGAAATCTAGGATTTGAAAGAGAGTGGGTTTTTTTTGTAAATTTATAAATTTTTTCTTGTAGAGTAGACCTCTGAAATGTGCTGCCCTTTTCTTGACTTTTTTTACGCGAAGCGAAGTGAAGGGAATTGAAGGGCTGCAAAGTTTGATCCGAAGGGAGCGATTATGAAGCTGTGTATGCCTGCCTAGCTAACCAGTCGTATGGAGACATGTATTCTTTAAATTATCATCTTTATCAAGCGATATTTCCGGACGGGCTGCTCATGTTTTCAAAGGATGCAAATGTGGGGATTGTCTAAGCTCTGACCTTTCACAATTCTTGCATTTTGGCGGCAGTATTGTTTCGCTTTTAGTTGTTTTCTGGTTTCCTTGGTATTTTGCACATTCAACCGCGGTTTGACAGTTTGCTGTGATATGGTCAAATTTGTTACATCGGTTGCACTGGACCGGATTTTAGGCGGGTGGTATGTTCTCTATGACTTTTTGCCCATAAAAAGAAATTGATCTCGTAAAAAAAAGTTTTCTAAAAGAATGGTGATTCAGTAATTACTCATATCACGTGTGTTTTATTTCTGTCATTTTTTGTAATAACCCTTATTACTGCCGCAGCCCACGTAGAATATTCTATCTCTTTCTTTATGCTTTCACTCATAAGGCATTACGAAGGCGCGAGAGCAGCTTGTTGCGCGAAGAACCGCATTTGCAAAACACGTGCACAACTCACTCTTTCTGCAAGGTTTTAGAGTAATATATGATGGTGTATTTTTTCAAGTTACTTTATATAATAAATCTTCATATTGTTATGAAAATGAAACTTTCTCAAGGTAAATGTGGTTTTTTAATAGCGCTGTGTGTTTTGAATCACATGATAGTCCATCTCCCTTTTGTTTGTTTATGGCTTTATGGCTCTAATTAGCTTGTGCGGCAATCGCCCTTTGTTGCTTGTGGACCACCTCCCTTGCCAGCACCTCTCCAGCTACTCCCCCCCTTCTTTTGGCCTGGCTTATGGAGACGTTCCTCATCACCGGCTGCATCCATTAGATCCGCAGATGCAGGACGACGCCAATATCTCTATTGTATCCCTCGACACCGTCATATACTCCCTGGCTACTTGAAGTTATCTGAACCTCATCTCTTCTTTCAGCCACTCCTCATTCCTCCTAGACCTGAGAGCATTCTCCCACACCGGGGGTGCTTATAGCAGTTTGGAGAACCCAACACCTACAAGGAGTCTTCCGCTAGATTCTCCAACTCCCCAACGTTGGACAGCCTGCCCTCGTTGCTCTTACTATGGCTTTCTTATATTTAAAAATGTCACACTGATACAAGCTCATCAAATAATAGAGGTAATATTTGACCTAAATGTGCCAGAAATGGTAAAAATATTACCTCTAATAAGCATCATGCCTAATAAGCATCATCCGCAGCTTGGAAGTGTAATGGGTCGAGTGGGAAAAAATTGTGAATCTTCAAGATCTATGCTCCAAATTTCAAAATGATTTAATATTTATGTATTTATGTGTGTTATTTTTTTTAATAGATCTTGTAAAGTAAATAAACTTAACTAAACTAAACCTAACATGTGTACTGGAGATTTCAGTGAGCTCTTATCTCTAGCTCTACCCTTTCTCCTTTCATTTTTCCCGTCCCTCGTTTCGAAAACCAAGCTTTAACGATAAGGAGATCGTCGGCAAAACTCACTAGTTCTACTTCCTCCAGAAGTGGCAGCTCAAATATTGTGCCAGCATCTACCCTTCTGCGCTTATTAGGCAGATATGACAATACCTACTGGGTTTCCTTTCATTTTTACCCTTATTATGTCAACAATTATGTTCCACAGGAGTGGTGAGAGTACTGTGGACAGCCTTTAGCAACGATCTTTCTGACAGTGGTATTTCCTACATTTACTGTGACTGCCCTATTCTCCAGCATGCTTTTGATCCATCCACTAACTGTGTGGGACATCCTCAAACAGAACACTCTCAAGATGCTAAAACAACGTTGGGACAACATCTCAGGCTGCAGACAGGCCATGGAAGCAATACGCTCACCCAATCTGAAAACAGCTGAATATTATCTGCGACTATCCCGGAGAAATCTGCGTCTTATCACAGGTATTCTTACGGGTCACTGTTAGCTAAGGAAACACTTGTTTACTATGGGACTGGTGAAAACCCCCATATGTAGAGCATGTGAAGAAGAGGACGAGACATCGGAACATGTGTTAACCACCTGTCCGGCTCTCGCCCACCTTAGAGAGTCCTTGCTAGGGGAGCTCTGGCCGAACATGGCCAACATAAGGGATAACCCTCCAAGCGTTGTGCTGTCCTTTGCTTGTCACCTTAGGTGGCTAAATGAGTGATAGAACAACGCAGGGCTGTCCCAGTCAGGGGGGCACAACGGGCCTAGTGAGGCCTAAGTGCTCTGGTCAATGATTTAATCAACCTTAGCAAACTCAATCCAGATCCAGATACTCTTATTATGTATAAAAATCAGCCTGGGAAGCACACCAAGGTCGTCCAACGCCATGATCTTAAGGACTTCGTCTGGGTTTTCTCCTAATCTTACCATCTTGTAATCGGGCGGGGCATGGATAACAAACAAAATTCTCCTCCTCCTACGGTGTGGACGTGCCATGGGAATAGGGTTTTTATGACCGACGAGGTACTTCCAAGCACTAATGCATTGATATTAGAGAGGCCCACCTCTAACTTCTTTGCAACGACGCCTTCACATCCTCCTGGAGCTCCCTTCATTTCGCCCTTTGGCTTGTCTCAATGGCTGTCCTCAGGATTTAATTTGCTTTCCTCAGAGTTTCTTCAATCCCAAGTTGCATCAGAAAGTTAGTTCATTCAATCTACTACGAATAAGAATTAGAGATAACAAACTTTCATAAGTAATTCGCGTATGTGCAAACACAATGGTTTTACGGTTTGTTCCTTCTATCATTAATGAAGGGAATTAATAATAATAATAATATTGTTATGTGTGCTAATTAACAAAAATGTTCTTACACAAGTCATAATATATAGTCATTGGCAAAAAGAATATCAAGGTAGTAGCGTTCAGTAGCAGACATATCTGACTATCTTATAATATGATTTACAATTGAAGTATAAAGAAAAACTTTCTAATAATAAATAAAGAATATAACAAGGAACTAATACCAAATTTACAATTCGAAGTTTGGTGTATAAACAAACATAATTCGTTCAGAGATGTAAAATTTAAAATTTGTATATAGATAAAAATATAACAGCAATCATAAAAAGTAAAAACAATAAGTATAAAAGAGACTTGCACAATTTAGGAAATAGAAATATTTTGACTAAAATTGATTATAATAGATGTAGAATTTAAAATTGCTGTATAGATAAAAACATAACAATTGTAAAAAAATAAAAACTATAAAAGGAGAAGAGTACAAAATAATAGATTTTAAAATTTGGTGTATACACAATAATTTGACTACAAATTTATTATCGCAGAACGCGAATGCGAGGAGCGTCATAAAAATAAAGATCTAAAATTTGAAAAACAAAAATTAAAGTCGAAAAACCGAAATGAGGACTTATTAAAGAAATCTCCTAGAGCGTCGAAATCTAGAGAATCTCCGACTGAAATAAAATCGCCAGTTATGGAAAAGAACTCTTGGCTTGCTTGGAACTAGTGAAAGTAGAGAAGCTAAAGCAGTCACAGCGTAAAGAAAGTAGAGATAAACCAGATAATGAAATGAAGAGGTCAGAGGAACGCAAGAAGAAACACAAACCTCACGAAGGCACTCCCAAACGTTCAGACGAGAGATCGAAACAAGTGAAACGCGAACGAATACGAAAATTTACTAATAGTTCGGAAAACTCAGATATCGACGAACCCAAGAAACATTTTCGACATAGTTGACGATGAATCAGCCTACATAGAGATGTATGACAAGGTGTAAGCACGTAAGCTGCAGGAGGAAGAGAAAAGACAAAATTCAGCCAACTAAAGCATAGCAGAGCAAAGGGAGAAAGAAGAAACGCTCAACATCATGGGATGAAGATTCTGTCTCTGATATGGACCGATAAAAATCAGATGTAAAACGAAGAAAGAACAGAATGGTAATTGCAAGTTCTGACGACGACTAGATCGATAAACGCAAGCAAATTAAGAAAGATATCTTTACCGATTCTGATTCTAACAGGAATCGCTGTACAAAATATGAAAGAATATGAATAAAAAAGAAAGCAAAACTTTTTGGGAAAAATAAACATTTAAAGTTTGATTGTCATTCCATCAATTTCTGGTTGAATCGACAATACACGGCTTAAAATCAAGTGACGATGCAATATAAGTATTATCTTTGTGAATAAAAACCATTTAGTGGCTGCTTTAATTTTTCCTGGTATACAGCTACTGAAAATATTCTGACATTCCGTCCAAATTATTGTTGTGACCTGTGTTCTAATTGCCAACATAACATTGCACCTATTAGTACCTCATCTAGCGTAGACTCTAAATTTGCTCGTAAACTATCTTTAATTAAGAAATTTTATCACCCACATCAATAAAAACTTTTTTGTCCAACTTCCAATCGTTAACCTGGTGACTGCTTTAATTTCTTAATAGATTACATTTCTGGAGACATTTCTTATACCACCTCGTCCAAAATTGTTGTGATATTTGTTCTAATTGCCAACGTGACACTCTATGAGTACCTTCTATAGTACTCATTTCTTTAACTAAAGAAATATCAAGTGTAAGCAATGGTACCTTGTTTGAACCATTGAATGGATGTTTAAAAGTCAACAATATATAAAACTAGACATACTAGAATTAAGTACTTTTCGTAATTTGAACGACATTTTGTAGTAAAAACTAATTAAATTTTTTTTTTTCAGCTTTAGCCAAATTTTCTAAATGAAAATACTCGCAAATAATTGAGACGCAATACAATTTTTATTCTGGATATTGTCCAAATTTAATCTTCTCCTCGTAATACTACCCTATGAATATATTAATGTTGTTACTTTTCTTTTAAATGTCAATGTACCTCTAAAGCCAGTTCATATATAGAATTGAATGATTCTTTTTCTTATAGTTTTGATTTTTCCTCTAAATTAATATATTAAATTTCTGATTTTTTTTAAAATAATTAATAACAGCTCCGCCGTATGATTTGTGTATTTGTGTTACTTAACTGGATGTTACAGGTGATGTTATAGTGCAGGCTCATGGTGTACAAGGCGTGTCTCAATCTTCCTTGAACTAATAAGACGTCGAGTGTATTGCGAAGAAGGAGCACAATGCGGCGACCTATATCTGCTAGGAAGTTGTCATTGATCACCAATTTTTGTAACTGTGATTTCGTGCCAGTAGTTAATCTGGCCAAGCTCAGTAAAAACTTAAAGTCTGAAAGTATACTGGCTCTAAAAATGATCGCGTAATGTTCTGTCTCTCGTCCACCAAGGTTCTGACGATGGAGTAAAAGAAGATCATTTATATCTACTCGATGAGGGTGAATAAGAAGGTGCTGGTTACCGACGAATATATCGACTGGATTTAGTGGGAGAAGCACGCGTTCGAGATGGCCTAAAATTAATTTTAATTTCTAGTTTATTTCCAGACGCCGTACCCTCTTTTTCAGTGAGATCTGAACAACAAGAAATTATTTAGAGCGTTTTCTACGTCGTTATTGGAAGGTCCTTTAAAAAATTGCCCAAATGAAATATTATGTTGCAAAAATATCCGCTAAATATTAAAAATCTTTTGAGAGTTTGATATTTCTATAAAGACTCCATACCAAGCCATATTCTTGGCCTATAATTTTTGAGGGATAACTCGAAATTCTATCGACAATCTGTTGAACCAGAACTTAAATTTGATTTGTTAATTGATAAGGCATTGAGATGTTAAAAACCACACTTTTTTTAAATCACAGTTATTCATAATCGTATTAAACAAACTTAAATTTACAAAGTAACCACTTTTATGTACGTCTAATTTGGAATAGTTTAATGTCACTAGAAGATTGATTTACCTTATCTAAGATATACTACTACTACTAAAGCACCGCCAGGTATTTTGCAACATTAATATTACTAATTGTTTGGGACTGGAGTTAAGTTGGTATAGGATACAGCCATAGTCAACGAAGAGACGGCAAATTGTTTTATAAATATATTTTTCAGATTTAATTGATATGCCTTTCTTTTTGTAAGTCAATGCTCTAAAATGTTTGGCTCTAGTAATCATTTTGCTTTTTATAGTTTGGAATGATGTTTGAATGATCGTTTGTTGTCAAACCAAATACCTAAATATTTGCATTGCTGGGATGAGGCTATATGCAAGTTATTAATTATCAATGTAGGTGATGAATGTGAAGATTTATGGTAAGGAATGAATTGTTATTGCTTTCTCAAGCGTTACATTGTGTATGATTAGCGCAATACCATCTGCAAGCAATAAGGTATGCGCTGAAAGATTAAATAACGTGGCATTGGGATTATATAGGTCAGAGAGGTAAAGATTGTAAAGCAATGGGGATAGGGGTGACCCTTGAGGAACACCCTGCTCTAGAATGAAGGGATATGAATATGATTGGTTTATTCGTACTTTAAGGGATCTATTGCATAAAAATTGATCGATAATATTTATAGGGTGGGAAGGAGGGAATATTTGTACAACACACAACGATGCCAAACCGAGTAAAACGCTTTCTCGATGTCCAAAAATGCAATAACGGATTTTTTCCCTCGAGGTGAGTTGTTTGACAATGGGAAGTTAGGATTTTCAAGGGTAAAGTGGTAGATCTTTGGATAAGGAATCCAAATTGATAATCAGGAATGAGAGGGGTGCTAATAGATAAGTTTTTGTTTGTTTTTTAACGGATTCAAATAGTTTTCCAATTACCGTGAGGAGGGTGATAGAACGATAGCTATGTAGCTGGGTGAGGTGGATTGTTGATAGGTTTGGGAATACAAATTATGATACCCTGTTTCCACTCAAATGGGAAATATTAATGTTCATAACAGTAGTTAAAAATGTTATAATGTATTTATTATAATTTTGTGTTTTACAATACTACAAAACTTCCGTAATTTCAAAAGCTTTCCTTTGAAGGATTGATGAAAACAAAAAAGTGTAAATCTTAATAACCAATATATTTCTTCCAAGAAAACTTTTAAATATGTACAATTATGTCGATCCATACTCTTATGGTTAATACCTGGTTAACACTACTCCATCTTTATGTATTACTGGAATCATGCCCAACCTCGTGCCAATAACTGTTTTGACCAGTGGTTAGTGACACGTATATATAACCCTGTAAATACTCTTAACTCTCAGTGTTATAGTTTTTCAAAAACATTATCTATCAAGGTTATTCTCAAACTCCCTATTCCCGCCAATCATTCACGGAATTACTGTTTAACTTCAGTAATCAGTCACCTTTTTGTGGTGCTGGAGCTCGGATAAGAGACGCAATATTCAAATTTATTTATTCGATGCACTGGGATTAGTTTGGGGTTGCTAATCGGCGCATCTTTTTTCCCAACCCTCTATTTACTAATGGAAGAAAGTTCGACATGTGCTGCTTACCTGCTAACTATATCATGGTGACCACCCCTTTATAGAAGCGATTATTAATTTTTTGTTTGTTCTTAGGAACCCATTTTATTTCTTGCAACCCCATCTGAGGTTGCCGCTAACAACTTCTAATGCAAGCATTAAAAAGTGGTGAACTCATTATTCGCTAACGAAATAATCACAACAATAAATAATGGTTAAATAATTGTAGCAACGAGCTTTGAAAAACTTCGTGGAATATTTCTCTCAACAGCTTATGATTTTAATATTTTTAATGTAATAAATAAAGCTAGTAGCTATTTTACGGATATTGGATTTTCACTATGATTTATATTTTAATAGCACTTTGCACGAGACATGCATTCCATTTATTTATTTACGTCGTCAATTCCATTATTGTACCGTGAACAGTATTTTTGGCGCTGTTAAATTACACAGTGTTTCGAATTACTGATTTAATCGGTGTGTAGGTCACATGAATGATTAATTTCAAAGTTATCAGCCGCATTATTTAATATTTATTCAAATTGTAGGTCTATAAATACTTGTCGTTCATTTTAAATATTAAACGCTTTCATTATTGGATTCCAAATAATATTGACAAATAATAAATTGTTAAAAACCTACACGTGGATATAGAGGGATTCGTATTTTTTAATTATTGCAAGGTTGTTTAACATTGCGTAATTTTAAATTAGAACACGTGTTATGTTTAATATTGTTGTATTTATTTTCCTGACATATGTTTCGATTAGCGACGATCATTTTTAGAAGAATTAAAAATTTTAACTGAAGTTAAATCATTTCGTGTCATCAAGATGCAGTGAACAAAGTATGTACTGTAGTTATTCAGTTAGTTATGATTAAGGGTCAGGAATTTTAAATTTGAAGTATATGTAGTTTTGTCTTAATAATTTTGTTATTTTGTTATGTGTGTAACTTGTTTTCTATATTATCTCAGACAGAAATAGAATTATACATTATGTATTTATATAGACAATAAAATTACACATATTACAGTCATTATTAATAAAATTTAAATATTTAGTTTAAATTATGATTAAATTATTATTAAGTTAATAAATAACAATTTCAGGCCAGTAATTGAATTATAAAAAACAACACATAACATATCAAGGTTTTTAAAATTTATTTTCCATGCATATACACTAAAAGTGTTTACAAAAACGTAGAAGCTTTTTACATTTATTTATACAAAGTACATCAAGGGTTTTAAATTCACTACCCAAATTAAAAGCTTGTGTATGTACAAATTCGCAAATTGCATACACATAAAATACCCTTTTTACTACTAGAAACGATTTTATTTTTCAGGTATAAATTTATTTATTCCATAATTAATTTTTCCGTATCGCGCGGACGGCAAATTAATCGTGACTCCGCCCACGTTTTTGCGCAGACTTTTTTTTTGGGGGGCCGGAATAAAGCCCCCGGTGCCGTATTAATTTGCATAACGAAACCGAAACGGGAGCATTACGGCAAAAACTGCCATCATTTATGGGAATACACGTGTTGCGTGGACATTTAGTCCACGATTACACATCCCGGTTGACAAATCAATGGCGCCCTCGGATGTCTATACGGCTGTAATCAGGATGAATGGGAATGGAATTGAAGTTGACATTGCACGTCGTATGCTGGGCATTATATTGAACTGTTTATGGGGGTGGGACTGATTAGGACATCGCTGACAGATTTCGGTTAGTTATTAAGTTGGAAAATTTCGATTTTTGTATGCACGTCTTAATTCGTCTTTAATTTAGATGCAAATTTTATAGTACGGTATTATCATAAATTATCGTCTTACATTAAGTGTCATAGTTCCAATAAATGCTTATTTTATATGAAATTCCTCTAAGAAAAAAAATAGTTTTTTTACACAATGAGATTGATTTAAATAGGACAAGAATAAAAAATAAAGATATTACTTATTATTTGTTGGACAAAAAATGAGATGCAATTTAACGTAACTATTTTTTTAATTTTTAGCTTAGAATAAAACAAATATTTAGTGCAGATAATAAGATGTGATAGATCTGTATCTTTTATTGAAGTTAGCAATGTTGTAACTGTTAACATTATACGAACTGTTGGCAACTGAAATAGCTAACAAGAATGAGCTTATCATGAAATGAGTACTGTCCATGAGAAGCGAGAGTCACTATTCAAACAAAAAAGTTTAGTTGTTTCCTTTTCATTCGTTTTCAAAAGAGAAAAGGTTGCTGATTTTGTACTATTCAATTCAAGCCTATTACTCAACCAACAATAGGCCTCTGAATTAAATCGCTGAATAATATCGAAACTGCATTTAACTGTTCCCCTTAGCTAATTATCGTCCTTTATGTAGATTAGAAACAACATGGGTCCAAGAATAGACCCCTGCGGATCCGTTGGATCTTCCGTCGTACGTCACAAACTATCGATTCAAAAAACGACGAAAGTTTTACAGTACGTTCTTTGTCTAACGCATTTGGTTTACTTTAACAGACTGAATGTTTTTGTGTCGTTTCTCGAAGCGATATTTTGTGACGTAGGACGGAAGATCCAACGGATGGACTATACTACACATTGCATTCTTGTTGTTAAAGAGAATAGTCGTGTGTTCGGGCTGTAGTAAATAGTTTGAATTTATTATCAGTGTTCATCCAATATAAAATGCCTGCTCATCAGAGAACTCGTTCAATAACTGACGAAGATGGTTTAATCAAGAAAGTGGTGGAAGAAGTGATTTCCTCGACAACACTAATGGAAAAATTAGAAGCAAACATTCGCGACAACATTCCCGAGGAGTTCAAAACTCAAATCAAGGTCTATCATGATAAGGCAAACTCACTCGAAAGCGAAGTGACGCATGCCAGGGAAGAACTACGTGTCTATAAAGAAGAGAGTGAGCAGTTTTCCAGAAGAAATAACCTAAGGATATTTGAAATACCGGAAACGAAAAACGAAAATACACATAAAGTTATTACCGATTTCTTCAGGAACACTAAGCAAATTAATATATCGCTGGATAATATTGATTATAGTTACTAACTTAAAGGTAAAGAAGGGTCTATGCGACCTCTAATTATAAAATTTGTAAATAGACGAATAAAGAACTTGATTTTAAAAAACAAACAAAAAACTAAAGGGAACAAAAATTGTTATTCGTGAAGATTTAACAGTAACTAGGCACAACTTACTCCAGAAAACAGTGAAGAAGTATGGTTCCCGAAATGTGTGGAGTGATTGTAATATTTTTAAGTCGGGAAACCATTCGGTAAAACATGTTCACAACTATGAGCCCAGTATTATAAATAGTAATACTTCAGTTAATAAGACAATACGAGACTTTAGAATCTTTAATAGTCAATCGTTCCACGAAGAACTAAACCATATTCCAGGGCAACAAATATTTTATTTAGATAACCTAGAGGAAAAAGTTGATTTCTTTAATAAAATAATCTTACTTATAATAAATCACCATGCACCTACAAAGCTAATCAAAAATTAAGGTTTAAGAAAACTCGGTTAACCTCTAGTATAAATATAGATATTATCAAACTAAGTTGTCCTATGTTACCACCGTACATCTCAAATATTGTAAATTACGCCATATAAACAAATGATTTCCCAAGTAATTGGAAAAAAGCTTTTATTGTGCCTCTTCCAAAAATCACAAGACCTGGAGAATATAAACATCTAAGACCAATTAGTATTTTACCAACTGAATCCAAAATCTTAGAAAGAGTCATAGAAATGCAACTTAGGCAATTTATTTTGGACAAACAACTAATTAGGGTTTCATCCTAACCACAGCTGCACGTCGGCATTATTACTCATAGCTGATGAAATCTTGTCATCAATCGATAATAATAATATATCAGTGTTAACTTTATAGGATTTTAGTAAAGCCTTTGACACCATTAACCACAATATCCTAATATTCATTCTCGAAAGCATCAGCCTATCAAAATCTGCAGTTATGGTAACAACTGGTGTCCCACAAGAATCTGTTTTTGGCTCGTTGCTTTTTTTGGTATATAATTCCAACTTTAGTAATTATGTGAAGACATGTACTATTCAAATGTTTGCGGATGATACGCAATTATTACACTTCCGCCCAATGAATGCGGATCTGCAATATACAGCATTAATAAATATGTAAATACTATTTACAAATTAGCAATAAAACACTGTATTACAAGTAATCCGGAAAAATCAGCTGTTGTACTCTTTGTAAATAATAATAAAATCAATCAGATCAGAGCTCTTGTCAATGTTTCAATGGATTCTACATTAATACTGTTAGTAAACGAAGCGCGAAATTTAGGATTAATTATTGATAACGCCTTTCGATAAATTTCATAAATAAACAATTAGATTAAAAAAATCATTAGTAACCTAAAACTGATTTATCCACATAGAAGCTACCTCTCCTTAGAAATTAAATCTATGCTTCGTAACTCGCTTATTTTCTCACATTTTTCATATTGTAACGATATATATGGACCATCCATTATACAATATGTATATCGTCGTGTACAGAGAGTTCAAAATAGTTGTCTACGCAAATACGACAGAATTAGTCATAAATTATTTTAAATATAATAGCATAACATTCACAACTGGGAACAATTAAAGTTCTTTATCTTGTGTCATAAAATCATCTTGCTAAATCAACTAAAAAGTAAAATTTAGAACAGATGTGCACACTTTAAATTTAAGAAATAATGGACTAATCAGCTCACCAATTTACAAAACCGCAAGATTCGAAAGATCATTTAGTTACCAAATTTATAAACTGTATAATGAAATTCCTAAAAGCTTCTGGGATTTTAGCATCCCAAAATTTAAAGGATATGTCTATAAACTCTTACTCGATTCTCAAAGATAAAAACTATTTATTGTTTACCCTTTATAATGATGACTTTAGTTCGATACTGTTTGTTCTCTTCTCAATTATATGTTACCTTATTATTTATTACTACTATGAGGTTAAGAATAAACTAGACATTATGTATTAGTAATTTTCTTTTACTTTTAATACAATAGTACAATGGAAGATGACGGGCAATTATCAACTTATTTTAACTGGCGCCATTTAATATCACTAAGTAGACTATAGGATACACATTGGTTATGATTTGTAAGTTCCTAATGATTATGTATATCAGGGTAGTATTTTTTAGAACAAGTTAGAGATTTGTAAATCAATGAAGTTCCTCAGAGGAGTCCTACAAACAGAGGAAAATAATCCTAAAGGCAGCATTCTCTATAGTTAAGAGAGTCATTTAATATTAATTTGCGAAAGAGAAAGAAAACCATTGAGTAACTAATCAACGTTATATAGTCAATGAATAATCCATTAATCTGTTCTCTTGTTTGAGCCGATATCTGAGAGCTCGAATTTTCCTGGTGGAGAAAAGTGCGTCTTCGGTAGTTGGTTTCCCTTAATTTTTTACAGACTTCTGACAAACTAATGGATGTGTATCATTCAGAAGTGACGTTGCATTAATGCCGTAGTCACCACATGTCCGATTTTTTTTAAAAAAAAATAAAACAAGCGACCATTTGGTCCAAATACTTTGGGCGCGAACAAATTTTGTTGAGTTTGGTCCTTTTTAAAAGACCTGGTGGGATGCGCGGAACTAATCTCGGATTAATACATTCGCGAGCTCGAAATATTGATTTGGAAGCAGAACCGAAACAAAATATTGTTTAAAAACAATAAATTTTAAAAAATGCACTGAGACTGACTATTGTAAATGGTTTTAACACTTCGGTGCACATTTTGGTGGGATAAAAATGATAAGGGCGTCGACTGGTCAAACGGTGAACACGTACACCCTCATCGTTGCTCTTCTGCTGTCACTAGTGGTCCCCGTCAACAAATGGACGATTTTTACAGCACCCAACACACACAAGAAAACTAATGGAATTGCGATATGTAAATTTTAAAATAATAAGTTGGAAGGGCTAAATATATTAATCGCATTTCATACGCCAACAAGACCCATACTGCTGTTTATTTTTGGCAATGACTTCGTCACCTGTTATTATACCATAGAAGTGTTTTAAAGCACTTAAATCATATTTCCAAAGCATTTCTTTTGACCAATAGACAAGAGATTTTTTAAAAATTATTGTTATCTTAGATTTAACGTTTATTTTTAGTCTTGTGAGAGTAATAGAAACAGGTGAAGGCTTTCAAATAGTTTTCTCTAACTTTCTTGATACTTGATGTTTAAGTATCTGTATATATTTATATATGACTTCAATTTACGTTCAATTTACAAAATCAAAGAGGACTTATATTTATGTTTAGCTCTAGTGCTAAAAATCGACATTATATACAAAGACTTTAGATTCTGAACTCTACTTGATACTTGAGAGAGTTTAAACATTTAAATGGATTATAGCATAGATTTATCTATCTGCAAACGAAGTTGTTGTTTTACAAGTATGTGATCAAAATTTTAACAATTAAAACACTGTTGGATTAAAATTAAAATATCATTAATGACATCGAAATTGCCACCTCAAGATTCGAACCAGAAGAAGCAGTACAGTTTGAAAGGGGTTTGGAAGAAAATACGGCCAGATCTAAACAAAGAAAATGACACTATGCAATAGACTGTGTATATCAACGAAATAGTGTAAGTAGCAAAACATACGCGTGTAGGTGCAAGATATTAAGGAGATATTAGAAGAAAGAGCAGAAAAAATTTCTAATGATTCTAACTCAAGGAATTGGCGCACTAAGAAGAACACGAAAATATTGAAAGTAGCAATTCTGAGGAAGAGAAAAAAGAACTTACAACGGCATTTCTAAAATCTAGTTTAGATATTATAACTTAAATTATGGGCCAATTAATTGAAAATGACACGGATTTTGATACGACCTCAACTTATTGACAACTTCTTACACAGCGCAAACGAAAAACGCAAATGACTTAGATAGATTTTTGAAAAAAAGACAGAAAATTGGAAATGCAAAACAATCTGAATGATCTCAAACGTAAATGATAACTTTTACTTTTATATTTTTCGCATCGAGTGTTTGTTCCTTGGCGCACTTCTAAAGGTTGGTTTAAAACTAATAATACTTGGTGTATGTTGATATATGTTTCTATATTATCAAGAAATAAAATTTTGTTCTATTGGTATGAAAAACATATTTAATTAACTTAATTGACAAAATACATATTCATTATTAAAAATTTCTCCCTAACTCTAAAATTTACATGGTGACATAACCTCGCTTAACGCTGTTTCCTATAACGTATACCCCACGTTAAATGGTGTTTTACTGTATTCAATTAGCTGCAGTTGCAAAGTGTTTTTGAAGATTTCACTAAATATGGACAGTAAGGAAATGGGACAGTAATCATTCGAAACAACCCGTCTGTCAGTGGGAAATGTACTTGCATTTGTTTTTTGGGATAGAAAAAGCATACCGTTTGTTGATTTCCATGATGAGAGACGTATAGTCAATACTAAATATAATTTCAAACTTTTTGATGAAGCCAAACTGGCTTATCGACAGAAAAGACGAGGCATGCCTATAAGTAGAGATTATACATTGAAAAATATTGGAACAACCGCCCCCGACTTGTTCTCGTGTGATTTTCATATGTTTAGACCACTCAAAGACGAATTGGAAGGACGCAGATGAGTAAGATGTGGAATCGATTGTGAGCAATTGGCTGAAGACACGATCGACTAAATTCTTCGATAACGGCATCAAGAAACTTTAGAAAATTAAAATATATTATTATTATTATTATTTTTTCACTATAACACATACATACTTTCTTACTAATTTCCTGTTTATATTTGATCCACCCTCGTAGAGTCCTATGAATCGTCTGCTATAAACTTACTGGATACGTGCTATTACCTTAGTACATCATTTTTAGTTACTTATAAAAGCCAACAAATTCCTAATGAAATATTCTAAATAATCCTGCTTCTCAGAACGACAAGGCCCCAGTTTTTTATGAAGTAAGCATTTTTTTACTAAAAAAGTCCTTAGAAATATTATTTAGATGACTGTTTCCTCGATTTGAAATTTTTTAATAATTTTTCTTTACGTTGTTTTTACACTGTCGTCATTTTATTTCTGGAAAATCTATTACGATTATTTTTACAGAATACTGCAAAACTTTATTTAAGTATATATTCTTAGCTTTCTAGCTGTTAGCAGCCGATGGAAAGTAAAATAGCCAAGTTGCGGTTTCGAAATGATTTTAGGACCTTTGGTAAAACCAGATAAACACTCAATTAAGATTTTCTCTAAAGATATGCAGAGAATATAAATCAGGTACTAACACATCACTAAATAAGTCTCCGGTCTAACTAAGAAAAACATTTTTTTAGAAATGTCACTTAATTCACCAACATACTTTCCACATTAATTCCAACGCTCCTTTAATTTTTCGACGTCCTTTATGTAAAACGATTTGTCTTTACTCTCAAAATAAGCCTCAGTTTCTTCATTTGTGCGAAATTGCTTTCTCTGGAGCATCTTATTCATGTCTGCAAAAGCCAGTAGTCTCTGGGGGCGAAATCTAAAGATTTGATGGATATGGAAGCCATTCAAAGCGTAAATTATCCAGTTTAACTATGGTTTTAATTGCCTTGTGACACGGGAAATTGTTCTGGTGACACAGCACTTTTTTCTGTTGAAGGTGGGGCTGTTTTTTCTTGATTTTTCCACTCAATTGATCCAATAATGCATTGTATTATTAACTATTGATAGTTTTGCCTTTTACAAGATAGTGAACAAAATTCCATACGCGTCCCAGAATATGGATGCCATAATCTTGCCAGCCGACTTTTGGGTTTTTGTCACATAACGATGCATGAAATCATTTTTATTTCACTTGAACAGCTCCAAACAGCACTCTAAATCGGCGACGCGGCACTTCAAAAGCAACTTTCGCATGCCCAAATGGTCATGTAAAATTGTTATGTTATCTTTAAGGTGTCAGCTATCTCACACAACTTTATTATACGACTGCGTTTAAATTCAATATACCAGTCAATAATAGTTGATTTTGCAAATGCAGAGTACCTGTAATGCTTATCGAGCCACTGTTTGGCTCCAACAGTATCTTTCCCCACCAAAAAACAATTGTCATATATGTGTCAGACCGAGGTCTTATTGATTGATGTGTTATTTTTTGGAACACGTTAGAGATTAGGAAATCAATGGAGCTTCTCAATGCAGTCTTCAGCTTACAAAGGACGATAAAGTCACAGAAATAATATTTTTTTATTGTTACCTAGATTTATAAAAAATGTATAATCAACCAAATTGCGGAAGCATACAGAGAAAATAAATCAGGTGGTATTTTTTATAAAAAAGTTCAAGATTTCCTAACCTTAATGAAGCTGACCACAATATTCAACTTAAGAACGGTCAAGAAGAAGCCTAAAGTTTTATTTGATATTCATTGCTTTTTTGCCTATTATCAAACGAAGAATGGTAAAATAGCCAATGATTTTATGATCTTTGGTGAAAACCGATAATCGCTCAAGGATGATTTTCTCAATATGTAGACAGAGAAAATGAATCAATCGTGTGGTATTTTTGGGAAAAATTAATAATTTGTAAATCTTTATAGAGCTGACAATAATCAACAGCTTACAAACAGGTGAGAAGAAGCCTAAAAACTCAGCAGCATTTATTTTCGAAGATGCTGCATTAATTTTCATTTGCGGAAATGAAGAGGAATCAATATACAGTGAATGAACCAACCATCCATTCGACTATTTAAGTATTTTAATATGTTACAGGTTTCGATCATTATTATCATACAAAGTTGGACACAATATACGAGGGTGGGTCAAATATAAGTTATGCGCGGTACCGCCGAATATGTTGGCGGTGCTTGTCAAGGGGTGAAGAGAACGCCTATTTAGTTTACTAATGATAATTGTCGCTAGTAACATCAAAATGAGCACTAAGCTTCTTCTCCTGAAGTAATTTTAAAACAGAGCCGTAATACGTCAGTAAATCTTCTTAATGAGCAGACCGAACTAATCTTTTATTCACACTTTTTAATCTGGTACTGTCTTCCCGAGATAATCAGTAAACAACTACCGGCAGGTATATTTTCTCACCCCAAAACAGTTCAAAATTTCACTTAATAACGATAAAACGACGACACTTGAGTTGTGCTTTGTCATTAAGATTTACATAATTTATTTATTCATTCATGATAAGTAAAATAAAAATATAATTGAAGGAAGAACATACATATAATTTTAACCTCATGCCGAAAGGTGAAGTTCACTCTTGTAGATGATATTCTACTTACACCTTGTGTCTGCACGTTATATAAAATTTTTACAATAAATATTCGTGGTTTAAACATAGTGAATTTTTCAATTAAGTGTAAGTATGGTTTACCACATAGTAACGGTCGCAACCTTTCTCTTCATTAATATATTTTACATTCTAATAAAGACCTCGGTGTACCTACATTATTTGATTAAGGTCTAGATTGAAATACTCAGTAGAAGTTTGGATTTATCACGAGTGTCCCTAAGCTTTTATGCCATAATAAGTCGAGCTTATGCGGTGAGTAATCACTCCAGAAATGTACATGTGGAGGGCATCAAAGGGCTTTGCGCACAAAGAACAATGCGATTTCCTTGAATAAGAAGTCACCAAAGAGCACCGCAAACTTTTTCATGAACCATTTCTAAATCTCACACACAAAATGAATCGTAAATGAGTTATATACGAAAGTGTATACGGTATTACGAAGTAATTATACAAAGAGATGAAACTGGAATTAAAACGCAATTTGCTTTTGAACGGGGTTATTTAAAAAATTTTAATTGGTTATAAATAGAACTACGGAAAGTTTTACTGCAATTATTAAACTGATAATAATTTTAGTAGAAAATTATGGCTATACTAATCGTAAATCATGTTGATAACTAAAAAAAAAAAAACGTAGGTAGCATATTTTATTGTGTGTGCTGATTGAAAAATTATTTAGTGAAAGGATAGCATGAAGAAGAAAATTACTACTGTTACTACTAGAGTGTAATATTGATCAATAGCTTACATTTATATTACATTTTGTAAATGGAAATATATCTATATTACATTTATAAATAAACATTTCTTTATGCAGTAAATCGCTTAATTAGCATTTGTTACATTATATTTGATTAATTGTTGATTTTTCTATTATATGATTATTATTTTTTTATTAAACTAATATAATTTTTGTTATTAATTAAACTACATAAACCATCTGAACTATTTCACTCACACATTGATACGCTATTAAAATAGGAACTTTAACATTCCTAGTAAAATCCGTGCTGCAGTTTCATAATTAAATTCGTCGACCGCACAATTTTGTGGAATATTAAGCTTTCCGATATCAGAATTTATTCACGAGGTGTACCTATATTGGGGGTTTTCAATATTAAACCCGCGGCGTCGAATCGCCGGCCGTTGCCAATTTACGACGGAATGGAAATCGCTAATCTTTAAATGCAACCGGACTAAAAAAATGTTGTTTTTTGAACATTACGGGCTTAATTAAAACCTAAATCACAGCATGTGCGCTACTGCATTTTCGCCCTTTGATGTGTCCATACAGTAGATTTAAATGAACGCCAGTGACTATGGAGCTAAAGCTTGCTTTAAGCGCTTGAAAAAATTATTTAGCAGTGATTTAATTAAGTGAGCTGTTAATTTATTTGTGTATTGTTAATATGCGAGTATTCATTAGGGCCGTTAATTATTGCTGCTGCAAAACTCGTTAAATGGTCGCTTGTCTGGTGGATGGATGTTCGTTTAAGTGTGTGTCGATACAAGAAACTAACGAGGAAAATAATAAAACAAGTAAAGGAAGCGGATTTCACCGTGCCGGTTTTACTGTCTAAGTGAAATGGGATTTTTTTTGTATATAAATAAATAATTGTTCATTATTCACTGAGCAGAAATTCAAGAAATAATTGGGTTGTATTGTAAATAAGCATTTAAATTCTATTAAATAAATTGAAATGTTTAATGTTGTGAACTGATTGAAGTATAAATTTTGCTTCCTCTATTCGATTTATTTTTTATAGATTCATTTATATCCTTCCAAGTTTCCAGTATCGACTAGTAAAGTCGCAGAGAAATAACAAATCGTTGGGAGTAGTAATTTTAAAATAAGATTGGCTGCCTCTCAAGTAAGAATATTATATTTTTAATTAATTAAATTTACTCGATATATTTAGACAATTATCAGAAAAGTAAACTTAATGTTATTATTTTTCTAAATTAAAATTATATATGTATATATACCTATATAAAATCTCCAATATTTCACTAACTTAGGACCAAAGAGGCAAATACCATTTATCATAGAATTTAAAATTACAAAACACAATAATATTTGATTATTTCGTTGACCTTTAGATCATTTAAAAAGAGTGTAACTATATACTACATTATTAAAGAGTATTCATGAGTATACTGATGATATCAATACAAAATAAATGGTAAAGTAAAAATAATGTTATTCTGTGGAAGATTAAATTATTTGCAAATAATTTCATTTTTAATTAATAAAGCACTAGATTTTGATGAATACAAAAATAGAAAAGAGTAGCATATTAAAATATTATAATTTGTTACAGCTGAAAACTGCTTTGAACAATTAATCATTAAATTGATAATTCAATTATTTAGTAAAACACTATTATATATTTATACAATAAAACTCTTCTATTGAGAAATGATGATAATAAAATCATTTCATTATTTGTCACTCTATGAAATTTGTGAAAATTTTTAACAGAAGTGTTTTATTTCCTATAACACACTTTAAACAATTGAATATTAATCGTTAACAAGCGACAGAAAACTGTTGAAAATTTCAAAAAATGTTAGTGAAAATTATTTCAAATAAACAAACATTTTTAGTGCACGAAATTCACCAAAAGCTTTTCATCATCAATTAAAAAATAAAACCTTATGCTAAAAGATTCAGTTGAAAATCCTTAGCAATTTCTGAAATGCAACCACATTTTAATAAAGGTTGAAATAGATTAAAAGCATGTACTTCCGTTGAAATTTTAAATTTAAAATAAAAATCTAAGTACTAGATAATGGCGATGTGGCCACCATAGTTTTGTTCTTTGGCTTCTAAAAGCCACAGTTAATGAGAGAGCTCAAAGTGTTCATTTTTATTGGAGAGCTTGTCCCGTCGGCTACATTCTTGCCATAGACCATTTTCTATAGCTCGTTTCTGCGCTGAGTTACAACATTTCTACCAAACCCTTAAATTTTTTGACGTTTAAAAAATATGGGACAGAACCGATTGCTCATTTGGAAAGAATATTTTGATAAATTAAGTCTGATAAATGGCATGTTTAATGTTCGAATCGATTGAAATGTTTATTTTTAGCAAAGATATTTATTTTTCACACATAACTTAGAGTCAAGACAGGGCAGAAAGATCGATGGTCGATAGCCCAAACGGACAGACTAACACATTATATATCATTTGTAAATGTTTTAATTTTGTAAATATCTATGTTCGAATAAAGATGTTATTCTCTCTATTTATTTTTAAATAAAACAACGAACAAAAAATATAATTCGTGCTCAAAACTAATAAATGAATATGGAATTGAGGAAATTAATTAGCTCAAAAAGTATCAACTATATTGAATTGTTGGTCAACGTTCGTCACATCTATTTCGCTTCTTACTACATTCAATGCTGCTGTCAACAATTTTTGATTCACGACGTTTGGTCTAATATCAACGCGCTTCAATATATCGCCGCAATGAGTCCGCAATGTTAAATACTTTAAACCAAACTCACGAGGTACACTTTGTAATGATTGACCGCTTTTATTTCTTTCCAGTTGTCCTTTGTAAAGTGCCGGCGTCTTACGTTTTGAATCGAGCACCTTTTTCACCTACATACAAGCAATAGATAGTGCCCCAATGATGACTTTTCACAAAAAATCCTTTGTGCTTTGGAGTGATGGAATTTTCAAAAAGAACCCAATACTCGTATTTAGAACGAAATTTCACTTCGGAATACATTTCGGATCAATTTATGTCAATTATTAACCAAGTTATAGTACGACCAACACGAAGCAAAACAAGTAAGCGACTGACACAAACACACATTCAACATTGTGGCGTCTGCAAATGGCGGCGCTGACAGCTCAAATTTTCTGTGTTACGTTTGCTTTACATGACTACTCTACATAGCAAATGCCGTACTAATCGGGCACTTTGTCTTGTTTGAAAGTGGAGCAATGGGTTCTGCCCAATGTTACCCTACATTTCATATAAAAAAATACAAACAGTTTAGGACACTGGAGTCATGGGCAGAGTTCACTGTTAATCAGTGGACTACCATTCAAACCCACATTCTTCTATGGACAAGTTTATTTAAATTAGACAGGCCAACAAATTTTGACAAGTTGATTTCGGTCTGACATCTGATTTTATAAAATTTTGATCTGCTTAATTCAAATCCGAGTGTAATGTTGCCCTATCATGTAAGGTTTTTTATAAATGTTGAAATAAAATTAATACAAAGTTTGGTCAAAATAAATGCTACTTTTATTGATTAAGAGACAAAAACCAATTACAAATAGTAAACTAAATTGAAAAAAGTCTTTAATTTCTTTTCTTTCCAGTAGATCTTTCCCTCTTAGATAAAAAACTTCGTTTAGTGGATTTTGTTCTGTATTCCAGGGCAGGATTGTCCCTTTTTATTGACCAGCGGTAATCAGCCGTCATTAAAACATTCCACTAACCTTGATAACCCAGATTTTTGGGGAAGTAATCGAGATGCTAGTGTAAAAACTGAACTTCTATGCTCATATTACATCCTAATTCCATAAATTTCTGTAGCATTTTTTTCACAATTTCCTTGTAGTTAGGATCCTGGTTATTTCCCAAAAACCTTCAATAACATTAACAAATAAAATTCATGCATCTTTCTCAGATTCGGTCATGGCATTAACAAATTATTTATCTTTCGTTAATCTCCTTATTTGAGGAGGGAGAAAAATTCCTTCCTTTAATTTTGCATTTGAGATAGCGGCAATTTCCATAAAGGTCTTTGAAAAAGTACACATCTTTATTTAAAACTTAAACGTATTGTTTCATTAAATCTAGTTTGATGGTAACAACATTTTTTATGGATCAACAAGACTTTCGTGCAGAACATTTTTTGACCCGGGAGGAGAAATATCTCATCTTATCCAGTCCTTTTTCTTCCAATGTTGATGTCTACTTCTACTGTCCCACACACACAAAAACGATGGGTACCTGACTTCTGTCCTAGTACAATTTTCAAATCCCTACAAATTTTCCAACTATGATTGTATTTGATTTTTTTCAAGCAGCAAAATCATTCCCATTATACAAAAAACAGCTTTAAGATTTCTTTTGGAAGAATCAATAAAAAGCCTCCAATCATCGGGATTGTATGCGCCCCGAAGTTTGTTTATCAGACTGGAAATGTCGGTGGATTAAACTAGACAACAATTTTCTTCAAGGTAGCCTCATTGCTCAGACACAGAATTACTTTGAAGTCTGGATGCTAAAATTTCGGAAATATACTTTGGAAGAGCTAAGTCTCTAAGTCGTTAAGTTTGATCTTGGAAAATAACTGCGGTTGCTTAGAAACGCTCGATATTTTACTTGCATAGCTAAAGTTGTCAACTTTAGGTTAAGAACTATTTGTAATATCTTCTAAATTGGTTGATTTCTCAGGTATTTTAACGCCTGGACTATATGGCACTAGCCTAATTACAAACTTGTTTTTTAAATTTTTTGTGTTATTTCCACGTAAATTGCACTTACAGAAATAACAGTCATCATGGTGATTTGTTGGATCTCGCCAAATCGCGTAGTATTAGTGTTTCAACAGTAATGTAATTTCACGACTAAATTTCTTCACCACAAAACAACCATCCACATAGCAAAAAGTATCTCGCTTATTTTGACAAGTATTGGCATTTTAAACATAAATTTAATTGCAAAACAGACTAATGAATGCGCTTGTTACACTAATAATTATTTATAAGCAAATATGTTTCATACTGAACCTTTTACTTTTACGTTATTTTTCTTATTGTTATAAAGGGTTGGATCTCTATTATAAGAATATGGATTCTTCCATCTTGTAATTTACATAATTGTTATGTTAAGGCTTATGGTGTATACTTCAAATACAATACAAACCCTTTCATTTGAAGACAATTCGTAGCTCCATAAAATTTAAATATACCCATAAATTATTCAACTGAAGAAGAATATGTTAGAGAAATTGCTAATTTGATTTAAGAAATTATTTACTACAAAATAGTTAAAAATAATAATGATTTCGTTTAAGCCAATGTATCGTATTATTAATCAAACGTCCAATTATTCCTCCAGGAGAACTTACTTTTTTTAGAATACATTGAACATCTCTTGTAGCAGTTGTCATAACCGTATCTTGTTAATAGGCGATTTCAACTCTCAAAAATTTTCCTGCATTACACATAGACCCTAGAGATGATTCGGTACAACTATTTAGGAACGACATCGCATTACTAAATACAGACCAACAAATACATTTCTTTGCTGCAAATAGAACTTTGACATGCATAGAGTTTTCTAATGCATCTATTCTTATTTGGAAAATCACTTTTGATATTTCAGGTAGTGATTTTTTCCTGATTGGATATAATATTTTATAACAACATATATGTGAATATTATCAAAAGCTTTAGAATTTAAGTTCTTATGAGTTATGAAATTATTAACGCTTCCTTGCAACTTTTTACTTTCGAAATTTTTCTTAGTGATAAAATTTTACTCTCTTTTTTCTTATGGGTTTTTCGTGTTTGATGGAAACTGATTGAACTCTATTTTTATCAAACACATTGGCCATAGATTTAATATTCTTTTCTTTAAAGGTTGATTTTATTGGAACGTCATTGCCTTTATTTTCTTCATTGGATATGTTTGCATAGGAGTTACATTTCATCAAATTTTGTAAATGTAAAGAATTAATATTTTTCACTTATTTGATATAGTGACGACTTCTAGTATTACTTCAAAATTACTTCCAATATTTCAAATAGTAGTAATTTCTTAATTTTATTTAATATATTCCTTCAACAACTAGGGGGGAATGTAAGACCTATTCATATATTGTGTGCAAATTATGCAGTCTCATCCCTTACCAGTTGATTAATAGATGTTGCAATATTGTAGTCCCTAGGCTATCTGGCAATTACTTCGTTCTCCAGTTAAGATAATACAAGAAATTCTTTCTGCCAATTCAAACAAAATAACATTCAGAATAAAAAGTCTTCGCGGTTTTTCGCTATAAGCCGGTTTTGATACCTTAAGTCGTGCACACTCACCTGATTGTCTCGAACAAGCATATGCTTAAAATGTAACATTCCAGCTCCCTTTTTTGCCAAAATAGTTTACATTGTAATATCTGAAGAAATATGCTATGTGATGCTGCAAGAACATGCCAAACAATTTGTAAAGTGTAGGACGAAAATGCTGTTAGTAAACGAATGACCCAGTAGTAAAGTTCCGATCCTTAAATTTAGATGTTAAAGATGCACCTCTCTCTGGCCGACCAGTAAATGAAAAAGTCGATAAAATTTTGCAACTGGTGGAGCAACATCGACACGCAAGCTGTCGCGAAAGAGCGGAGGAACTGAACATGAACCATGACAGTTTGGAATCATTTAAAGAAAGCGGGCTACAAAAAGAAGTTGATGTTTGGATATCACATTAACGGAGAGAAATTTAATTGATCGAATTACTATCAGTGATATGTTGTTGAAACGAAACAAATTCGATCCATTTTTGAAACGAATGATTACTGGTGGTAAAAAATGGGTAAAATACAAAAACATCCAGACGCAAGAGATCGAGGTCAACGGCTGACGATCCTCCGCAAACAACTTCAAAGTCTGGATTGACGACAAAAAGTTTTTTTTGAGTGTTTGGTGGGACTGGAAGGGAATTGTCTATTATGAGCTGTTGCAAAGTTATGAAACTATCAATTCGTTCCTGTACTATGCACTACTGAATGAAGTAATCAAAGAAATAGGACCAGAATTGGCCAACAGAAAGGAAGTTGTCTTTCATCATGACAATGCACGGCCATACACATCTTTGATGACTCTGGACAACTTGATGGAACTTGGTTGGGAAGTACAGCTCGGATCTTGCACCGTCTGACCATTTTCTGTTTCGATCTTTGCAAAATTCCCTTGATGGTAAGAAATTGGCCGACCGATGCGCCACTGAAAATCACTTGGAAAAAATTTTCGTCGATAAACCACAGGAGTTCTACACCAATGGAGTTATGAAATTACTAGATAAATGGAAAGATGTCAAAGATAATAATGGTCAATATGTACTTGTTTAAAATTGATTTTCAATTAAAAAAAAGTTTGTTCAAATATGTATGTACGAAAAAACTGCGGAGTCTTTTTATACGATCCAATATAACTTTTCAGATTTAGTCTGTTGTATAAAAAGCTCTTTGGCAAAATGTGTTTTTAAAAAGAATGTGACAAAATTATATATCATGAATTAAAAGATTTATATACCATCAAATGATTCTCTTTAATATATATTTTAGATCCTTAAAATCCCTAAGCAATTGAAAATATTTCAAATTTTAAAGAGCATTTGGAAGCTGGCAAAGACTCAGCAGATCCTTTAAGTTATAGTATCATGCTTAATGTGTGTGAAGATGTGAGTGATACACTTGAAATAACATACTAACAAACACTCGAATACTTGGTACATTTTAGACTTTAGTGGTTTCTAAAATCTTCGAATATGTTAAGCTACATATAATGCTGTTTTTAAAGAGAGCTTTCTACAACTAACCATCTTATATCTTTGGAGTCGGCAATCTAAAACGTCTTTATTATGAAGCAACACATGCTAGCAGAATTGAAAAAGCTTACAATACCACATGCGTTTGTTTTTTTTTCCAGGGACTTTATGATTGTAGTGCAAGACGACGTAAATATCTGTATTTGCCCATCTTCCCAAGTTCGAGTAGATGCAGATTTATCAGACGTAATCATTCAACGGAATGGTATCCCTCAAGGCTCTATCTTAAGCCACACTATAAAAAATTCGTTGTCATTAAAATGCTTATAATACTACATGACGTATTGCAATTATCCAGAAACTGAATTGGTGTATTGAAGGACAAATGGATCACATTCTTGAAAACTTTCTGTCTGCTTGTCGCTTGAGTGGGGTTTAAATTATTCGACGTATACATTCAGCAGGGGTTAGTTTTGAACTTTAGCATGAAAAATATTTCTAGAAGATAATGCTGTATTGAAGAAGTTTGATTAAAACACGTAAAAACATTTTCTCACTATTCTATTTGTAACTAGATGCGCGTTCTAGACCTGGTTACACATAAAATAGCGAAAAAAGGTTTCTAAATGTTTTAATTATGTCATTTTCATGTAACTCACTTAATCCAAATATTGAAAAAGTTCCTTAATCGCCCTCTTAGATTCAAAACATCATTTTATTAAACAAAAAAGTGTTTAGTTTTTAAACAGTACTACCATTTGTTTGATCGAATGATACATTCTGGATGAAACATTTCTTGCCTCTGTAAAATCAATTCTATATATAGTTTGTTAAATAGTGTACATTTATAGATATGTTCTAAAATTAAATAATGGCTACCTTAATTTCCGTAATAAATCTTCGTGTATAACTTATATTATTATTTAATAATTTTAGGCAGTAGGTCTAAGAAAGTTGGTCAATAAAATGATCATAATGATCTTATGTCTATAATCAAGGATTTGGAGAAATGAATTAAACTTGTGTCTAATAAATGTGATTGTGAGAATGCTGAATGCTAAAGTTGAATTCGACTCGACCATTGACAAATTATTAAATAAAATGAATGATTTGAAAGTAAAGTTAGATAACTCGCGAGCAAAGTACAATAGTAATAATGAAACATCATTAGCTCTAATTTTACATCTAATCCAGTTCAGGTAACGTCAGGTGTACCTCAAGGCTCCCACATCGGACCTATTTTATTTCTTATTTTTATTGATGATATTTGTAATTCCTTTATATATTCGAATTGTTTACTTTTTGCAGATGATTTGATCTACAATTTGATTTAGTTAATCTATTCAGTTGGTGTGACAGGAGGAATTTGTTTTTAAATATTAAAACATGTAAATCTATAACTTTTAGTAAAAAGGCAATAACTATTGACTTCATATATTAACATCAATGATGTCAACCTTGAATATGTATCTGTTGTAAGGGATTTGGGCATTTTATTGGATTCAAATTTATTTATTTAATAAAGCATTCCGATTATTGGGGTTTTTATTGAGACATTGCAAACATTTTAACTGTGATACATTAAAGACAATTTATTGTGGATTAGTTAGATCTAATTTCGAATATTGTTCACAAATTTGGTCACCACATTATAAACAGTACGTAGGTAAGATAGAGTCTGTCCAGAATATAAAATGGTTCTTACATTTCTTTCAAAATGAATTTACCATGTAATAATTATCAAATAGTCTGCAAGTACCTGATTAATGATTCGCTTGAGATCCGTAGAATCAAACTGGGTCTTTGTTTATTACACAGAATTGTTTCTTAGCATATCTCCACTGATCTGCTTCAATCAATACATTTTCATGTTCCTCTAAGTAATAGATTATCCAGACAAAAACCACTTTTTAGATTAAATGTAGTTTCTACAAATTATGTGTATTATAGTCCTTTATTGCGATACATGAGGTATGCTAACAAACCCAATTATAATGAAAATTTTGATTTATTTGTTAATTCATATTATTTATGTTAAATTGTATTAGGGAGAATTCCATTGATTATTTTATTGTAGATAATTTATTGAGGTTAATTTTAATTTAATGTTTATTTTTGTAGTATATTTAATCAATTGTTATTTGTATTTATAATATTGTTTTTTACTTATACTAATTCTCATTTAGTATATATCTTTATCTTTATTATTGTATTGTGTAATGTTTTGTAAAAAAGGTGTTAACCTTTGAAATAAATAAATAAATAAATATTTTTTATCGATGATACATCTTTGGCCCTAAAAACTAATTTTATTTACAGTTTAAAGAAAATAACGTGTTTATTAATATTTGTATGTAATACTAACAATCTTAATATTCGTAATTAATCTACATTCATAACTTTTATTATTAATGAAAATATAATATATATAATTATTTACATACACCCACATAAACACACATACGTTAAATATCCATACCCATGTATAAAACATACATTAAACGAGATAAACTATATAATTAATTTCATATAAAATTAAACCCACCCAGCGAGTTAATAAATATATCCACATTAATACGCGAATATTTAATGAAAATAGCGCATATAGAATTACTCATTTCATTATTCATGTTATGATATACCTGTCTGAAATTTCCTCAATGTCGGCTCCCACGCTTACCCTCAAATTCAATTAGCATCAGGAACTTAGAAACGAAATTCCTATTTTACACTTTAATATTAATTCCCATAAAGATAGAATTCTCTTGAAATGACAAGAAAAAAATCTCCATAGAAAATTTGCGGAATTGTTTCAGTGTATTAAATTTTTCAATTAATCCACAAATATTTACTTAATAAAAGCTAGAGTTTACTTTATTCATTGTGTATTTAATTGTATTATACGATGAGAAGAGTTAACTAAAGTTATTAAATCTATCCCTTCAAATAACTCAAGAACTTACCAACAGAAATAGATATTTAGATAATAATTAGACTACAATTTGTAGTCTAAATAAATTGTTATAGATGTACGAAATATGTTTTTTCTAATTATTAGTTAATTTTCTACAACGTAAAGGATTTTAACACATTTTTAGATTTTTAGGTATTTAGTACTAATATAATCGATGTGATATATTTTAATAACATAACATGAAGGAACTAAATAAACTTATTTTAAACAATCCATCCGTTTATTATCTATAAGCATAAATTGATTGAAACAATGTCTGGAAATAAAAATTTATTTTAATTAAGTCAAAGTGTTATACCACTCTATATTTTATTATTTTAACTTTCAGGTTCTGATCCGGATTAAAATCAGCAGAGGTGAGTTTAATCATAATTCCACATATTCCATTATGTCTTATCGCATGCATCGATTCCATCTTATGCAGGTAGCGCCTAAATGAAATTTTACAGGATCCCCTTTTTGCACAAAACTACATCAAGTCTGCTCGTTCTGCGTTGCGTTACCGCGGATATTTGTTTTATTAAATTCTTGCCGGGTAAATTTTCTGTTTGCTAATGCAACGAAATATCGGGAATGTTTGTGCACACGAGTTTCCATGGTTGAACGAACCTTGTCATTGGAGTATGAAATTCACGTGGAGCTTTGTGCGCAGAGTTTTCTTTTTGCCGTTGAAGTTTGATATCGTTTATGCTTTCGGGTTTTATGTTGTAAATAATTTATTTAATTAAAAGGGTACATTGATATGATGTATAGCTAAATATGATACATTTACTTTATATAATAACATGCTTACACAAATATTTATATGTTAGAAATATCATAATATCTTATAGCCGTATTGGATTTTATTTTTAGAATGTCTACAAAAGACACACTGTATGTAACATCTTAAAAAAACGTTTATTTCTAGGAGTTTGAACCAATATTATAATTTATTTTAAAATACCTTATGATTTTTATGTAAAATTTGCATTCAGTCTGCCGATTAAATAGATGAAAAACCTTAAACTATATAAAGATTAAATGTTTAATTGTGGAGGTGTTTATTTTGTGATACATCTTGAATATATTGGAGAAAGAAAACAGGATCACTTCGTTTTACCACTTAAAAAGTAATCCTGATTAATAATAAGTTAGGATTTCTGCAACGAAAATTTAATATTATGATATATAATGATTTCTAAAAAATTAATTACATATTTTCTTTTGTAAATGTGGATGACAAGAATTTCGTGTTGAAATAAATGTTTAAACAACAACGTAGAATTCACATACCCTAAAAGACTTTGCAAATGTTTACAAATAGATTCAAGTTTTCAAGTACCACAAGGGTCAATTATTGGACTTCTCTTATGTTTTTTATTGGTAACTTGCTACAAAATCAACACAGTTCATTATCAATGAACCCCTCAATGTCAACCTTTACGTTAAGTAAAATAAGAAAAGGAAGACGGGGAAGCTGTTCGTCTAATTATTTAATTTATTTCTCAACTCAGGCTGTAGATTTTATAATAATCAATATTCTAGCCATTTATCTAAGCAACGAAGTTTGTTAATTGAATTCTTCGTGCTTTTATCTATATTCGATATACAGAAACAATGCGCAAGAAGGTTATATCTTATAAACCACCAGCTGTAAGCTATCTTCCAAGGCACTGGCAGTAAGTTGCCTTGTAATGTAAACTGTTTTATGTTATTAAAAATGATTGAATTAGGAATGAGTTGAATTGTTTCATTAACTAGGTATGGTATTATCTATATTAAACATCAATTGCGACTTTTAACATGACTGGAAATACTAAACTGAAGAACTAAAGGTGCAAGGTTTAATATTTATAAAGAAAAAAATCTACACACCAATATGAAAGCTTCTCTAATTTTACCATTTAATTATAAAGCCTTAAGTTTTTAATTTATAGATTTTGATAGTTCTGGAAAAAAGTCGTGTTTGGCTTCTTCAGGATAAGATCGTTGGAGAACTGTAGCACTTCTTTTTTGTTGTTTGTTATAGAAGAAACGAAATATTTAGATGATGCCCTGAATTAAAGGGAAATTGCGTCTTAAACCTGAGATGATGGAGAGTATAATAAGTATATGGATTAGACTAGATAGAAGTTCTGGGTAAAAGATACCATCTTAGTGCGATGTGAGCAAACTTTACAGGTTTTACAGGACCTCATCGGAAAGATTCTCAGCGTATTTAATTATACGAATTGTGAGCTTTTTTGATTTTAAGTAGAATTTAACTGGAGTTATAAAGAGTTTAGTAGTGTGGCTTTTTTGATTATCCGACAAATCGTGGATAACATTTGCTCCTCTATTAGTTGGTGTTAGTCCCTCGCTAGGATATAGATAGAAGAATCCTAAGCTTTTTCTTACTATTCAACTTTCTATACTGGTGAGTTTTTTAACAAGTTGTAGCGGAGCGGTGATAACCTGTAGAACATAACATTCGATTGTCGGATATCGACATCGGTGTAGTCGAGGTTTTCTTGTGAGTGTTATTTAAATATGTTACGTAGTTCTAGCGAATGAAAATGTTTGCGCATGCTCGGCTTCTTATAATCGAACCGGTTGGATTTACATTTTTCTTCATTATCCACTACCGTGAATAATATTTATCATCATTCATCATCAAGCGTGATATTATCCGCTTTAAATAATTACAAAAATTATGAATGTTTTAAATGTAAGTATGTTCCTATAGCAGTGTCAATTATGAATATAAAAAAATAGTAATAGCAGGGACATTTATAAATGTACAACTGACTTAATATAATCCATACTTGTTCTGCTACTCTCTTGATGAAACTAAATTTTCAAATTAGGAGTAGTGAAAACTCTTGTTATGTTCCATTTCTTTATTTTCAGAAAATAAAGAAATGGAACATAACAAGAGTTTTCACTACTCCAAATTTTACAACTGACTTGTTGAAACGGTGGAAAAATCAATGATAAAGCTATTTAATCTAGCAATCAATCAAATTAAATTTCCATCGTGCCGCCTAAAACTTGTTTTCAAAGTTTTTGAAGATCTATTTCAATTTCAAATTCTTTATAGTATTAATCATGCAGACCTTTTATCAACTAGACAACATGGTTTTAAACGTTCTCGATGAGAGACCACCGCAATTTTTTGAAAAATGTTTTTAACTATAATGTCCGAGCAACTTTTCTTGAGTTATTAATTAATAAAACACTTCAACTTTGTTTGTATAACACACATAAGTAACTTATGTTTCGATAATGGCAAGTGGAGTTGGCGAAACTAGTCAACATAATAAAAAATACAGTGTTATATAAAAAAAGTTGAAGTGTTTTATTAATTATTCAAACATGTATAACGAAGTAGAAGCTTCTTACATTAACAATATTTCTTGAGTTACATTCTTTTGATAGTATGAATCATGAAATACTATTATAAAAGGTATACTTATATAACTTTCATCCCATTAGCTGTAAATTAATAACATCAAATTCGTCAATCAGAAGTTAAATTAGAAAATAAATTTATTGTACAAATATTTTATAAATTAAGGGGTGCCCCAAGGCTCTAAGCTAAGCCCAACATTATCCCTCCTATACATAAATGGCATACATCACTATATAGGAGAAGGCAATATATTACTCTATGCGAATAGCACAACTTTGGAAGGTCAAGGGAAGTTAATCCAGGATAAATACTTCTCATTTCAATATTAATGCTTGGGCGAAAGATTGGTTTCTAATTAATAAACTCTAATTAAACGAAGATTCGCTTTCTTAAATTTATTGTTTGGTTTTTAATATCTAAACGAAGAGTTTGCTGAAGTTATTGTTTTAGGATTTCACTTGGTTTTTAAAGTAACTTGGAAATTGCATACATTTTAAATGGATAAGAAAAACTGTGTAAGTACTTAATCTTACTACGTCAGTTATCCAAAGTTGTTCATCTGATATTGCTAAAACCGCTTATTCGTCGCTTATACAGCCACATACTCGGTATGGAATTCTTTTATAGGGCCACTTATCGGAAGAAAATCAAATTTTTCTCGACGCAGTTGCTTGTGTGGCACTTAGCGCCGTTTTGTTGAAAATAAATGTCATCCATATCAATATTATGATGAACGAAATAAAATTCTTTACTTCACTTATTATTTTTATTAATACTAGATGTACATTTCGATTACTATGTACTCATTATCAATGGTACTCGAAATATACATCTGGTATTAATCAAAATAATAATTGAAGTAAGGAATTTTATTTCGTTCATCATAAGATAGAACACTTCACATTACTCAACCCGAATTTAGTCACATTAATATCTTCCAATTCCGGCCATAAAAAATCATTAAGCAAAGCTCGATGCGCAACAGTGACACGTTGAGGATGGAGAGGCTTTTCATTTTGCATTATTGGATTTTTCAAGCCCCAAATGCGGCATATCTGCTTATTCACTTAGCCTCCAAGGTGAAAATGGGCCTCATCACTGAAGATGATTTTTCGATGAAGATTCTGATCATTTTGATGCATTTCAAGGACCCAATCAGCAAAGATACGACGTTGCTGGTGATCCACCAACTTGAGTTCTTCTGTTAACTGAACTTTAAAAGCCTTCAAACCTAAGTCTTTATGCAAAATATGGTGTAACGTCGTTATTGGAATGTCTAATTCCAAAGATCGACAAGGAATTGAAAAACCTGGGTTTTCGTTAACATTATTGACTACAGCAGCCATATTGTCAATTGTTCTTTATGCTTCGTTAGTTATAATGAAAAGTGAAAAAAAAACTGCAAATCTACCGATTAATTTATTGCATAAAGATGTGAAAAAATAATCGCAATCTCAGTGGGGAGTGGTACTATTGCTGCTCCAACTGCAGCTGCATTTGAAGAAGAGTTGAAGAAAAAAAAAGATGTCCAAGAAAAAGAGAAGAAAGAAATATCTGTAGGATGAAAATGAGTATAATGGCAATTTGCAATCAAATTTAAATAATTCATTTGGATATTTCTAAAATCAACACTAGAAAAATAGACAAAATGGCAATAAAACTATAGCTAATTGCCTTTTATTCTTATTAAAATTGCCCCATGGTAGGTTTTTTTTAATTATATATTTTTAACTCGTAAATCATGCACGTTTATGCCTCAAGACCTAAAACATACATTACGTGGCTATTTACCTCCTTTAGTCTACGTTTTAGAGGTGATAATGGAAAGTGAAAAAAAACCTGGCTGAGCTAAAAAGAAAATCCATTGATAAATTTATTTCTCTTAGTGAGGAGTGGGTGTTTTACTGCTCCAACTAGAGCTGCAGTTGAAGAACAACTAAAGAAAGCAAAAAATGCAAAGAAAAAGAAAAGAAAGTTACCGAATGGATTTGTATGTAGTATTGAGTGTTTTGTAGCTGATTATGAAAAGTAAAAAAAAACTTGCTCAGCTCTAAAGCAAACCCATCATATCAGATGAAGAATAGCTGAAGAAAAGAAAGATGCCCAAGAAAAAAAAAGAAGATAGGTATTGAATGAATTACCGCGAAGTAGTTGCAAACACAATCGTAAATAAAGAGGGAAGAAAGAAGAATCTGGACGATGAAGGTGATGATAAGAGCTTTTGGGAAGTTTGATTAAGAAACGGTACCTCCGTTAAAACCGTGTTTTAAATCCGTTAATGTTGTAATAGAAACTCAAGTTAACTTAATAATTTAAATAATTTAATTGTTGTTATTGTTGTAGTCCTAAATATCACTTGATTTAGTTTGGTTGATTCCTTAAATTAGAATATTCACGGTTAAATTAGAGTTATTATTTTATTGCGTTAAGTCGTGTTTGTCAAATTACTGGTAGAATAAAAATAGTTTATTTTTTCTTTTTAATAATTTGGACAAAGGCATAGTTTTGAATGCCACTCATTATAAACTTTGATTATCTAATTTGTTCACCAAAGAATTATTATTTCAAAACGTCATTAATCTTTGATGTTACCTACTTGCTAAAACTTTACTTACTTTAATGTTGCTTACTTTCTAAAATCTCAATAAAGAAATTGTAAAGTAGTTCTAAATATTTGTAAATGAAACTGCTACCAAACTTAAAATGTTTGGAAAATAAATTCCCGGAATAATCTAAAAATCTGTAAACGGAATTGCTGAACAGTTCTAAATATCTGAAGGAAAAAAAATTGAAAGATACATTATTGGAAAATACTGAAAATTTGGGAAAAATTGCTAAACAGTTGTAAACATTTCGAAAGGTATTTGCTGAAAATAAATCTAATAATTTCAAAGCCAGAGAAGTTAGGAAACTATTGAATAGAGATTGTTAAAAGTATCTAGAGAAACTGAAAGAGAAATTGCTGGCAAATTGTTGGTAATATTTAAAAATCTACAAAGAATTTTTTTTGTGAAAATGGTAAATTCATAAAGAAACTACTAAAAAAATCTTCATATCTGAAAAAATATTGCTAATTTATTTGTTAAGTAATTCTAAACATATGGAAAATAAACTGCTAGAAAATTTAAAAAGTGTGTAGGAGAAATTACTGGAATATTCTAAAAATCTGTAAAACAAACTGCTAAAACTTTCTAATAATCTAGAAGATAAAATTTTAAAATCCTGAAGAAATATTGCTGAAATTTTTAAAAAATAAGTATTACTGTTGAATAATTGTAAATATTGCGGAAGAGATTTGCAGAAAAAATCTAAAAATTAAAAAAAAAACTCTGTACAATTTGAAAAATATAGAAAAGAAATATTATTATAGAAATTAATTCTAGAAAAGACAACAATTATTAAGACATTAAAAAAAATTAAGGATAAATTGCTGACTGTATCTAAAGAAACTAGAAGAGAAACTGTTGGCAAATTCAAAAACCTATAGAAATTACTAAAAAGTTTTAGAAACCTCGAAAAGGAGTTTCTAAAGAAATCTTTCAAAATCTAGAAAACGAATTACTGTAATATATGAAGGAGAGATTATTGGCAATGTTTAAAGATTTACAAAAGATTATTTTTTGTGAAAATGGTAAACTCGTAGAGAAATTACTAAGAAATCTTGATATTTGGAAAGAAATTGCTAATTTACTCAAAAATTCTGTTTATATCTACAAATATATTTAAAAGCTTTATAAATGCAAAATAAAAACTATTAGTGATTTCTGCAACTTTTAAAGAAAAATCCAAAAAAAATATAATAATTAGAAATATCTAATAACTATAGTAGTAAGTAAAATTCAAGAAGTTTAATAAAGACGTTGTTAAATAGTTCTAAATATTTGGAAAAGAAACTTTTAGAAAGTTTGAAAAGAGAGTAAGAGAAATTATTGGAATATTTTAAAAATCTGTAAGAAATTTTGCTGAAAATTTCTAAAAAATATTTCTAAATATTTGAAAAAGATACTGCTAGAAAATTTAAAAAGTAAATTAGTAAAGTAAAAATTACTAAAAAATTCTAAAAATCTTTCAGAGAAATTGTTGGACATAATTAAAAATAAAAGAAGAGAAATTGCCTGTAAGTCCAAGAAGGAAAATTGCTGACAAAATGTTGTTCAAAACTTCTAAAAGTCTTTCTAAAAACATAAAAATTTTAGAAAAGAACTTTAAACTATAGTTTGAAACTTACAAATGATTAACTAAAAATTCCTAAAATTTGAAAAAAAATTACCAGTTTACAAAAATTTAGATAATAAGTAAAAGATCCAATAGTTGAAAAACGTAATTAACGTACAAGATTTGTAAAATTTTCGAAGGCCAGTCTAAAAAAATATTACTCTTGAAGAGAAATTTTTGGAAATTATTATAGAATTTATAAAACACAAGATAGAGATTTTCTTCAATACAATTGCTATTTCTGTTAGAATATTTGAGTACGTGAAGAGTAGAGTAATAATTGCTAGTAGATAAATATAAAGAAAAGTATATTTTTAACTACTAGTAATGATTACAGTTGCTATTATTATTACTACTATTTAATTAATATAGTGAAGCCAAACTTTTTCTATCTCTCTATTGCTTTATAAGCATGGTAATATGGCAGTAATGTTTATAACCAGGAGCCTGGTCAACGAAATTAATATTTCACAGCAATATTTTTAATATATAGAGTTTTTTTTATATGTATATTATAATATTATTATCGTAATAGTCTAAAAATAAACTTTACGAAAGTGCCTTTTTAACGGTCTGCATACAATATATGTGTCCATAAGAAAAGGGAAAGTTAAGTACATATAAACAAAAAGCTATCACGCATTAGATGAAAGTTGTTCGCCACTTTATGGGTCGTAAAAAGCTACGCTACGAGTGTTTTCTAAGACTTCAAATAAAATAATTACAAAGGCTGGATGCCCTTTTTATATTTAATTCCTAGGAAAATCGTTTAGAGTTCCAATGTATACAATTGATCACCACAACAGAAAAATCCTATGTTAAATTGATTTTATTAGCTATAAAAATTATCTTGCCTTTCTGCTCTTCGAGGAATTTAAATTACAGATGTCCTCGTGCAATTTGTACACCTCAGGTGGAAGAAGATATTTTAACTTTGTAGGCTAGTTTCGGTTTAGTCGTAAACTTTTGGATATCTTTTGTTAAATCATCATATACTAACCTCAGAAATCGTTTATCTATCTCACATTAATGAGACACTTATTATTTCTTAATTATTATATATTTATTCCAATGAATGCCGGTGTATAAATAGAAACTAATTTAGCTAAAAGCCACGAGTTAAAAATTAATAAGCGAATTTATAGCAAGAGAAACAATCGTATTGAATTATTTATATAAATTAGAATACACAGGTATGGATATGAAACGGCGAAGATCGCCGACGACGCCGACCGGTTCACCGCCCCCGCACTCACACTGCCAGTACACCGCGATTCACAGCAGCGTCGCGACGCCGACAGTCGCGCTCCGTTAGCCGCGTCGTCCGCACAGACCGTGTGTCGTGGAGAACATTCGGGTGTACCAACGAAGCGAGCAGCAAGTGTTTCGTTTATAAAGTACGTGATACCACTGCAGGATAAGCAAGGTTCTTATATACACACATATTTTTTTATATACAGATCACGCACGGCCTCTCAATCGAATTAAACGGGATAAAGTCGACGTTATCTACCAATTTATGTCTTGTTAAATAATTACATCTATTTTTATTAATGGATTTTTCTCGCAATATACAATATATTTTTCATGGCCCGGCGCAGCCACCATTTGTAAAACGTTAAGGAAATATATTTATAATCAATTATTTTTTTACACTGAACTATATAAGTAATACAGTAATAATTGTCAAAAATACACGTTTTTAGACAAGTAACTAAATAGGAAGCTATTATAAAGAAATATCTAATTTATAAAATACAATTTTTAATTATGTACATATCCTAGATTATTACTATGTGTTAGAATCAATCAATTTAAGTTATATACACAAAGATCTATGAAAATATTTAACGATAATCACGTTTACTTCATCTTCACTTAGTTAAAACCATTAAAATAGTTGCAAAGGGGAACGCAAAATTTCCTTGACTATTGAGAAATCTTATTATACAAAAAATGAGGACAATTACAGACACTAATATCATTGCAGATATTGGTTACAAAAGTTTAATTTTAATGCTAATGTTGCTTCAATTTAATACATATTATAAAAACTACATACATATGGTAAAAGCGCATTAATTACACTGTCAGTATATCACAGTCAACATAATTGCAATTAATAACATGCAAATAACATTATTACAAATTAAACAGATTCGATAATATTATAAATTAAATTCATCATTTTATATATTCCGACATTTATTAATATTTGATTTAAAAAATAAATACACGTATTTTTAATATTACAAGTTTTATTTATTTATAAATACATATTTTTGGAATAAAAAGCAATTTATTTCAGTTATTTGTCAGATGGCATAACGGTCCATTTTTTTTTAATTACGAATTTTAATTATGTTTTATATAAATAGAATACAAACTGTGGCCGATTTAAACGGGCGTACCAGAGAATGCTTTTGATTAATCCGACAGTTTTTTCTCTCTATAAACGTTTTAACAAATGGAATTCGATTGTAGACGCGAATGCTATAGCACGACGCATTCATAAAATATGAAATTTTAAATTCCCACAATCAGTTCGTGTCCGTTTCAAATCGAATCGAATTAAATTGATTCTAATCTAATTGATATTGTGTATAATCGTCTCGCCATTTTTTAATTTAAATATAACTCATATTAAATAAATCAATAAAATTATGTCTAGTAATATTTATTCAGGATGATGTAAAAATCGTCTGAAAGTTTCATGTTGTTGTTCCTCAAACAAAAATATATTAGCAAAAAATTTTGTAGGCACACATTTACATTTCACAAATATGAAGCAGCATTTTTTATTAGATTTCTGCTTTAGAAATAAGCAATGAAATAAATTACACTAAGGTATTTACTAATACTAGAGTAAATGTGCAAAGTGATCTCCTCTTCTGTTTGAATTATTTTAATCGTATTTCGAATTTATTTTTGTATTCATCTGCCTTATGAAGTCACTGTGTGGAGAAACATGTTGCAGTATTCAACACTAAATGTCAAACTCTCTGACCCGTTTTGTTTTTATTGCAAAAAATGATATTTCCTTTATGGTTCTTATGTAACAAAGGTTGTAATTTACAGAACCTGTAAGGATATCGGTGTCTTATTGCTGTTAATATTAAGTAATCTTGCACTGCTACGAGGATTTTTATTAATAGCATTTAGAATTACTTGCTCTAGATTAGATATGTGTTCAATTCGTCGTCGCTTTGTATCTTGTCTTATTGGTTTTACACGTCTATTTTTATTGAATCTTTTGTCTAACCTCGTGAATAGGTATTTCAATAATTAACGACGATTAGAAAATATTCTGGAATACTCAAACTCCAAAAACTAAAAAAAAAACCTTTTGTATATTACCATATTCCGCAAACGTAAACTTAATTATGCAGTTTAATGAGTAATAATAATGCATTATAATGACAGGTAACGTATTATTATCTGCGGTTCTACAAAAACACTCTATTATTAATCACTATTAGTTTGCAAGATTTTCCGATGCATTTTTTAGATAAGTAAGAACGTTTGAAAAAAATAAGTGCCAACAATTTGAATGATTTTAGATTCTCCTATTTTAAACGATCAATGATAAATAAATGAAAACCTGTTCTAGAAGTCCTTTTAGTTTTTTTTATAATGCGGCTTTTATTTTTGTTTGTTTGCGAAGAAACAAACGCGAACTGAGCAAGCGTAGTTCATTATGTAGAATAAGATTAGAATGAAGCCTTTAAAAGACGGTGTTGCAAAAGCGCTTTATGAATAGAGTCAACAATTTTTGTGACTATTTTACCACACAAAACATCCTGGTGGATAATTCATTGATTTGACAAAAACAATGGAAATGATTTAATCTTTCTTGCAGAAGGGAACAAATCCATTGAAATTAACAAACATTGCTGGTGCTACATCAGTAGTTATCGCAGATAGCTTATGCAAAGGCATATCTATCGACTTTGCAAATGTTCTAAATGTCATAGATATTCTTACCTGTTGTTCATCTTTTCATGGGTAATATTTTCATCAGATATTTTTTTACAGTAAAGTTAATAAATATTAATGCTATTATAATTATTAACTGTGCTGTGTCATATATATCACTTGAGTTTGGATGTCCTTTGAAATAGCATGTATTCTTCAGGTATTGCTGATATAATCTCACGTTTATTTTAAAATTTCTCAAATAAGCGATAAGTGCCAGTCAGAAATGCCTCTTTTAATAACTTGTAATATTGAAAAGGCTTTTTCTTCTTTGTGTGCAGGTGAGTAATTTTCAAAGAAGCAATAGTTTCATTTTTAGAATTTACTACAAGCTTAGTGAAAACCGACTGTTAAGCTAGGTTTGATTTTAGTTAATTTCTTTTCTACTTTCTTAATTCAGATTTAAATGGATAGATCGTATTAAAAGTGGCATGAACTCTGTGGAAATGGCATTCTACATTATGTTATGTTTTTTATTTATTGCAACATTACTGCCGTACAACCAGCATACACAATTATCTTTAAAATAGACGAAACAATGGAACTCTTCCTAGTCAGTATTAAAATTATAGGCTCGTTGTCTTTTATTTGATAACATTTATAATATAAAAAGTTTTTAAAAACTAGGATAATTAATGCATATACTTCGAATGTACGTTAATAACAAAGTGCAACCTAACCTAGTTAGCCTTATCAGGCACACCGACGCGAAGTAAACAGTACATAGCCACCTCAAGGACTCTGCCATATTTATTCAGCCACTTTTCCTCCAAGAGGGCGTTATTACAGAATTGCTCATACTGAAGGGGAAGTGACACGGAAACTACATTCTTAAGAGCTAATGCTATTTTAACATAAATATAAAGATAAAGACAGAAAATAAATATGCTTATATTTTTCTGATTAATTACTAAATATTACATTTATTTATTTTTTCTAAACCATTTATTATTTAGAAATCCTATTAGCAATTTTTCAGGAAATTTGCCTTTAATCTGTAGACATTTAGATGCAACCTTCATTAAATCATTTCTCTAAAATTTCTTTCTTTCCGTTCACAAATTATTTTCTTCTTCTTTTCGGATCCAATTTTGATTATTTTTCTATTGTGTGCTGGATATATTTTTTATATTCTAAAACTTGCTTTTGCAATTTTACTTTTTTCTTAAGATTTTTATTAGTTTTTGTTTACCCAAAAACTAATAAAAATCGTATGCATTGGTATTGAGATATGATTCTTCTATCTCTTCTGAGTGGCACTCTTCCTTTGGTGAATTAATTTTTCTTTTTAAGAAATAATCTTTGTGAAATGTAACTTTGCGAACAGTTATTATACAATAAGCATATACACATTTTAACACTGTCTGCAACTTGGCTAACCCCTTTTATTACTGATAATAATTTAAATATTAATAACTACACTTTTATTCGAAATGATCGTTCCACTAGAGGTGGGGGTATTGGAATGTTGGAATGTACATAGAAAACTCCTTAAAATTTACTTTAATTAACTCTCGTAATGATATTGAAGATTTTAGTAAAAACTAGTCTCCCATTTACTGATAATGCTATGGTGATTTAAATATTGATCTCTCAAAACCGGATAACAATTCACTCTCTCCTTTCTGATATGTTGGATGGCATGGACTTGGTGCAAATAATAAATAAGCCAACGCGAATAACTGACACTTCATCTACACTTCTTGATGTTATATATATTTCCCGCACAATTAATTTGATTTCTAAACGAATTGATGTTTGCTATTTTTCGGACCATGATGCGGCATTTTGTACCATTTCAATTAATTCTCCTATTTGGGAAAATAATTTTAAAACATTTAGATCCTTGCGTTACATAGATTATGTTCAGTTTAATATAGATTTGCATAATACGCTCTTCAGTAATATAATATACAGTGTGTAAAGTGATGGGGTTTCCTATAGGGAAAACTTTTTTAATTTGAATTCTAGGAAAAAAACTTATTCTTTATAAAAATTTTTGCTTGCTTCGAAACCCCTTATGGTCAAAGAAAAATCCATTTAACACTTAAGATAAGATAAATAAAATGGTGATGTGGCCATCATAGTACTTTTCCTATATTTTACTCGAAAACTATGAGGTTTACGCAAAAAGGCTATTCTTAATGATTTGTCCAATTTTGAATTCTCTACAATTATTTGTAACACACGTTTCATGTTACTATAATAATTTATTAGCAATTGGCAAAAAATGTCAAAATTTTCAATTTTTATTTTTTTTCTCAAAAGTTAAGAATTTTATGAAAAACATGTTTTAATAAAACTTATTCAGTTTTTCATTCCCTTTAACTTTTGTTTGAACCGTTTTTTAAAATTTTTCATATTTAGAAAAATATCACGAAAAAACAAAAAAAACGCCTCGAGTAAACATCCACTTCCGGTCCGATCATTCGTTTTTGAGATACAGTGCCTACCGACAGACAGTCAGACAGACACACACAAAGACACATTTTTTTTTTCCAGAAATTAGACTAATTGACTCAGGGGACCTCAAAACGGATATTTCCGCAAAAAAAATTTAAAAAAAAATCACGAAAACAATACTTCCCCTAAATATAATGTCGAGTTGTTAATTTTGAGTCTGAGTTTTTCAGTCATATTTGAAATCAACAACTCGACATAATTTCAATTTTGTATCATATCTTAAGTGTTAATTGGATTTTTCTTTGACCATAAGGGGTTTCAAGCAAGCAAAATTTTTTATAAAGAATAAGTTTTTTTCCTAAAATTCATATTAAAAAAGTTTTCCCTATAGGAAACCCCATCACTTTACACACTGTATATGAGTAACATTGATGATAAGCTTAGCTTTCTCAACAAATGCATACTTGATTTATTTGATGAACATGCTCCCTTGACAACTAAAAAATTTACAAAAGTCTACTGCTCGTGGTTAACTGCGTAATTATACAACCACGGCAATCAGAATTGAAAAGAGAGCATATTATAATTACATTAATGAGAACTGTAAACAAAAGACTGTTTGTAAGCATCTTCGATACTTGGAAATTAAAAAGAAATCTCAGATATTAAATGGTACATATTTTTCATATTCTGAGGGTGCCAAGAATCTAGGTGTAATCGCTGATAATTCCTTCAGATTCAAAAAGCAAATTACTAAGTATATTCAAACCTCTTACTGTAACTCAAAAAAACTGTACCCTCATCGATCTACTTTGCAAACCAAATTAAAAATATCCTTTGTAATGCATTTGTCTTGTCTTATTTTTCATATTATTCAAACCTCTACAGTCCTGCCATTGATAAAATAACTTCAAACCGTATACAAAACGTACAAGATTTTTTCTACGCTAATATACGGAATACGAAAATATGATAGAATTTCACACAAGCTAAAAGATGCAGGTTGAACAAACATGCAAATGAGAAGAGAAATTCAATTGGCCATATTTTATCACAAAGTAATTTCAACGAAAAAAACCACCTTATTTGTATAATAGACTTACATTTCTGAAGGATGTACATACCTTAAACAAAAGATTTAAAGGTCGTTTTTCGCCTACTAAACATCGAACTTCACTTTTTGAGAGAGATAAAGATAAAGTTTATAATGCTAGTTCATACCATTTGAAAGAATTATCTAGCCATAATTTCAGATATCAGTATAAATCATATAAATGTCATTAAGCGTTTAACATGTATCAGGGCGTATACATATTTATACATAACTTATTTAGTTATTAATTTACTTATAAATTTTATAAAATCATTTCGATTATAATATGATTGTAATTCTACAGAGTATTAAGGTATAATAACAGTATTTTGGTATTATTTTTCCGGCATGTTTAAATTAATTTTTCTTACTTAACATTTAATTTCTTAACAATGACGTTATTAATATTACTTTGGTGTATTCGTGAGTATCCTAATATTATCTTGTTATACTAGTAAGATTTGGATGGAAGAACAGTTTGGTATTTGCCCAAAACTGAATTTCATCATAAGGTTTGTCTTCCCAGAATTATTATATTTAACACTGATTATTCCTTACATGTATGTATTAAGAATTTGTTTCTTGTTTTTTGCATTTAACTTGTATTTATTTTTTAGGATGTACAAATAAAGATTATTTTTATTATTATTATAGATGATTTTCGCAAATTGCATAGGTCAAGAATATGTAAGTTTGCATTGAATAAAACTGAAATAGAATGTTTTTAAAGGTTCTATAAGTTCAATTAATATGTAACACTCGGAAATAATGTAAAAATAATAGTTAATAAAACTTAACCAACGATCAAATATAACTAAGGCATTTTAAGGATATATCCGAAATATTGCTCTTATTATTAACTGCTTTTAGTTCATTTACATGATACCAATCTATGAAAGCAGATACAATATTTTTGGGATAAAAAAAAGTACTTACATACAGTAAATATTCATGTTGTCTGCATACAATGAGTATTTATATTCTAGAACATCATTAATGTAAACGTGAAATACCAGGGTCCTAGATTTGATCATTGAAGAACGCTACTAATAGATCTTTATTTATTAGATTTTGCATTATGCCAACGTACATATTTTTTCTTATGTATTATAAAGATTAGTTGCAACAGATTAAAATAAAAACTAAGAGACGACAGTTTATTTTTAAATTATGTAATGAGATATCCTACCGGAAGCTTTAATTAAGTCACTGTAGGTAAAATCAGTTAAGATAATATTATCAAGATCATAGGCAATGCGATCGTCAGAAATAATTAAATTGGTAGAATAACCTTTATATTTTTATTTATCATTCTAGTATTAAGAATGATTTTCGAAAAGTTTGTAAAACGAGATTATGTATACAGGGTGTCCCGTCAATGTGTAAAAATGGCTGGATTATAGATTCCTGGCATCAAAATATGATGATTTAACAAAATTTTAAGCTACATCCAAAAGTTTACTCTTAAGCCGAAATTAGTGTTCAAAGTAAAAAACATATTATTTGCAACTAAACGACTTTTCCAATCTGATTGAAATTTATTTTTGTTGATTGCCATATTGTAATACATCATTGCAGTTGTGACAAATGACAAATGGCATTTAACACATAATAATTTAAAGACAATGGCCATTATTAATTGACAAGAAGTATAAAAAAGCAGTAGTATCATAAGATAAAACTTTCTTTTATTAGCAAACCTTACAAACATTATCCTTAAGAAAAAAATCAATTTATACAATGAAATTGACTAATTATTAATTAAGCTTAATATTAATTAACTGCTTCCATCGATTTTTCTTATTTTACTGTTCTTATACGAATTTTTTTTTGCTGTTGTTTTTGTGAAATTTTAATTATTTAAACTCTAATCTTTTTTTTTAGTTTTGAATTACCTCAATCAACAATATATTGGGCCAACGTATTTAAATGTGGACTCCGCCCATGCTTCTTTCGACCAAAATTTTATGAATGATTTTGTGTGAATTATTTCATATTATTTCTTTTAAGAAAGAATTCCAAAGAATAAAATTTAATCAATGTGTGTGCGTGTGTCTGTCCGTGGGTGCTGTATCTTAAGAACTGCTTAAAGAATCGAACTAAAAATTAAACTTAAGTTTTTATTCTTTGTAGAAAAGGCTGAAAAGTTTTTGGTAAAAATTCGTGTATTTATATTTTATATTTATATTTATATTATTTACTTTACAGGATCTATTACAAAACATACAAAAATACATACATTAGCACTAAATCACTTTAAAATTTGGAACATAGATCCTGAATGCGGAGTTCACAATTTCTTGTTTTCTTCCACTCGACCCAATATATTTCGCAGCTGTACCGGGAGTGGGTGTTTACTCGAAGTCGTTTTTTTTTTGTATTTTTTGATTATTCTTTAATAAAACAAAAAATAATAATAAGAAATATTTTAAAATAAATGTTAAAATACATTTATGAACATGTACAAGGGGTTGCTAATATTTCATCCTAAGTGATGAAGCACATTTTCACCTTGATGGCTTTGATGTCCAAAATTGCCGACTTTGGGGTTTGAAGATCCCACATGTCAATAATTGTTTGGTGCGAATTTTCAGCTTGAGGCTCCATTGAACTATAGATTATTTTAAATGATGTAGTGACTTACTGGTGGTCGATATCGTGACATAATAATACAGTTGTTTCTATTGAAATTAGATCATATGGACGTGGTCACTATGAGATTTCAACAAGATGGGGCCACATGCTATAAAAAAACGTGAAACAATTTAATTACTGCATGAAACATTTCCTGGTCGTGTACTCTTTAGTTTTGCTGATCAGAATTGGATTTCTATATCGTGTGATTTAACACCATTAGATTTCTACTTATGAGGTTATTTAAAGTCAAGGGTCTGTGTCAGCAAGCCCATAAACACCGCTGTATTACAGGAGGTTACTAAACACTGCATCAAAGAAATTCAGCCACATTTATGCAGAATCGCAATGAAAAATTTCGACAAAAGAATGCACATGTGCCCAGCAAAACCTTAAAGGCCATTTTCCCGGTATGTTACTCCATAAATAACCTTATCCTATGTACTTTATGATTCAAATAAAAAAAATCTAAAGACTAAAATCTGTGTGTTTTATTTAATGGAAATCTTGCATTAATTTTAAAAAGCCCTTTATTTTAGATTTTGAAAATTTGTAAAACTTTCTATAATTACATTGTTTATTATTCTGAGTTTTAGTTCCTTCGTTTTGGTAGATTGTTTTCAACATTTTAATTGGAAAATTGCGATTTTTCTTGTGCAAACATATCTACTGTTATTTCTAAGAAAGTGATTTCTATACTTTAAATAATTCATTTTTATATCCTAAACATTCTTCAAGTTAATTTTAATTGTTTATGCTTAAAAATTATATTGTACACTTGAATTCTTGACCTTCTCTAATAAATTATGTATTTACTATAAGTAATCAAAAAAAAACTTCAAATGTTCTTTCTTAAATAAATTTTCTATTTCATTTTGAGTAATTTTCTACTAGTTTCTGCACATTTTGTTAAGTTTTCTTTGCAATTTTTTACATATAATTTGCATTTTTGCACTTTTTAAAACTTTTTCTATGTTTTAAATTGATTTTTTTTAAGTAAGATTTCAATAATATTTGGATAAATTGCAAGGATTTTCTTATAAATTTTTAAGTTTTGCTTATTAATATTTCCTTTTTAGTTATTTTTGTTTCTAATCTCATTATAAAGTGTTTTGTTTTTAATTTTGACCTATTTTATAGTTATTTATAAAATTCCAACTTATTTTAGGGAAATTGTAAATACTAAATTACCCTTGCCATACTTTAATAATTTATAGATCAATTAAAGTCAGATACGAAATTTTATTGATTTATATAATTTCATTTAGTTTTCAGGAAATTAAAATGGTTTTTTATTTTATTACTTGTTCGATTTCTGAGTAGCTCTCAACTATTTTTTATAACTGTTTGTACTATTTTTCTTAGTATTTTGAATGTAACCCTTCTTGAGAAAATTTTATACTTGCTGAAAATTTCAACTGTATTGTTTTTTAAGAAAGTTTTGACTTAATAGTTCATGCATATTTAATAAGAGGTCTAAAAAAATTAATTTAGTTTGTTCATAATTTTCTTCTTTTTTTTTCTTTAGAATTTTTCTTCTTAAGCATATTTAAAATGTCTCTTTTTTAGACAGTTTTAACCCAATTTTTACCAATGTTTGGCATTAATAAATATATGTATATACTTAGCTTACTTTGAGAGACAAACATACTTTTTTTATAATTTCAACTTTATTCATAAAATTTCAGTTCTTTTTTCGGGCTTAGTCTCTGAGAGGTTTTCAGACCTTTTCAACTATTAATATTTGATTTTACTTGGAAAATTTCAATTGTTTTTAACTTTTTAACTGCTTTATCGTTCAAAAATTGTTAATCGTTTGTAAACCTGCAACTATTTTTTAGTCAAGTATTATTTTTAGGTATTAGTTTTTTTCAAAATTATTGTAATTATGTTTCCAATATTTTTGCTTCTTTTAATAAAATTCCAAGTATTTTAAGTAAGTTTTAACTTTTTTTAGTAAAGTGTATTTTAAGATTTCAGCTGTTCTTTTTTAGAAATTACAATTATTATTTTTGATATTATGAGAAATAAAAATTCAATTCTTTTGACAACAAGTTTAACTTTTTATTTTTTTTTCAACAGTTCTCTTTTTGAAAATTCTTTTTTTGTAAATTGTAATTAATTTTTAAATAAACTTTTTTTTTTAAATTTAATTAGTTGTTTGTTGAGTATATTAAATTATTTATTTATTCATAATCTATCAACAAGTTTTAGGGTAACTTTATTTAGGTTAGCTTTCGTTCGTTCTTACTCTTGACCTACCCCAATCAATAATGTTTTAAGCCAGCGTACTCTTGACCTACCTTAATAAATTATTGATTTATCTAAGTAAAACGTAAACAAATTTGTAGCAAATTTTAAGAGGTTTTTTCTACCGTTTAACAGAATTTTAGTTTTTTTTTTAAATTTATTTATAATATTTTATTTAAGGAAATGTAACGCGTGTGTTAGTTTGAATTTTTTAAATGAAAGTTGTGATGATTAATTATTAATATAAATTTTTGGCCGTTAAAGCAGGCTTCTAGTTTTTAAAATTTATTTATAAAATTCATTGAAGGCGTTTGTGTTACTTTCAATTTTTTACTTAGAGTGTTAGTTCATTTTCAGTATATTTTTACTGTTAGATTTTTGGTGAATTAATAACTAATTTCCGAATTTGTCAAAGTTTGATGTTTTTAAATTCCAACTGATTTTTTAAACTACATTTTAAAGAAATAAAAGATATATAATATCACATAGTTAATATCACACCGTGTGATTAACTTAGCTGAAACAGGAACTAGTCAAGCGTACTGCCGACTTACCTCAACACATTCTATATTAGCCAGGCAATTTTTTTAGCAATGTTAACATATAATACATTGGTTACCTCACTAAGTAATAGTGAAGTAACGTACTATTGAACCGCCTCAATAAATATAGATTAATCTAAGCAAAACAGCAACTGGTTTAGTGTACTCCTGACCTATCCCCGCACATTCTAATTAGCGTGTTTTTGGGCAGTTCCAACAATTAACACTTTGGTTGTCGCAATCAATAATATAGTGAAGCAACATATTATCGACCTGCCTTTATAGCAAAGCAACGTACTGTTGACCTGCCTCAATAAATTATAGATTAACCTAGCAAAGCATGAACTAGTCCAGAGTACTCCCGACCTAACTCAACCAGTATCAACAAATAATACATTGCTTATATATCGGTCGTTATATTTTTAAATCGAGAAACCCAAATAACATAACGAAGATTTACGATTAAATATTTATTTTAAGTGTTAAAAAAAAAGCCACCTGTAATCATTTTTAAGTATTGCATCATGCTTTTCACATAGCCCGATGATGATTTTAATTGGTTTCTCTTCTCTCCACAATTGCCAAATTGCTAAATAAGATCGATACAAACATAACCAATTCTATATATTGTTTCAGTTTATTGGCTGGATCTTTATTAATAATAATTAATAATAAATACAGCTGAATATAAAGAAATGGAACAAATATCGATAATAAGCTCAAATTTATATGTGTTTAGAACAAAGGAAACTCACAATAGAAAATGCGTTTGAATTATTTGGATGTATAATAATAAATTTATAATAAATGATCAAAAAAATCGTTTTTGTAAGACAATTAAATATGATTTTAAATTTTACTTAATAAATATTACAAAGCTTTAAAATCCCGATATTCATTTAGAAACACCCGACATTATTCGTTGTCTCATTGTAATAATAGTAATCTATTCAGTGTTAAATTTATCTAAACGAGTTTTCCACAATAGTATCATTGAATCAATTAGGCCATCAAAAACATGTCTAAATATAAATGAAGTGCTTAAAGTAAAGTATCAAAATTCCCTTCATAAATAATTTTCCTTTTTTTTCTAACGAGAAATACATCACTTGATAACTTTAAGGGGTAATAAATTTCCCATTGTTTCTGTTTAATGCCGTAATCCCCCCATTATTTACCGGGAGTTCGTAATGGCACTTCACAAAAATCATTTATTTCTTGGAAGTTTGCGAGCGGACTGTCGCCCTATGTAAATGTTATTAAGCACCCCCAACGTAATTTACGACAATTGCAAACTACAAGACCTTTCTTCCGACTTACATATTAATTAATACCTAAGAACAAGAGGGACGGAGTGCAGGTAGTCAACCAGATGTTTGCGCAAAAACTTTCGCAATTAATAATATAAGAAAACTACAGGAAACAAATTAGTATTCAATTTTTATAAATTATTTCAGTCATATAGTTGATAGTACATATTATTATTATACCTATATTTTAATTTTAATATAGAACATATACAAATAACAGTTATACACATTTGTCTTAACCATAGGACGAGAATCGAAATGTCAAGGGTTAATAGGCGTTATACAGAAAAATCAACCATTGCCCCACACTACAATTAAATTTAATTAACAACTTGTATAATGTTTTATAAATAATGATGTTAAATATAACAGACAAACAAAGTAATTACTATTGCCCGGCACATGCACCAAAATATTTTACGTGGTTACGTTTGTAAATATTTCACATCAATATACGCAAGTACATACATTTAAAGTAAATTTAATATAACCATATCCAACCAGAATTGACTCCATTCGGTTTCAATTCAAAGCTAATATCCTTCCAACTTACGAGACGATTTCAGAGTTCGAGGGCAGGAAAGGTGTCCTTACATACAAATGCACTTACGAAATAGTGCCCTCGCAAATTGATTTTAGCGATGCATTTTTCTGGCCGGGAGAATTGAATTCGTGTCGTTTATGCGACAATATCCGGCGAATAGATTAATAATTCCACTTCGAATGCGGAATGGGAAATATTCCGCTTCATAAACAAACAATTTGACGATATTTCATTCCTATTCTTGGAATGCACGGCGCCATCCTAATTGCGTCCCCAAATTGTAACAAGAAGTAAAATACTTGTCATACATACCGATCCGTTTGATTTAATTAGACATTCCGAATAGCCGTTTTGATAAATCGGATCCGGCTGACGTTCGCAATGTCATAATTCGTTTTGACGTAATTTATTTCGCTGATTCTTAATACCAGAAGGGCGTATCCGAAAATAATGAAACTGAGATTCCATCCCTAATAAGAAACAATTTAATTAATGCAGTCATATCTCGCGCAATCTAGATATATTTATTGTTAATTATTAAGACTTGTTCTAAATTTTAATTAGAGACGTAATAAATTCGTATCGCACCAGTATTTAATATACTTTAATAAAGAAACAATATTAACTTTAACACGAACTCAATTTCAGTAAGAACGGAATTGTTTCCCTGTGCGGAAATTTCCTGTAAACCTCAATTAAAAAGGTATTTAATTATAATTTTATTACCCGACGCATCCACCAAAAATGTTCTTCACAGAAAAATAGGGATAAAATTGAAAAAATCAGAGTTGAAGAGATTTTGAACAAACGTATATTACATCAATATAACTTTCATATGTGAGAACCATACAGTACATTTTAGTTTAATTATAATGGTGATTACATGGTAATCCATTATATAGGCAGTGATAAAAACATTTATTTTTCCTTTTAAAACCTTTAGTTTCTTAATTCAGTTATAAATATGTGACGTAAGGAATATAATCATTGTTATTTTACACTTTAAAAGTTTGTAACTTCTATACTATACAATAGGGGTGGTATTGTTAGATAATTATCAGTTGAATTCAATGTTCTGAACAAAATCTACACAATTTAACAATACTCGCACATATTAAAGTATATTCCAGTCAAATTTACTGACGATCCGTCCAATTAAATCTCGCCCACCCTCGCCGTTTAATTCCCGAAACCCTTCGGCCGTTTCGCCACAAGCACGCTATTGATTAATCAACGCATTTCGTATTACAACAGCACAGTTACAAGGCTATATATTTATAGATTATTAATGCACCGCGCTTCATTTCAGCAACTTTCTTTCAACCAAAAAAAAAAAAAATACGAACGGTCGGAAACTTTTTATGATTTAATATCGAAGTAAAGTTTTCACAGAGTTTTGGTTTCAGAAATGGGAGTTTATATCTCAATGAATAAAAACAGGTCCGAAATTAAAAACTTTTCTTCATCAAACAGATATTTTAATAATGTAATATATAATATGAGCAGCACGGAAACAAACTGGACAGAGTATGCTAGAGGAAAATAATGATGACGGATAAAATATAGGTGATTTGATTTTTGAAGCACATAAAAATTGTAGAAATACAAATTTACACAAATTATCCTTAAGCTAAATTAAATTAACTGATTGAGGTTGTAGGCACTTACTTCGTGATACATTTTAATTAGATGAAAAATAAAAAATACTTTTACTTAGTTAATATTACAATGTTTGATAATGATCATTGTTTGATCGAAACTGCAGTCACTATTCAATAAACATTGTGATATTAACTAAGTAAAAGTATATTTTTTATTTTTCATCTAAATTAAATTTCTGCATACACGTGCTGTGATCTTTCGATCTCTTCAGTACAGCTTTATTGTAAAACTGATTTTAAATACAAATGTGCCTTAAATTTATTTTTTATACGAAACGTATTTCTGAAATTACTACAAATTACAAATGTGTGGTATAATAATGAAATATCGATTGTTCTATGGTGGTAAATTTACGTTTAAATAATATAGTAATGTTTAAATAAATATTTAAACGCCAATGGTGACATTGTATATGCATTGGTATTAATTAATCCCTTTATATTAAACAGAATAATTTTACTAATTGTGAATTGAATTACAAACGTTTCCTATAAATTTATACTGTTACATCGAATTGGTCGATTTTAATTGCCAATTCAAAATTGTTTAATCAAATTTAATTGTAATTCGCAAAATTAAATGAAATTATTAAACATACGTTGTGTGTCATAAACTATCCATCTGTCTACTCTAAAAATTGTTTAGAAATATACATAATAAAAAGGAGGAATGTAATCGTAGCAGTTTGTTTTTTATCATCCTTGCTGAATAAACTATAAACTGAGAATTATTATGAAATCCTTAAATTTTTTAAAGAATCATTTATAGATAATTATTGACTGCAATTTTACAATTGATATCCTAATGATTTACGCTAAAATAATACTTTTTATAAACATTTGTTTATTTTTTATAATACCTGTCATCTATCATATGGCTTATGCCATCAGCCCCTGTCCTCTGTTAACTGTTATATATCATTTATTATTTGTCTTCTTTAGTCTATAATCTGTCATCTGATATCTATTTTCTAGCATATGTCATCTACCTTTTATGTATTGGCAAATATTATTGATCAGAATGCAAATAATAATTTAGTATTATTTGTCTTCTGTAATCTGTCATTTGTCATCGGTCAACTGTCACCATTAATCTGTCATTTAATATTTGTTACTTATCTTCTATTATGTATTTTTTAGTTTTCTATTATCATATTAGAATTGATGGAGTAATATTCTAATTATTCTAAGTTTTAGGTCATACAATTTCAGCAACATGGGTTTTTGTTTATACCTAATAGACCCATCAACTATCATTTTTCATTTGGCGCCTGTCTTCTTTTATTATTATCTATCTTCTGTGATATGTGATCTGCTTTTCCCACCATTTGTTTATTATCTATTTTGTTGTTATCTGACACATATTTTGTATTACCTGTTACTAATTATCTATATTTTGTATTTTTTAAAATTAAAATAATAATAGTTCTCTAACTTCTCTGACATTTAGATTATTACGTTGTGATAACACAATTTGCCATCTATCAATTGTTTTGTATTTATAAGCTGTGATTATCGTTGCCGAATAAACCGAAAAGTAATTTGAAATATCAAATCATAAAATATAATTTTTAGGAAAACTGTCTAAGCTGCATTCTTTTCTAACCATTAGTATGTTTTTTTCAGTATCAAACAGATCTCTTATCTATCATCTGTAATTTGTAATGTCATTTTGTCATGTGGTATGTCATAATCATTAGACATCATTTTTCTGTTATCTCTAATTTGTGAATTAGCATCAGTTGTTTGTTAACTGTCCGATATTATCGATAATCAACCATATATATTTTAAACTAATAGAACTAACTGAATCGTAGAAGAACTAATTAATCTGCAATTTGCTTCTATTTTTGTTATCTTCAAGTTCTAATTATCGTTGCTGATAAAACTATTTATTGCAATATGTCAATCTGCTCTTTGTCATATATCATTTGTTTTCTTGAAATCTATCCTCTGTCATCTATAGTTTAGCGTATATCATGTACCCTCTTTCGACTGATATTTAATATCTCTCATTTATTATTTATGCTTTGTAATCTGTTATTTATCATTGGTCAACTGTCACAAGTCATCTCTCATTTATTAACTGTCACTTATATTCTATTAAATGTTTTCAATTCTCCATCATCTGCTATTTGTAAGCTGTATCATTAAACTTTTGAAACATATATTTTTAGAAAACTATTAAACAGTACTTTTTTCATATACATTTTAGTGCGTTTTTATCAGTATCTATTTTAATATATATTTTATCTGCTATTTGATATCTGTTATCTATCATCTGGCATTTTTTATCCGCCCTTTGTCGTCTACCACCTGTTATTTGTCATTTGACATCCGTTTTTTGTCATCTGTCATCTGAAAATTGATATCAGTTGTTTGTCAATACTCTATTCTTATTAATTAATTTTTTTTTCAAATTTTAAATAGTCATTTGCTTTTTATTTTCTGTTTTATAAGCTATAATTATCATTGATAAATAAACCGGAAATAAAACAAAATAAGCTTTTTTTTAAGAAAGAAGACCAAAGATGTAAATAAATAAATATTTGATTTTGTAATCTACCATCTGCTTTATGTCGATTTTCACTTCTTATATCTTAATTATTATCTGCATTCTGTAATCTATCCTCTGACCACTACTTTGTCATTAGTTATCACTTGTTACTTATCATCTGTCATTAATTATCTGTTAGATGTCTCCTATTGTTTGATTTCTATTTTTCTATTCTTTTATTTATATTTTGTCATATTACAATTTTTCTGAATTTTAGCTTATTAAATGTTGATAAAATAGCGGTTTTTGTTCTGTATATAAAAAACCATCATCTTCTATATTCTTTCATTTGGCATGGGTTTTCTTTTATTTGTTATAATTAGAGAGCGGATAAAAAAGCTTAAAAAATGTGAAAAAAAGCATTTAAAAAGGCACAAAATTTAGAGAAAAAAGCATTAAAAAAGCATAAAAACAGGAAAAAAGCATAAAAACACGAAAAAAGCACCAAAAAAGCATTAAAAGGCACAAAATTTAGAGAAAAAAAGGATTAAAAAAGCATAAAAACAGGAAAAAAGCATAAAAACACGAAAAAGCACTAAAGAAAACTATATTTTCTTGATATGTTACACGTTTATCAACATATTTTACAAAGAAATTTGGCTTAAAACTAAAATAAATATACTTTCTTTACGCAATATATAATATCATGTAAGTATTTAAAAATTAAATTGTAATTTTGTATACGTTTCAAAATAACTAAAATCTATTCATAAAAACAGTAGATCATTAAATGTTGTTCTAAGGGTTTATTTGTAAAAATTATTACTTCTGACGCTCAATAAATTTTTGAAAGTAGAAAAGCTTCTCTTTATTATAAATTATAACTGGATCCATTTGAAAATTGCCATTCAAAATCAAGTTTAATTCATTTAATATTAAAAATCCTTGATTTTCAACGAATACTTCTTTCGATATTATTTTGATATCTTGGCCAATGCATGCAGGTATTTTCTAAAATGAATCTGCTTTTATAAAGATTTGATTGTGTTGCTCACAAAATTTAAACGCGATTTTATGTAACTCAATTGTTTTGAAGGAAGCTCTTGTTTCTTAAGAACTGTTTAACAGTCTTTAACTGATTTGCTTGTCGTTTCGGGAAAGTTGTATATAACCTTATTAAATTCTTCAAAATTGTTCGCATAGTACATTGTAGCATATAGCCAAATTCCCCATTTTGTTAGCACTGGTTTATGGGGCAGTGAGATATCAGATAATGACTTCTTGAATAATTGTACTCACAGAAGAATATAAGAACTATTTTTCCATATTTAATTAAATCTACAAATGGAAATTTCATTCTTATAGTTTCAGAAATTCGTTTCTATTCATGTGCTAAACTTGTACAATGCACAAAATGCATTATTAGTAAAATTTTGTAACTTGGTATTGTCTACGGCAAAAATAAGCTTGTCAGTCCATCATTTATGAATTTTGCTATAATTTTATTATCAGTTTTCTTCAATTCTTTTGTATATATCAAAATACTGTTGGTCGGATGTCTTCATGTTAAACTCATATTATTAAATTAAACAAGTCTGTGGTTTCATCCACACCAAACCACATATAATTATTGTTAATAATATCTTTAATTTTTTGTATAGTTTCATAGTATCTAAGAGCTACATAATTTTTTCTCGGGAATGCGTATTTTACAATATTTTCCCAAGAAAGATTTAAATGCATTATTTTGTAATTTTCTTAAAGGGATATTAGAATGTAAAAGTATTTTGCACAAATGTGAATTTAATTGAAGATGATGCTAAAGATTGTGAAATTGTGCTGTTTTGTTAGTTCAGCTTTGAACTTTTTCAAACGTTCTTGACGTAGTGTTGTTATAACATGTTTTACATACAAGTCTTGACTAGTTAGGATGCAGTTGGGAACTAAAATAAAACTTACTATTTTTAAACATGCCTTACAAAATAATGTATAATTTTCACTTATTAATTCTGGATAGCCTCTAATTAATTCTTGTATTGTGGTTTTCACCTTTTGCATTATGGGTTAAATATACATGTGAATTATACAGGGTGTCCCGTTAATGCGGGGAAATGGCTGAACCATAGATTCCTGAGGTCAAAATATGACGATTTAACGCAACTTATCTATATCCAAAAATTTACGGTTAAGCCGGAATTTGGCTTCAAAGTTTCAAAATTTTTTATTTCTTTTGTTTATAACAATTGAACGCTTTATTTGATTTGAATGAAATTTATTTTTAATAACTACCATAATATAATACATCATTTCAGTTATTATGACTATTATTGGTTAACAAGAAGTATAAGAAACAGTAATACCACCACTTAAAAACTAAAATATTTTTTTATTGGTGGATCTAATAAAAACTAAAAAAATACTACTTGAAAGACCATTTAATTTAAAAACTTTTTCATCTCTTAATAATATTTGATATCTTTTACGGTTTTCCCACAAAAAAATAAAATATATATTTTTTATCTAGTAAAAACAAAATCTAGTTTTTCATCGAATCGAAAATAAATGTTTTTCGTGGCCGTCTTTGTTTAAAAAATGTAAATTATGTATAATAACAATTATTTAGTGTCTTTTAACAATTAATTTTTAACTTTATTATAGTTCATAAATATTCATATTTGGAACAAACAGATATCTTGTTTGTATTAGAATTTTGCAAAGAAAATTGTTTGAAAAGTGTTAGATGTTGTTTTGATTTATTTTATTAATTGATATTATTTAATTTTTATTCAATTGAGTAAGTTTATTTACTTAATAATGAGTGCATGATGAGTATACTATATTCATATTTTATTTTTTTGTGCAAAAACCGTACAAGATATCAAAAACTAGTAAGAGTCAAAAAAGTTTTTAAATTTAATGCCCTTTCAAGTAGATTTATTTGGATTTTATTGGATGCACCAATAAAAAAATATTTTAGTTTTTAAGTGGTGGTACTACTGTTTTTTATACTTCCTGTCAATCACTAATGGCTACAATAACTGAAATGATGTATGATATTATGGTACTTATTAATAATAAATTTCATTCAAATCAAATAAAGCGTTCAATTGTTATAAACAAAAGAAATAAAAAATTTTGAAACTTTGAAGCCAAATTCCGGCTTAACCGTAAATTTTTGGATATAGATAAGTTGCGTTAAATCGTCATATTTTGACCCCAGGAATCTATGGTCCAGCCATTTCCCCGCATTAACGGGACACCCTGTATAATATAATTTATCTGTGATTCCCCAGGTTAATACGATTCACGCATATAGTAATTTTTGATAAATAAGCAAAGTTTTTGGAATGTCAATTCAATAGTTTATGAATGCGAGTTTGAATATGAAAATTAACGAAAACGGTAAATATGCGCCAGTCGTCCCATCGGTACTTTTGCCGTGAGAAGGAAATTGATACGGTTGCAGAACACCTGATTATTAGCTATCACTTAAATTTGTTTACATTTAATACTTACTGGGGCCCCTATTTATTTTTTAACGACGTTTACATCCGGAATATCATAGGTATGATTCCTATGAAGCGTTCGTCTGTATTATCTGAATAATGAGACGGTCTATTATATCTACTTATTTATAAACGAATCCATTGTAAATTGGTAATTTATACTAATATTTATTAATAATAAAATTCATTATAATTATTGTATCATATTATGAAGATTTTTAACAATTATGATGTCAAAAGACACGAAGAAAATATGTAATACAAATATAATCTATAAATGATGGGATACAGATTTTTACGAAAATTCTCTATATTAGCACATTAATTTAATATCAGCGTGAAATTATTATTAAATGTTTTTTAAATGTTTAAGAAAATGCTCCAAATAAGCATCAAAATCTAAAAAAAGCATGAAAATAAGCATAAAAAGTCAAAATAAGCACAAAAAGTCAAAATAAGCAAAAAAGTCAAAATAAGCAAAAAAGCCCAAAAAAACTTAGTGCTAAGTAATCACATTCTTCAAGATTCGTATAGATATTAAGAAATTTTTTCGATGCTATTAATATTATGGATAAGCATAATGCTAGAAATCCGCTCTCTAGTTATAATTATTCTGTAATCTGCGATATGATGTGATCTGTCATTTGGCATTGGTTATTTTTGACATCAAATGCGTTTTTATTCTGTACCTAATAGACCCATCATCTATCATCTTTTATTTTTCATCTGTCTTCTTTTATTTATTATCTATCTTCTGTAATTTGTGATATGTGATCCGTCATTTGGCATCGGTTATTTTTGACAATATATACGTTTTAATTGTGTACCTAATAGAGCCACTATCTGTCATCTTTCATTTGGCATCTGTCATTTTTTTTATCTATCTACTGTTACCTGTTACATGTGGTCTGCCATTTCGCTTTGGTCATTTGTCATCGGTTTTTGTTACCTCTCGACCATTTCCTATGACATAGATCTATTAAGTAACATCTATATTTAGCATTTTTAAACTGATATAAATTTCAATTACTTTGAATTTTAGATTATAAAGTTGTGATAACTCTTACAAATATTATACTACCTACCCACATCTGATATTTGTCATCTGCCGTTAATATTGTATCTGTAAGCTATAATTATCGTTGTTGAATAAACCGAAAGTTAAAATGAAACTAACTTAACTATTAGTATATTTTTGTCTGTGTATAATTGAGCTATCTATCTTTCTGTCAGTTGCAATATATCATCCATCACCTCATCCACCTTTATGATTTGATTACCTTATTACCTGTTACCTGCAATTTGTCATCTATCGTCTATGATTTGGCATAGGTTGTTCGCCAACTGATTTTTATCATCTCATATTTGCCTTATGTGTAAGCTGTAACTGATAGTGCTGAATCAGCCAAAAATTATTATGAAATCTGCAATTTTAAAAAGAAATCTATAATAATTTGCAATAAAAAAATTCATATCCATATCTAATAGAATTATTATCTATCGCCTGGTATCTGTCATTTAACATCTAGAACCTGCAACTTGTCTTCTATCATGTATCATTATTTATAAATCTGAAATTTGTTATGTGTTATCTATCGATTGTTATTTGCCTCCTATTTTCTGTTATCTGACATCTATATTTTCTGACACTAGAATTCATATAATAAGAGTACTGTTTTTATTCAGGTAATTAAATTTTGATTGCTGTATAGAAATCTTACTACTTTAACAATACCATATTTTCTGTTATTTGTCATATGGAACTTATTTTGTTAACTGTTGAATTAATAAATAACATATATTCTTTAAAAAATAATTAAAACTAGCAATTTTACAGTTGATTCTATAATAATTTACAAAATAAAAAGAAAACGTTGACATATATATGCATATTGTACTATATCAAGTAGATCTATTAACTATTATCCGGCATCTATTATCTAACATCTAGCATCTGTCATCTTTTCCCATCTATTATTTTTCAACTGTTTCTTACCAGAAAATATTGCTTTATAGAAACCTTACCACTTTAACAACACCATTATATCTGTTATTTTTCCATCTGAATTAATATGAAAACCATAAGTTTTTTTTTTTTGAAAGAAAATTTAAAATTGAATAGTCATTTATAAAAGAAAGTGTTTTAAATAGATCTATCAAATATCATCTGTCATCTATTATCTAACATGTAGCATCTATCATTTGCTAATTATTGCTATTAGTGCCTATTATTTTTTATCTGTTTCTTGTTTTTGGTCAACATTAATTTATCTATCAACTGCCTTACTTATTTCACATCGACTCTCTTCATCTGTGATCTATCATGTAACATAGCTGTTTCTGTCATCTGTTATCGTTTTCTTTCAGTTGTCACCTGTTATCTCTCATTGATTACTCTGTAATTTGTTATCTTATTTATCATCTGTAACCTGTCATTGGTCATCTGTATTCTGTAATCTGTTATCACCTGTCACCTATCATTCCAACTACTACCTATCTTGTAGTAGTCATTTATACCAGCCATATCTCATTATATTTGTATTATGCAATAATCTTCATGATGCTGATTATATCTGGTTTAGATCCCTCAGTCTTATATTTTCTCTCTCTTCTAATGCCTTCGACATTTCAGCCTTTAATCTGTCTATGAGTGCGGCTTTTCCATGATTTCCTTATTCGTAAATGATACCCTTATTCGTCTCTTTGTCCTTATTTTTAGAGTTTCTGCTTTACTTCTACATATTTTTAATTCTTTTTTTTATTTTTAATATGTGATCTGTCATTTAGCATCGGTTATTTGTCATTGTTATCTATCTTCTCTCTCCTATTACTTATTATCAATCATCTATATTTTGTCATTTAAAAAAGTTTTGATAAAAAATATAATTTTATCGGCCATTTTGTTATCTGTAAACTGTTTAAGTCGAACCGCTTCTACATGGTAATTCGTGGTATAAACACTCAAATAAAATTCTATGTGTTTTACCACTAACATGTATCTCTTAAACGAACAAACCGATTTAATATACACGTTACTTTTCAAAAACCTATAATCTCTTAATGGCACTTAATCCTTTGTAACTATTCTCTGTAAATTAATTTCTTACACTCACTCTACGTTTATACCTGTATAAATGTCAACTTTTCATTAACTTGTTCACTTGATAATGACCTTTAAAAGTCGAAACTTAAGTTGTGTTCTTGTAATATATTTATATTCATTACAATACATTTTAGTGGTAAAAAACATATTAAGTGTTTTATTTATGCAATTTTAAAATTGAATCTATAATAATTTACAATAAAAACGTATTATTATGGATTTATCATCTATCACGTAAATCTGTAATCTAACATCTAGCATCTGTTTTCTGTTTTCTGTCATCATCTAAAATCTTCTGTAAAATGTAATCTGTTATTTGCCAACTACTATTTGCTACTCTTTCTTATTATCTTTTCACGTGGCATCTATCATCTACCTTCTAGTAGCTGTTTTCTGCTTCATGTCATTTTTGTAATCTACTGTAAATCTCATCTGTCAATTGTTATTTGCTCCTTATTCTCTGTTCACGTGGCATCTGTTATCTAACATCTAGCATCCATTTTGAGCTTTCTGTCATTTTTTGTAAAATATCATGTAAAATCTAGCATTTGTTTTCTGCTTTCTGTCATTTTCTGAAATCTTCTGTAAAATGTCATCTGTTACCTTATATCAATATTTTCTCCTACTAGGATTTATATTTATAAACCTAATTATTTTAGCAACATTATCTGACATTCTAGATTAAAAAATCAAATTAATCTGAATACTGCAATTATTCGATTACCATTGAATAGAAAACTAAATGTTTTTAAACATATAAAAATGTCTAAGATATAAGTTTTACTATTTACTCTATAACAATTTACAACAAAAAAGAAAACATTAATACAAATATGCTTATAGTATTGAATATATACAACGCTCTACGAAGTAAGCAGTTTAATTGTTAAAGTCCACACAACTTTTTTTTATGAAATTTCGCATGAGAAACTTTTGACTTAATATAGAGTTCACAAAATTATTTCGCAAACAAACTAACTTAGCCTTGTTCATAGTTACTACATTTTTCATTGAAGCACACGCACTTAGGAAAACCACCAGATTTCATTGACTCGTTCATATACTGTAGATCCGCATTGATTGGATTTTTACGTAATCATCTAATACGCCACTAGTTTTGTATCGTGTGTATGATCTTGCTTTTTTAGTCGAATCAAGTCGATGAGATTCTTGTTGAACCATTCAGGGTAAAACGAAGACCTAATCCTAAAACGTATTGGCTTATTGCTGTTCAACTGCAATATTTATGTCAACATTCTTTAAGTATTCATTCCATATTAACAATATATTATATAAAAGTAGGTTGATACCAACATAATAATTAGCATTGCAATTTAATAGAATAGTCTATGTAACATGGTAGATACTAGGAAGGTAATTGGAAATTCCAACACTGGTATATTTGGAAAAGACATTCCAAAAAAAATGCCTCCATTGTTAGGAATTTGGTTCATTTGTACTAAATTATCATATTCGAGACTCTTCGCTGGTAATTGCGCATGAGTAGATAAATTATCGTCTGTTAAAGTTGAATCTGTTCCCAAACTCCATTTAGCTTTTGGTAAATTAAAATCCCCGCATAAAATAAATTCATAATCATCACGCTGATCGTAAATGGTATCAACAGATGTGCAATAATCTCGATTCGCCAACAAATTGAATTCAGGTGATATATAAGCGGCAGATATAATCAAAACAATTCATACCTGAACAAATACGACTTCTGTTGCAGTTGATACATTTATAGTGTTTCTTGTCAAGCTTGATCAGACTGCATTTAACATACCATCTAAATATTGAAAATCCCTGACTACTTAACTCACTGTTTCTAATATTTTTAATGTCTAAACCTGTATCTACCAAAACTATAACATCGTACATATTAAGATTAGCATTACATTTAATATTATCATGTTTAGATTTTAGGCCACCGGCGTTATAAAAGTTTATTGTCATGTGACTTTAACTATTGATGGATTGCCATTAATGTATTTAATTGTTATGGTGGTCTCACCATGTTGTTTATATAAGTCGAGTTTACGTCTTAAATCATTTAATTCATCGCATTGCAATTTAGGCCGATCGTTGGCAAATTTGACTAGTCTGGTATCAAGATTATTTAAGGCTGATTGTTGGTCCTCAGAAGTTATCTTGATATGTCTCAGTTTAGTAGACGGCTTCTCAAAACAGAGTAATTTGCGGGGGTTATATCTAATAGATATATCAACTATTATCCAGTATCTATAACTCAACATCTATTATATATCATGAATCAATGAGTAAATAAATTAATTAATTTACCAATCAATAAATTAATGAATCAATGAATGAAAGGATCAGTGAATCAATGAATCAATGAATTCATTATTCAATGAATCAATAACTCCATGAATGAGTCAATAAATCAATGAATAAATAAATCAACGAATCAATGAATTAAGAAATTTAAAAAATCAATAAATTAATTAATGAATTAGTTAATAAATTAATGAATCAATTAATCAACAAATCAATGAATTAATGAATCAATAAATCAATGAATGAAAGAGTAAATCAATCAACGAATCAATGATTCATGAATCAAAATAATGAATCAATGAATTAATGACTCAATGAAAATATGAAATGAAATAAATATTAATATTAGTATTAGAACTCTCTGTTTCCTGTAATCTGTTATCTGTTATCTGGCATTTAGCATTGAATAGCTGTCACTTGTTATCTTTCAATTATTAACTGTCTTCTGTTTTCATTTATCAACAATTTTCCTAACAATTGTATTGTTATAATATTAATCCTCTAATTATTCTAAATTTTAGGTAATAAAACTTTTTATGCTCTTCTGTCTCTCTATAAAAATTTGCTACATTAAGAACACCGTTCTGACGTTACCTGTAAACTATAATTATTGTCGCTGAATAATCTAAGAAATAATATGAAATGGATAAAGTTTTATGCTTTTTAATTTGTTTACAACGACTTCTACAATAACTTACAATAAAAGTAATCTTTGATAACCCACACCATTTATTTATATTTAATAGATCTATCACCTATCATCTGTCACATATCCCTTTTCATCTATCATCTTCCTTCTATAGTGTGCTATCTGTTATTTATCATTTGTCTTGTGCAATGTATCAGCTGTCATCTGTCATCTGCTTCCTCTTGTCTATCATTTCTTTTTGTGATTTAACATTGTTTATTTACGACTTATATTTGATGCATTTTACCTGTCTTCTATTATATGTTATAACCTACAATTTGTAACATGTAAATTTAGAGAATAATTTCTGATCATAAAATTTTGTCAACTATTTAGAAATCTTATTACTGGAGCAATATCATTTCATCTGTCATTTGTAATTTGCACTGTTACCTTTAATCAAAGAATCAATGTATCAATAAACCAATTAATCAATGAATTAATGAGTCAATTAATCAATTAATTAATAAATCAATGATTCAATAAAGTAATGAATCAATGAATCAATAAAATGAAATAAATATTTTTATTATTATCTGATTCCTGTAATCTGTCACCAGTTATCTGTCATTTCACATAGGTTACGTGTCACTTTAATTAGCTCTATAATATGTCATAGTAAAAAAACAAATCGTTCCTTTCCATATCATCATCGGCTTGATGATGATGATATGAGAAGGAAAGATTTGTTATTTTCTTTGTTTTAATACTAAAACGACTATGGATAGACTTTAGCGTATTTATAAATCTATTTGCTAAGATGGATCATTCCTCTTCATCCTCTCCTGATGTCTTCATAAGTTTTCGTATGTTCTGGCTGCGTTGGTTATTTCTATCCACTCCCTTTTTGTTTCTGCATGCTTCTCTCCAGTTTTTAATTCCCATTGCCTGTGTGTCTTCTTCTATTTCCTTCTGCCAGCTTTTCCTTGGTCTTTGTCTTCTTTTTTTACCTAGTGGGCTTTATTGTGTTATTCGCTTGATAACATATAATACCACTAAATTATAACATATAATACCACTAAATTATTAATTATTAATTGAATAAACATACAAGTTAATAAACTATGGAGTGTAAATGTTGTTCGACTCAAGTCAATGATAATAACTCAGTTCTATGTTATGTATGCAAGAGTGTATTTAGTACTACATGCGCTAATTTATCAAACAGTGATTCCAAATTTCTTCGATCTAAAAGCAACATTAAGTGGACGTGCAGTGTATGTTGTACGTCTGACATAACAGAGCATATTAATAGTTTGAAAGAGATCATCTTAAATTTGAAGAAGGAGGTGGAATCAATCAAATCATCAAACACTAACATATCAAACTTAACTCCTAATAAGAATGTTGTAGTCGACGAAGTTTTGCTTGAACTTGATGAACGTAAACACCGGATGAAAAATATCATAATAACTAACTTACCGGATAACGGTACTAATGATGATACCGAGGTTGTTAAAAATGTGCTCGGCTCTCTTTGTTCAGAAACAACATCCATGCCCACCAATATGAAAATTTTTCGATTGGGAAATCGGCGTACAGATTTAAAGCCTAGGCGAATTAAAGTGACTTTCCGCACAAGCAATGACGCCCAACACTTTTTGCAAAACAGTGACTGCGTAATCATAACATTTATTCAAACGTGTACATAAATAAGGATCTAACACCGCGGGAAAATGAACAACGCAAGAATGCGCTCTCGGAATTTAGAAAACGCAAGGGTGAGGGTGAAAAAATAATTCTCAGATATCGTGATGGAATGCCGATAATCAGACCTCAGGAAAAAAACGTGTAAATATCCAACAGTCTGTTACATATCTTAAGTGTTACTACCAAAATGTTCGTGGTTTGAACTCTAAGACTTTTGATTTTTACAAAAATGTGTTAATAGCTGAAGAGTTGGATATTATACTTCTGACCGAAACCTGGGCAACGGAATCACTCTTCAATTCTGAACTATTTCCAAATAATTATAAGGTATTCCGGAAAGATCGACGTCGTGGCCGCGGAGGAGGAGTCCTAATTGCGATTAAGTCTGTTTTTATTGTAAATGAAATTAGCATTATTGATAATGAATTATCAGATCTAAATATTGAGCTAATTAGTGTAAATGTGCGCATTAATTTTAATAGTTTTAATATAATTGTTATTTACATTCCACCGCAAAACCCACAATCATGCTATGAATTGGTGTTTAATATAATCGAGAGAAACTCTTTGTTAGATAATAGGTTTATTATAGCTGGCGATTTTAATGTACCAAACTATCCATCTGATCATTGTATTAAGTCTTCTGAAGTCACAAATTTTATTAATTTTAATTCATGCCGTCAATTTAATGATGTTACCAATTATCAAAATAAAACATTAGATTTAGTAATTGCTTCCGAAGATCTCGACTGTAACGGTGAGCATAGTGATTTCATGCTCGTTCCTGAAGATAGGTATCATCCTGCACTGAACATATCTGTAGACATTTTAGCCAAACAGGAGAAGCAATTTGATTCTTGTAAAAAAACTTTTAATTTTAAAAAGATGAATTGTAATCTCTTTTACCAATTACTGTTGGAAACCAACTGGAGTTCAGTACTTAACAGTAAAGACCCAAATTCTGCATGCTCAGAATTATATGATATACTCCATAATTATTTAAAAATATCTGTTCCTCTTAAGATCAATAAACACAAAAAATATCCACGATGGTTTTCAGCCGAAACAATTCGAAATACTAAAATTAAAAATCATTATCGGAAATTATCCAAAAAGAACCTACTTTGCTATTATAGAACTAAATTTAAACATTATCGAATTATTGTGGATAATAATATACAAAATGATTATAAAAAATATCTCGATGTAACTGAAAAGTCTATCAAAGTTGAACCTAAGCGACTATGGGACTTTATCAATGAAAGACGAGGCAAAACTAGGATACCAGGCACCATGCAATATAATAATAATACCTTAAATAACAGTGAGAAAATAACTGAGGCATTTGCTACGCACTTTTCATCGGTATTCCCTAACACAAATAATACCTCATGCAGTTTTAGTGATCGAATTGTATATACGACTCTAATTTTATCAATAAAGTCATTTAATAGTCTTGATTTTTCACGCGCAGTAAAAAAAATGAAAGCCAGTTTTACCATGGGTTTAGATAACATCCCTGCTTTTATTATAAGCATATATTATTATATAAGTATATATTAGAAAAACCCTTGCTTCATATATTCAACTTAATACTAAAAACTAACTGTTTCCCAGATTGCTGGAAGTTATCTAAGATAGTTCCAATATTTAAATCTGTCGATGATAAGGATATTCAAAACTATCGACCTATATCGTTAATAAATAACTTTGCAAAAATATTTGAAATAATGCTTCATCATATTATGTATTCACACGTTAGGAATATAATATCACCTAGTCAACATGGTTTTGTAAAGAATAAATCGACGGTAACAAACCTATGCTCCTTCACTAACACTTTATCAAATGCCTTGGATAATAAGTTTCAAGTTGATGTCATATACACTGACTTTTCCAAGGCGTTTGATAAAGTACAGCATAGTATATTATTGAAGAAAATGGAACTCTTTGGATTTGATAACAACTTGTTGAAATTACTAACATCGTATCTTGATAATAGATTGAACATTGTTGAATATAAGGGAACAAGGTCTGGTCAATATATATCCACAAGTGGTGTGCCACAAGGCTCGAACTTTGGTCCGTTACTGTTTTTATTGTTTGTAAATGACCTGCCAGGTCGCCTACATTCGAACTGTCTAATGTATGCGGACGATCTAAAATGTTTTCGTATTATTAAAAATATTAATGATTGTCGAGAACTGCAGAGTGACTTGGATGAGATAAGTAATTGGAGTACAGAAAACGGACTAGACTTAAATATCAGCAAATGCAAATATATGACTTTTAGTAGAAAACGGCAGAATATTGTATTTGGCTATACCATCAATAACATTGTTTTAGAAAATATAAATTTATTTAAGGACTTAGGAGTATATTATGATACTAAATTGACATTTAATACGCATGTGCAAATGATATGTAAGGAATGTTACAAAACACTTGGCTTCATAATTCGGAATACCAAAGATTTTAAATCAGTAGAGCCATTAATTAGTTTTTACAAATCTTTCATTCGAAGTAAACTTGAATACTGTGCCATTGTGTGGCATCCGACATATAACTTTTATAGGAATGAAATTGAGAAAGTACAGCGAAAATTCCTTAAAATACTCTACTTTAGACTCCATGGTAAATATCCCTGTCAAGGATATTCTTCTACAGATCTCCAATCAGAATTTAGTCTAAAATCCCTAAATAGTAGGCGCATTATTTCAGAAATATTATTTGTTTGTAAATTGATTAATGGCTCCATAGTAGATCCAGATCTTCTTAGTGGTTTAAATTTTATGGTCCCTCGATTGAACACTAGGCATCAGTCGGTATTTTACTTAACTAATATTAGAACTCTCCACTATTATAACTCCCCATTAATATCTATGTGTAATCTAGTTAATATATATAGTGTACATTTTGATATATTTAATGATAGGATTAAAAATATAATTGAAATTTTGATTCAAATTATTTTTTAATGTCGAATGAAATGTTAATCTGATTTATTTTTAATATTATTCTGTAATTAGTTTACTTTTTTGTAGACTGTTGGATAATAAAGACTTATTATTATTATTATTATAACATCGGTGTTTTCCGCCTCATTATGCGACCTTCCTATTTTAGTCTTTATGATTTTATCTGTTTTATTATGTTTTCCCCTCAGTTTTTCTTCTCTTTCTTTATTTGACTTAATTCGTCTGTTTTCTTGTGTGTGTTATGTTTGGTCCTAATATTGTTCTCATTATTTTTCTTTCATGTATCTTTAACTCTTACTCTTCTCTTTGGTTCACTACTATGGTTTCCACTTCATACGTTGTGCCGTATAAAACTTGTAATTAATAGAACTTTAAAGAATTATTTAATTATACTGGTTTGCACCGTTCAAAATTTTGAAAACGGTTTCGCGCATCGGGAAATCTAGTCGCTCTAGGGCTATAAATTGGATGATTTTAACGAAGATATTAAGGGAGTATCCTTGAGGTAGGACTCCTTTAGATCTTTTATCATACAACGAGTTGACTATGCTTTGTAGGCGCGAAATTAATTTTGCGTTTGATCCTTATCATGTAAACCCGCAAAACTCGTTACAAAGATTATAAAACAACGCGGGACATTTTTGGATCGCGATTCTTAAAATGCGACAAACACATAGCGATGAAATAGTGCTAGTTCTTCAGGAAGCAAGTCTTCTGTCGGACACACAATAAACACGTAAATTTGCAATTTTGACTTGGTACCAGCCTTCACTCTCACAAAATTCTTCAAGCATGGAACGTTTACATCATTTTGACTAGTATTTCAACAGTCCACATAGGGCATGCTTGATATCCTTCTTTGTTTCATCTCCTCTACTGGTTTTATCACTTCTTAACGTATTTCTTAAACGATTTTACGAACATGATCATATCGACTACATATACCAATTTCATTACCTTAACTCGACATATTACATAAAACTTGCTGAATTATCGAAGCATGTAATATAAACATGAGCTTTATATTCCCTACTACTTTTAATTAATATTAATTACAAAAAACATCATGTTGTCACACCAGTAACGATTAATGAAAGTTTAATGACTCAATTTCGGGACACACTAAAGAAACATGCACGCACTCGAGGGTGACGCTAAGAGCGCCCCTTTATTATAAGCCCGGATTATAAACTACTGTATATTAAATTAATATCAGTGGAGGAACAACTGCTGGGATCTAATATGCGATTCTATCTGAAGCTATGTTGCCGCTAGTAAACAGCACACAATTATTGATTCAGTTTAAATTTATATATTTAATCGTATCTTGAATTTCAGCATATACAATAGATACATTAAAACACTAACTTTGTTTGTATAAGACATTTCAAAATGTATAACGAAGTGTAAGCCTCGAGTATCAACAATATTAAAATCAATAAATTCGATTGTATGTAAAAAATATAAAGTTACAATTATTTATGTATGTAAGGAAATACTTTCTTCAATTAGCGCACTTATACGCAAAGTTTAAATTTAGATATCCATTAACACTGATTTAAATTTCTGTAAACCGACGGGGCACCTGCAAGCTTCCTGCGATCGCAACAAAGTTTTGCCATCTGGACTCCTTCGCAAGTTTCCCTGAACAATTAGTAACCCCCCGAATACACGTAACAGCGACTTAAATTGTTAAAATTGAATCCGGGTTCTATTGAGAATGTCAGGAATCTCTGATATCTGCACAGAGGGATGGTGAATTCGGTACATTCGCATAATACTTGAGTGAAATATGTACATATTGAATACTAGTGTTCTTTTAAATACGCGAGTGAGGGAAGATAAATGGAAATATATTGCAGCTGGCATAAATGAATAATTTTTCTTTGGTAATAATAATAATAATATATTTGTTTAACTTTAAAATGTTTAATAATTTGTGGCCAAATATATCTTAAAATGTGCTATATTAGTAATAGGTAAATAATTGATCAATTAGTTTAAATCAAGTTTTCACAAGAGATAGGTGTGAAAATTATTCATGGAATATAAGTATTAATATTTAATTAATAATATTTTTAGTGTATATAAAAGGTATAACTAGAGACTTAAATTATAAATTCCATCAAATTTGTCAATAAACTCTACGCCAGTCAGGCGTAAATAGAGTCATTCTTTACGTCTGCGATATCCGCTTTCATTTCCTGATCTTCCATCCTCTCTCCCTCGAAGGACTGAATAGACCTACGCTGACATAGATACCAATAAAATGCGAGCCCTACACCACGAAGTCCCGAATGCAAATAACAAAACACCTTCTCGCGTTCGCAAAGAGGCATTTCACGCGAAGATTATTCACCGCAATTTCAAATATTTTCATGCTTCGTAAAATCCCGATCTTCGAGGCGTTCATTATTCAGATGGATAATGTGATTATACGTTCCTTTTTTTATTATTTACTTATTTTTATTACGATCATCAAACATTCCAAAAACGGCGTGTTTATGTTTTTATTTAAGAGGCTTAAGTTTTAACGTGCGCAGACGGATCGTTAAATACCTTTTTGCAAAAAGGAAATTGTTGTCTGTTTGGATGGTCGTTTCAAATCGAAATTACTCGTTTATGTGTGGGATCGCTTTATGAGAAGTTTGTTTAGAAAGAAAGTTTCGAATAAATTCTTTTCCTTAAACCACCTAATTATTTTAATGTTGAAAATTGCTCATATAATATTTAATGTATGTAAAAAATGATAAATATTTTTTATAATAGGACATTTTCATAGCAGGTGAAAATGGTGTAATTAAGATTATACCTAAGTAAAATTAACTAAAAATTCAGAAAAGAAATAAATGTTAAATTATTGTTACCTGTCAAAAACAGTTACATACCAGTTTTGATCTATTTTAAATCTCATCAATGAAGCGCAATTGATTACTTGTATTGTGGCATACGGAATTTGTATATTCAAAACCCAGAAGGAAGAATATCCAATATTATTTTCTAAAGAGAGTGTAGAGATCTAAAAAAGTATTTAGAAACTTGTTGATTATCAAAAACATATTTGTCTAGAATATTTAAGAAGGATTAAATTGAAAGTAAACCCCTCAATTAAAAAAAAATATAATAAAAAAGTCAATTATCGACAATAGACAATCGACCAAAATTAATTCCCACCCTTAAAATATTTAATCGCTTTCGTTTAACGTCAATTTCCCCGCGAGCGATTAGTTAAAGTGGAGAGAAAATTGCGGCGAAAGAAATAAAAGGGAAATTAAGGGAACTGAAGTAGTCTCCAATTTGAATTTATTAATTTCTTTGTCGGCAAATATTAACTCCTTTATCACTTCGAGCATACTTACTTTGAGTTTACACGTTGGAACAATTTGCGTAAATATTTACCTTATGCGAAACGAAAACTCAATCAGGAAATTATTTTTAACTTGTTTACTTATGTCTTTTAGATAATTAAACTCACTTACTATGTAATTTTAAAAGTTTAAAATATCTTTTTCTTCATTGCATGTATTACTACAAAAATATTTATAATGAAGAATATTCAAGATGTACCACAAAGTGAATGCCTTCACAATTAAACTTAATTAAAAAAATTATTTCATTTATTATTGAGTTTCCGCATTTAAATATCATTATTTTAATGTTTAAAACGTTGTTAAATTTAAATTCTTTATACATTTAGTTATTAGTACTTCTAAAAATTATGTTTCTAGTTGATATTTGTAATGGACAACGAGAGGGTTGACAGATTTTTAATCTAAGTTCGCAATTGCAATCACCTGTCGTTGCAATAAATTGATAAACGATATATCCGCTGTCAGTTCGCTTGCGTCCCCTCAGGAATTAAATAGTAAAACGTATCAACAGAACACAAAAAATATCCAGCCTGATGAGTGCCAATAAGAGTATAAAAATGTACATTTTTATTTCATTGAACATGCGCCATTTACACCATAACTCAATAATAAAATAGAGTTAAAAATCCATTTTCCCAGTTTCTGTTTACGTTACTGTGGCGTTGGGGAATTCTGCGTCAGCATTGTACATTATTATCGACCAAACACAAAAAATTTATGTAAAACGTTTGTACGTGTGCGTTTGCTTATTAATGTAGTCTCATTTCTGATCCATTTATTGTGCAAGTTAATCTTTATTGTGCGGATTGTTTACAGATGAGCGCACTCAAAATTCAGAATGTAAAAACATTTTTAAAATTTTAGATTAATAGAGTGCTTACTAGAATAAATAAATTGTTTTTTTATAATTAATAACTTATAGCTACTCAAATATGTACATATTTTATGATATGGAGTTTTGCATGGGAACGTTTTGTTAATTTGTCATGTTTATAGGAGTAGCAAAAACTCAACAATATTCATCAAATTATTATTTGCCGTATTATATTAATGAATTAAAGGTTTTTATATGTATAAATTTGCTGTTTTTATAAAGATACATTTTCTTACTTACTTTTTACTTTGAATACCTTATATCAAATCAATATGGTTGCTACGAGTAAGCCTATCTGAAGATACAGTGTGTAATTATTGTAATGGAATAGTTAAAATAGTGCCGCTCGAAAAATACGTGCATGTTGCATGTCTGGCCATAGAAAATTGTAAGTACTGATTAACAATTCAGAAAACATATTTTGCGTGCCGAAAGACAAAGGTTAAAGCTAGGTTCATAATTAGTTATATTTGTTTTAATATTAAAAAAGGAAGCAATTTTGAAGGGTAAAATAGTAGGGAATTTTTCCATGTAATTTACAGCAATATTAAATAAATAAATGAAAGCGTACCTAGTTATAACCTCTCTTTGAGTTTTATTAATGATTTGCACTAAACAAAATTATAATTAAAACACAGATAAAGAAAGTTACCCGATTATGGTATATTTATAATATATTTGTTTTCAAAATCAAGAATTATATTACGGTATATAAAAATAGTCACTTTGCTCATACTGACGTATTTTTAATTTATTTTTTAATATGTCTACATTTACTTTTATTGTTTGTTATAGTGGTGTATTCTTAATTTAATTATTTAAATGTATTTACATTCACCCTTATTATTATATATTAATGTATTTTTAAATTTTAGTTGATTCAATATTTTAACATTTATATTTATTGATTGTCACACATAAGTTGTAAAACTTCATGCCTTTCTGCGGATTACTTATTGTTTTCGGTTTATCATTGTATCTTAATTATTATGATCATCAATGTATCTTTTTATAAACAATGAATAAACCATATATTATTATTATTATTATGTTGTGTTCTACGTATAAAGTAAGTTTAGTGCAATTGAAATATTCATATTAATGCGGACTACTTATTCCTCAGACCAAAATATGATGATTACAAATTAAAGGTAAATCATTCAATACAATATATGAAAAAGTCGCCTATAACTACTTAAAACTACAAAGAGAAGAGTAATTTATTGGAAAAACAAATATTAACCAAGCCGAGAATTGATAAGATTTTTAGATTTAATGACAGTTCAAAACTGACGGACATTTCAACAGAAGAGGACTATTTTAGCACATTAAAAAAGGGCAAAATTACAGCGACTGGATACGACCTAGTACATAGACATATAGTAAAATCCTTACCAAACCATATACACGTCCATATCCTTAATACCCCGTCCCATTACGTTACTTTCCGTCCTAGGTAAACTCTATGAATCACTCCTTAAAAACAAAATACTATCCCACATCCAAAACCGCACCCCAAACTACCAATTTGGCTTTCTTCCAAAACGCTCCACTACCTTCCCTCTTAACATCTTTACCTAAAACATCCAATCAACAGACCTTGAAGGCAACTCATCAGCCATCCTACTGCTGGATGTTCAAAAAGCCTTAGATTCTGTCTGGCATCAAGGTCTGTTGTATAAATGTTACCTCCTCAAAATTCTTTCCCACATTATTTTTATCATTAAACAATTCCTTTTAGACAGATCCCTCAAAGTAAAAATCAACAAATCCTACTCCCCTCCTTTTACATCTGTACAAGGTCTACCTCAAGGATCCCCTCTATCTCCACTACTTTACAACATATTCTGCTTCGACATCTACAACCCTGACCCTCTTCACTTTGATCCCTCAAAATATCTCCTTTAATTTGCAGATGACATCGCCCTCATTTTCCATGCACCCTTCGTACCTAAAGCTCTGCAATCCCTTCAGCAGCTTATTGACACCCTGGAGCACTAGTTTGCGAATTAAAATCAATCCCCATAAATTGCAGCTTATAATTCCCTATCACCGTAACAACAATCCTACACATAATATCCATATCTCCTACACAATTGCTTCCCCTTCTACGCCCATAAAATACCTAGGCATTACCATAGATCAAAAAGTAAACTTTAAATGTCACACAGCTTCAAATAAGGCAAAAATCATTACAAGGGCCAAATTATTTAGGATTATAACCTACAAAAACAACGGAATATCCATAAAAACAGGCTTTAAAATTTACAAAATGATTTGCCGCCCTTTACTTGACTATGGTAATGTTCTTTTCCTAAACTCCTGCAATCCCTCTATCCATAATATCCAAGTTAGCGAGCGATCCTCCCTAGGAGCTTTAACCAAAATTCGCCATCCTAGCAATCCTCTATATAATCCTTCTAACCAACTCCTATATGATACTACCTCTATGATTTCCATCAATGAACGTCTTCTATACCTTAGCGAAAAATTTTCCAAAAACTCCTTCAACCAACACATCCTTTCCCTTTATTGCTTGCGTAGATATCCTGACATAATCCCAAAATATAAAATCCCTTCATTCACAACATTCGAATTCATCACCATCACCATCAGAGACAGACTGACGAGACATATAAAGACAAATCCGGGCTGAAAGACCGCTGGTCGATAGCCATTTAACAGACTAATCCACTAACATTATCTATCATACATGTATTATATATATATTTTTGTTGTACGTTTGTTTGTTAATAAAGATGTTGTATATATGTAGAGGACAAAAGAGCGTAAAACCGCAACATCCGTTACAGGAAGTCCTCGGGAGCACTTCCTGTCCCAGAACGGGCTAACTTATAATAATAACTTATAATATAACTACTGTTATAAATCAAAAACAATAATGGACCAATTATGAAACCTTGCGGAACACATTTAATAATATATTTTTCAGTTTAATTACCAACTTTGACACTTTGGGTTCTGAAAAATAAAATCCTCTCTGATCACAATTTTTGTTCCTTTTATCCGTCTTTTGTTTTGAAAATTAGTTTCTTGGATTTTCTTTTGGTAAATTTAACTATAATTGGACGTGAAGATCCCTCTTTTCCATTTTAATCTGTGGCTGTAGTCGATATCCGCACACGAAATATTTATTTTTAATTTATCTCTACATAAGACTCTAACAAGTTTTTCCTTGTCTTCATTTTTTGTTTCTGGTACTCCAAATATTCTAAGACTGTTCCTTATTGGTTAAGTGGAAGAACAGTAACAGATAATGCTGACTGAACTTTGCCTATACTTTTATACATTTTTTCTTTGTAAAACTACTCTTTAATTTAATAAAGACGTTTATTGTTATTGAATACTGTTCAGCCGTATCTTTAAATTTGTGCAGTTCTTACTTGGTCTGTGCTAATTGTTGTTAAAGTGAGTCTACCTTTGAGCTAGATTTTAAGTTCGTCAGCTGAATTCTTCCTGAATTCTTTGAACTAGTTTATCTATGAGTGTTGTTGAAGTAATCACTTTTCCACCACTTTCTTATCTTAGAAGCAGTCGACATGTCAGTATAAGATGTTTAAATTAATTAATATTAGCCACAACGTGTGTACATGTCTACTCGCAAGCACAGCATATACCAAAAATATCCAAAAGTTTACGGTTAGCCACAATTTGTTTTCAAAGTTTTAAAACTAATTATTAATTTTGTTTATAATAATTCGATCAAGTTAAATTTTGGTATACCTGATTATCATAAAGTAACACATCTTTTCAGTTATTATGGTTATTATTGATAGACAAGAACTATATAAAAAAGTAGTACCATAACATTAAAACTTAATAACTCAAATATTTCTGTGGTTTATTTTAAAATTGTCTATTAATAATATTTTCTATTTTCTAAGGTTTTCTTTCTTTTGTGACAAGAAATAAAATATTAATATGGTACCTTCATTATTGACTTATTAATGAGAGAATCCACTTACTTGATCAATCGAATATTAATTTGTAGAATAATAAAGAAACAACATGTAAATAATAAATACTTGCCAATTAACTCGTTTTATAGTAAAGGTTTACTGTAAACTCTATTTTTATGCAAAGACTAATACTTCGTAATTAAAATGTACAATCTCTTAATCATTTCTAATAGATTTTGTTGCAATTTGCATTCTCGGTGGAAGATCTTCATTTTCTTTTCTATCCATATTTTCATATAAATATATAAAGGCAAAATCCTATATCAAACATTATTAAGAGACAAATTTTTTGTCCCTTTAATAGACATTCATCATATTTTCGGGGTACATAAACATTGCAAAATATTGGATATTTTTGTAAATAGTATTTAACAAATGGAATAATGAATAATTTAAAAACCAGAAGTGCTTTTATTCCATAATTTATTATATGTACGATATAACCGCGATTTAATTGCTTTAGTATGTTAAAGACTAATAAGCAATGAACTATTAAAAAAAACATTTACCAAACACTTACACAAATGATTTTGAAGCATGATAACTTTAACTGTAAGTAATTTCTAATTCAATCTAAGTATCCGAGAGCAAACGGGATCAGCTACATTAGAAGGGTAAACTCTTCACCACATTTCTTGACCCCTGCTGTGATAGTCGCGCCACAATAAAATAAAGCGCATTGTTTTCATAATAGACCCTGTATTTTGTAGTCTTTTTCACACACCAAGTAAACGAAAACGACTTCTACAGTGCACTGAATTTGTTTACGGTTTTTAATAATTATCGTTTAATTTAATTAGCTTTGAAATAGCTAGCTTTGTTTTTTTTGCGGATGTAATGAAATCTTCAACGCTTTAATGATCGCTATATATTTATAAAGGTTTTATTAATCCAGTTTAATTATACGTTTCACAACAGATTTGGTAAATAGCGTATCTTTTAAACTCCATTTTGAAGAATGCAGAAATATCTCCAGACAAATATAAATCTTTTGGCAATAATCGTTAAATATTTGAGGCAGGTCTTATTATTGTTTTCGAATTACACCAAAACCAGGCCATTTATTTATAAAATGCTTTTTCATCATTCTTCTCCAGCATGACACGAATGTCATCTTTTTAAGCATAAAGGTTAGATGGTTACAGTTAACAACACTTGGTTTAATTCGGAGTGGTGGTTATTTATTCTTTCTAAAATTTAGTAGTGTTCATCGCAACTTTAGAAAGGGACCTTGACCTTGTAGTGAATAGAATAACTATTCTATATTAACATTTTAATAATACAATATTCTGCTTCTGTATACCAAAATCAACTCATCTAAACATATGTTTCTGTAATCAGTTGTTAAATACAATAGTATTCCATGGATTTCAGTTCAGGACAATTTGCGGATTCATTCCCTGTTGATGATACAAGTACTATTCTGATACTTCTAGATATATTCTATATATCAGTCACGTTTTATAGTTAATCACCATATTTTACTCTGTTTCGATTCTGTGGAATTTTTTTATCATGAAGTGGTGTCCTTGAACTACGGTCTCCGTGGTCCTTTTGTGCGCCTCTAGATGTGTTTACTCCCTGTGTACTCCTGTGTCTTCTATCAAGTCCAGGAGTTTCTGCCAGAGGATGTTCTTTAGCTGTTCTATAAGAAGCAGAGGGTTCCCTAATTTCACGTTCTCGTTTATATGCTTCGCATGTATACAGTTTCCTCTTCTTCCAGACACCACGGCATAGGGAGCTTTTTTCAATTCCTATCCTATGTTTGTGCTTATTCAGGTCACAGTGCACAGGGGCTAGTCCTGTGATTTTGCTTAGTGTCAATCTGCTCAGTTTTATCAGCGTCAGAATACCATCTGGGAAAAGTCTCGTATGCCTCATTCCGCTTTGGTTATGCCATACCTTTTTGTGCTCCTCTGCTAGCTTGCGTCGGATTATTTCCTTTCCGGCTTCATGGGATTCAGGTCCTATGAATTCATCTGCTGTTCCTTGTTTGGTCCTTGGGTATGCATACTACCTGTGTTTCACTTGTTGTCGCCAGTGCATCCAGCCTGTTTATGCCTGGACTGTACTATCGGCGAGGCTAGCACTTTAATTGCTGCCTGGCTGTCCGTCATAATGTTAATTGGACAATGGCGGCTATTGAGGCCTGAAAGATTGTGGCTTGATTCCCCAGAGCAATCGCGAATTGTTTGCACCGGTTACACTCTCCATAGATACCACCCCCGGTTCCTTTAGTATTTTTGGCCCCGCCTGTGTACCAGATGGCAACTTTACTCGTTCCCGGGTACGTTTTATTTGTCCATTTACTCTGCTGTGGTATAATTGTTTTTAGTCTACGGGTGTGTGATTTTAGTGAAATAGGACCTCATTTTTAGGGTCTTTTCTTCTTGTAGTACTTTAAATGTTGCTGATCTAAAGACCACAGTGTATAACCATTTGGTCATAGTGAGTCTTAATCCTCATGTGCTTCCTACCGTTTTTCTGATCTCAAAAAGTACCCTCGTGGCCTTTTTGCTGATGCTCTTTATGTGGAAATTAAATTTCAATCTGGTATCCAGTACAAACCCTAAATATTTTACTTCATTTTTAATTGACACTTTCATTTCATACATACGTAATGATTTTATGACATTGGTATTTCGTCTCCTAGTGTAGAAAACGATAGCCGTTTTGACCGGGTTTACAGTTAATCTGCATCATCTTTCTACGGTATTTGGTACCCTCTGCAGTTTGATACAGTGGTCCCAAACTTACCGCCTACTAGAATGTTCAGGTCATCTAGTGCATATGTGCGCTCATTTTCGAGAAGCAGTAACGTCTATGCATTGTAACGCCCCATAATTTGCTAAATGGAACAAGTTTTTTTTTCTGAAGTGGTGATATTACTTATGGATTTGACCGAGAACTCATTTTTATAAGCATAATGGTAGACTCTAGTTGGTAGTAGAGGATCATGTGAAAGATCTAAATTCAGATTAGAGACAGTAGAAAAGTATAAATCAAGGAATGTTCCACGTGAATTCGGTATGTTAAAGATTTGGGGAGTATTTAAAAAATTAAAACAGTTGATAATAGTGGTAGCAGTATGATCAGATAGTGTACTCCCATAACTATTGTATTTCCAATTTACTTGGGGCAGATTGTAGTCACCACAAATGATTAAGTTTTTGCATCTATAGTGCTCTATAATGATATTACAATGCATCAGATATTTTTCAAAGGGAGAATTAGGCTTTACGTAAATATCTCCAATAATATAAGAATAGGGCTGAAAGACCACCGGTCGATAGCCATGAAACGGAAGAAGACAACTATATCAGAATTTATTTTATTTTATTGTATACATTACATGTATTATAATTTATTTCCTTCTGTGAATAAAGATGTTTAGTAGTAGTATAAGAATATTGCTTAGTTTGCAATAATAAAGTAGTTGCTCAATAGTTTTATTACAAGAAATTAATGATGAATTAAACTTTTCCTTAAATGCTATTAATATTCCTCCCCCTCTAATTTGACCACATATAGTATGATCCGATTTAAAGACCTTATAAATATATTTTAGTCCTAAGACCACTACAAATTTTATAATACATAGTCAGTTTTTTGTTGATGGTGGGTTAGAACGTCCATTAGGATTTCTTCCCGTATGTACCTGTCTACTAGTTTTTTAAGTAGTTTTAGAATAAATGATGACAAGCTGATCGTTTTGTGAGTTTTAGCCTGGACAGACAGAGCACGCCCTGACTTAGATATGAATACTACCCTTACAGTCTGCCAGATGTATGAAAGGGAAAGGCTTGCTCTGAGGATATCACACAGTGGTTCAACGCTAAAGATAGCGTTGATATCTCCTTTTGTAGAATGACAGGATATATCCTTTCATGATGATTTTAATGGTTTGAATTTGTTAATTCCCCACTGAATGTCACCTGGTTTGGGCTCGCTTAGGTCTTCGGAAACAGGATTGTCAAGTATTTAAGAACTCGGGAAGTGCGTATGCAGTAATACTTGCAGGATCTCTTTTACTGAGTATATGTACTTTCCATTTTTGGTCTGCAGTGAGCCGATGTTTCCAGCATAATCTTTGCTGAGCGTCTTGAATAGACGAAAGCTTGTAGGTTTACTTTCTATGTCCCCACAGAATTTTTGCCAAGAGGCCCTCTTGACTTTTTTTAATGGCATTGTTTTATGCCGTGGGGGCCGTTTTGTACTGCGATCATTCTCCGTTTTTCTGTGAACTTAAAATATTTACAATCTGCTGGATATGGTCTTGATTCGGCATCAAAGTCAAACTACTAAGAGTAGCATGTTTAATTCTTATTTTAATTACACATACATATTTATTAAAAGAGTCCACTAACTTTATAACTACAAGTAATTCGTTTCCTTGCTATGCAATAATTCTTACTTTTGGTTATTACAAGGTCTTACTATAGTGGATGATTATCTATTACCATCTTTCGGGTATCATCATGATGCCACGCATAAAGATCCTCTGGCCTTTCTCAGCAAAAAAATTAAGTGGTGTTTAACCCATTGTTTGAATTGAATTGTTTACCATTCAAAGAATTTTGCAAAAATCGAAACAAATAGTAACTGGATGGTGAGTATGGTAGATGGTCCATCAAATTTCCATCCAACTTCTGGCGGGTCAATAGATTTGTGTGTGGTCTCGCGTTGTCATTATGGAACACAACATCTTTACCAATTTTGGTCGCTTTTCTTTGATGGATCCATTCAATTTTACGAATTCATGACAATATACAACCATATTGATGGTTTGGTTCTGTGGTAGCAGCTCAAAATTTACGACGCTTTTGTAACTCCACAAAATTCAGAGCATACATTTTTTGGGATGAATATTTAGCCTTCAAAGTGATTGTAGCTTGTTCTCTGGGCTTACACCATGATTGTTTTTGCACGACGTTGTTGTAAGCTATCCATTTCTCCTCGCTAGTGACAATACGTTGAAGAAATGGATCATTTACTTTGGTTTTTAAATGAATTTCTTTGACTTCGTGTCAAACCCAAATATTGATTTTAGTAACATATCCTAGTTTATGCAAATCTCTTTCCAGATTCGTTTGAGAAATGTTTAATATTTCTGCGACCTCTTTAGTCATGTAACGGTGGTGTTCTACTGGCGCATCTTTGACACTGAAATTTTGGAATGGAATTTGTCAAACCAATTATGGCACTGGCGTTCTAATGGATGTTCTATTATTACCATTCTTTATTATTCATTAATTATAATTGAACTATATTTATACGAAAATTTTAATGTTCTCAATAAAAAAGTTCCATTAAACTCAACATGAATAATACGAAATGGATATTAAAAAAAACATATTTTCATAAATAACATTCTTTTCACTTTCCAGCATCATCTCGTATAAAATAAACATCTTGATGATACTCAAACAAGTCCATCAGATACCGTTATTTAATACGCGAAAAAAATACATTTTCCTCGGCCAATTACCCTCCATCACATTTACTGCGGGGCAGGTGGCAGTTGATATAATCTTAATTGAAAGTGTTTCCAGTCTGTTAATTAAAAAAAAAGCGCACAGTGCCCTGTTTGCTTTTGGCCTTTAAGAATTCAAGTGGGCGTTTTTAGAAATTACATAAATTCCTTAATGGTTCACTCACGCCCGGCGCCATAACTTTAATCGCTTCACGCCACGCGAAATTATGGTCCGGAATGAAGCCACGTAAAATACAGGCCATTTTCACAAAACTACGTTAATTGTTTCGGGCATTAAAATATCAAATTTTCCGCGGGGGTCTTAATTTCGCACAGGGGCGAGATGAAATTATAAGTTATGGGCCGACCGAGGAAATTTATTTAGAACTGGAATTTAAAAGATAATTATTTCACAAAAATTGATACAAAATATCATGTTTATTTTAGAGATATTCTAAATTCGTATTATATTGCTTGAAATAAATATAAATAATATCATGTTTCTGTGGTTGAAACTTGAATTTGATATATTTTTTCAATAAATTTATTATTAACAACTTTAACGTTTCATTAATAAATTTGTTGAAGCTTAGTAATTTAATGAAACGTTAAAATTAATGATGTGATTTTTCTAAAAAAATGAAAGAGACCCGCTCGGGATTAATCAGCTAGATGAATGGCTTTAGACAACGTCACCATTATTCCCTTATGTATCACATACGGTTTCATTAAGTCAAACCCGGTTCAGAATTTTTATGACTGCGCCTGACGTAGGCAAAGGGTTGATACGGCCTCTCTTGCCATTGTATTCACACCCGGGCAAAAAACAAATAATTTGATTAAGGCATGTGGGCGGCTCGACAAATACGTCCTTCCCACGGCGACCCTTGTTAGAAATGAATTGGTCTCTCGTTTCCTCCAGTTGGCAACATATTATTTATAAATTTAACTTACGAATAATACGGGATGGGAGCAAACAAAAAATTAGAGACCGTTCACGTTTCGAGAAAGCGCTAATTAAGTACAAATACGGGGTCCGCTTAACTCCATTATATCCATCGCTGTAGAGTTATATTATGTATTTATTAACTACATTCGCATCATTTTAACAGTTTCATAATATAAAACGAATGTAAAACGTTATTTAAATAATCAATTAGTTTGCATGTTACTGTTAAAATATGACATTTATTTCTGTATTTATTTTTCAGCGATATAAATTTATTTTTCCAAAGTAACTACCATCAATAAATACAAAAAATCATGAAATTGTTAATACTACATATAAATTAAACATATATTTTAATTATTAGAAAAAAGACCTTTATTGGCTTACACCCCATATTTACATATATTTACTATATTATTTTTTTTTCTTCTTTTTCGTTTTCTTTTTTCTACCGATCTTCTCAGTCGCCACTTCTTCCTCTTTCTTTTTCCCATTCCCTTTTTATCTCTCATCCATTCACCTATCCTTTTCATTCTTCCTACCTACTCTTCACGCACCTTCTTTCACTCATGGCCTAAATGACTCCATGTGTCCCTTTCACTCTCCCACAACACACATCTGCCATACCATCCCCCCATCCATACCTTCCTTCCTCTCTCCTCCGATCCACATCTAGCCCTTCCAGAAAACTTTCTTGGACCTGTCCCATTCTGTCTTTAATAGGTACTCAGGCACCCTTTCATATACTTGCCAACTTCCATACATTGGGTTGTACCCACTCCTTACAATATATTCTTGCCGCTCTTGTGCTTCCACTTTTAACCATTTTTCTCTCATCCACGCCGCCACATTCACATCCTGTTCCAACCATTCATTCATTACCGTTTCCGCCACACCCGCTTTTTCATGCATCCTTTTTCTTTCCAATCTCCATTTACACTCTTCCATACCTCTTTCATTAAACTTTCACTATTCCACGTATTCACATTCATCTCATACCTAGTCACTTTTTTCATTGTTCCTACATGCATACTACACCTGTTTGATTCCTGAAGCAAAATATACCTAGGAGTTGATCTTTCCACTCCCAGAAGCTGCTTCAGGAACGTCGTCTGCTCTCTCACAATGCATTCATACTCTTTCACTCCCCACGTTTCTACACCATACATCAATTCAAGCCAACAAATACCGCATACACACTCTTTTTGCTCTCTAACATCATCTCAACCACTCTTGAAAGCGTGAAGATTTGATCTCGAGTTCCCCTCCCCTTCACAAACCCGCCCTGAGTTTCCGGCATAATTCCCTTTTCCTCCACATCTTCTTCTAGCCGGTTCTTCATTACCGTCATAGCTATCTTGTACCCGGTACACATGATTGTTATTCCCCTATAGTTTCCAATCTCCTTTTTGCTTCCACTTTTGTGTACCGAGCACATTTCCCCTACTCGCCAGGGCTCCGGCAATTCCAACTCACTTCTCCACATTCTGTTTAACAAGGCCCCGAACCGTCAGCTTCCTTCTTCTCCCACTATCTTCCACATTCCGGCCTTCAGTCCATCCAGTCCCGGTGCCCTGCCTCTTTTGATTTCCTCAAAGGCCCTTTCTACTTCTCCCTCCGTAAACAACTCCACTTCATCCATGTGTTGATACTCCCCAACCCCTGCCTGCTCCCCACACACCGTCTCACACTATCCCATCCATTCTGCTAATGAGATCTCTTGCTTTCTCGTTTCGCTTCCTCTCTTTAATATCGTCTATAGTTCTTTCTCATTTTGGCACCTCCTCATCTCCATTTCTACTTGTTTAATTGATTGCAACTTCTTCTCTTCACAGATCTTTCTATACTTCGTCCTTTTCTGTGTCACCAATTCTCTTCTCCCCATCCGAGTCTCCAGTCTTTGACCGCTTTTCTTAGTTCTCTTTTGGTCTCAGCACACTCTTCATCAAACTATGGGTGCTGTCCTCTACTTCCTCTTCTCATTCTGTACCCACAATTGGCTATGGCTCCTTCCATCTCTTCCATGGTTTCAATATCTCCCCATTCAATCTTTTCCAGTTGGAGTCTCATATTTTCCAATGCCCTTCTTCCGTCCGCTATCTTCCAGCCGTCTTGTTTCTGCGCATTTCTCTCATACTCCTCCATCTTTATATCTGCAGCTAACGGCCAGTGGTCCGATCCCAGCACCTCCTCTACCTTCATTTTTCTTCCCTCAAAATCCCTATCCGTGCATCCATTTAGTACCTCCCACCCTTTCTCCAAAATCGGGTCTCTAAAGATTCTCCCTTCATTATTAACCAGCCTGTCTTGTGATCTTCTCCGTAATAATTTACCTTGGTTATTTACTCTCCCTTATCTCTCTTCGATCCTTCCATTAAAATCCCCACCCACTATACATCTATTTCCCCTGCTCGCCTCATCCTCTATTTTTTTTCTCACTTCTTCCCAGTTGTTATTAACGTACAGTGTGCAATTTTTAGATGTGTTCTTCCCTCCCACTCCTCTTCTACCAGCCACGTTTCCACTACCCCTACTATATCTTTTCCTGTTACCCACTCTTCAAAATCCTTTTGCCACTTCTCCCCCCTGCACCTTGATTTTATCCCCGCCACGTTCCAGAACCCCAGTTTTAAAAACCCCTCGTCTCCCTAAAACTTTTTTCTTCTAACTTTTTTTGTAATTATTTCTTTATATTGTTCTTGTACCTCATTCCATAATAGACATTTGTTATCAATTACCAATTTACCTTTTCCGACCTTCACTAACTTTCCTCTTCCTCTCTCTTCTCTGGCTACTTTTCTTAGTTCCGTCTGCATATTCCTTTCTTTTACCGTCAAATCATTGTCAATATATACATCTGTACCTCTAAGTTTGTTTGTATTTTTCATTACCTTAACCTTATTCATAAATAGTAAGAATAAAAATTGGGTTCTGGTTGGGTTTAGAGCGATTCTCCATCTTTTAAATCACACTATAGTATAGTTTAGTAGTTGTTGCTGTAGGAAGTTCATAGTGTTATGAAAGGAGTATAAGTGAGCTATTAATGCGGCATTGTCTGTAGGATGTATTTTAAGGGATAGAAAAATAGGGTTGGAATGTTATAAAGTAAAAGAAATAAGGAAGGGCCCTTGAGTGATACCTAGTTTGGAACAAAAAAGGATGAGAGACAGTTTAATTTGGAACAATTAAGAATTTCTTTAAAAACAATTAAATCTTAAAAAAAAGTTCTTAAATAAAAAGCCGTTTCAACAAAAAAGTTAAAATTTTAAAAAAAGGAAATATTTAAAAAAATACATTTTCTAAAAATACTAAAACCTAATTTTGCTAAAAAAATCGTTGATTCTTCGATAGCCAATGAAAAAACAAGAAGAGAAGAAGTATAGTAATTCTCGTTTTATCAGATGTAACACTATTGAAAAAAAGTTAAAAAAAGATGTTTACTGTTTTATACAGGGTGAGTTTTTTTCGATGTTCTCTATAGGGATCTCGGAAACTATAAGAGATAGAGAGACGGTTAAATGGGGAAAGAAGTGTAGATTTACGAGACGAATAAAATTCCACTTTCAAAGTTTTCAAAAAAGTCAAGGGTAACTAGATATTTTGAAAAAAGTAAAAAGTGTCAATTTTTTCAAATCAATATATCTCAGTTATTATAACAGATAGAAAAAAACTGTAATGGACAAAGTTTTAGATAATTTTATGTAGATTAATAAAAAATAATCAGAAATTTTTTATCGCCATTATTTTCCGAGATATGATGCAAACTTACATTTTTTTAAATGGAAACCATAGTTGGCTATGGCATCATTCAAAAGGTAATTTTTTTCTATTTAATCCAATATGACATACGACATAGTTATTTCTAAAAATAAGTGAGTTATTGTCATTTTAAATTTTATTATAAATAAAAAATGGGTAGCCATGAAAAATATGAAAGTAAAACAATTGCGGTTGTTTATAATAATAGCAATATTGTAATTATTAGTTCTACAAAGTTAAATAAAAATGAAAAACCAGCATAAGAATAATAATTTTGTAATTATCAAATGGCCTTCTGCATGTAGTATAAACCCATTTGTCAAGAGGATAATACGTTTCTTACAAAAATATTATAAACAGATTGATACACTAATTGTAGTATTTTTAATCGCCACAATGAACATAGATGAACTTAAGAGAATCCACGTTTGACAGAGAGAACTACAAATTAAATTTGGGTTTAATCCATGGTGTGTTTGGATTAATAATTCTCGGTCCATATATTTTTGAAAGCTCACTAAATGAAACTGATTACTTTCATTTTCTTCAGAAAACATTTGAAGATACACTCGATTGTTTAAATTTATCATTACAAGCAAGATTAAAATGGTTCCAATATGACGGTGCTCCACCTCATAACATGTTGGCTTTACAAATTATTTAAATGATGCTTTTCGAAACTAATAAGTGGGAAGAAATAAACCAATCCCAGGGCCACCTAGATCTCCCGATCTGCGTGTTTTAGAATTTTTCTGTGGGGTTATGTAAAAAACAAAGTATATGAAAAATCATATCAATCCGTGGAGAATCATGAACTAGTTGTTATTAAAACATTTAATTGAATTTACATGAGAATAGTCAAAAAGGCATAAATTCAATTTTAAAAAGATATAATTTATATCATAATAGTATTAATAGTAGACTCTTTGACCATATTTTTTTAATATAAAAATTTCTCTCCCATTGATATATTGATAATTACAGAATTACTTTGTGCTGTTGTTTCATTTTAGTTTATCTCTGTAAAATTAATAATTACAATATTGCTAATATTATAAACAACTGCAATTGTTTTACTTTCACCTTTTTCATGGCTACCCATTTTTTATTTATAATAAAATTAAAAATGACTATAACTCACTCATTTTTAGAAATAACTATGTCGTATGCCATATTGGATTAAAGAGAAAAAAATTACCTTTTGAATGAGGTCATAGCCAACTATGGTTTCCATTTAAAAAAATGTAAGTTTGCGTCATATCTCGGAAAATAATGGCGATAAAAATTTTCTGATTATTTTTTATTAATTTGCATAAAATTATCTAAAACTTTGTCCTTTACAGTTTTTTTCTATCTGTTATAATAACCGAGATATATTGATTTGAAAAAATTGACACTTTTTACTTTTTTCAAAATATCTAGTTACCCTTGACTTTTTTGAAAACTTTGAAAGTGGAATTTTATTCATCTCGTAAATCTACACTTCTTTCCCCATTTAACCGTTTCTCTATCTCTTATAGTTTCCGAGATCCCCATAGAGAACATCGAAAAAAACTCACCCTGTATATTTCTAATTATAATAAACCAATAAATAAATAAATAACACAATGAAATTTAAAAAAGTTTTTTGATACTAATACAATAAATTACTTAAAAATATCTTACAAAAGGAACTTTTATATAAAAGAACTGAAAATATGTCAAAAATGAAATAAATCAAAATCAGCAAAAGTAATATTCTAAAATCAAAAATTCTTTAAAGAAATAATTTTCATAAACTAAAAGATAATACAACTAATTTCTACAAACTTAATATTTTCATATTTAATATTTCTAAACATATAATAGAAAAAGGAAACAATTGGTTTAAAGAAAAGTTGAAAAATTACAAAAATTTAAGTTTGTTCAAAAAAATAATACAAAATTATTATAAAACCGTTTAAAACTTGCGTAAATGAACACAATTAAATTTGGAAACCAATTGTTAATTTGCAAATTAATAATTAAATTTGTCAATTAGAAATAAATCTTGAAAAAAACTTTATTAAAAAATTACCATATAGTAATTAGAGTTTGACAAAAAAAAACCACTAAAAATATCAAAAAATTAGAACTGTGAAAATGTCTACGATTAGTTAAATGATAATTTGAAATAGCAATTAAAAATTTTATGTAAAAAGTGCTAAATATTTTCAAAATTTAATTGTTGAAAATTAGCTAATTTAAATTTTATAGAAACATTACATTAAAAATCATTAACATTTTTAACCATATTTACAGATCACACCTCGGGATTAAAAGCAGGGCGTAATAATTTGTATTCACAAACAAGATGGTGATCCGTTGGCAGTTTCTAGCTATCGACCGATTACTCTGCTTTCCTGTTCTGAAGAAACTAGACCATCATTGAGAATAAATTAATTTTCTATGTATCACACTCACATCAAACTTCTGTTTGAATATTTGAGTACTTGAAGAGTAGAGAAATTATTTATTATTTTTTGTCAATTAACTATTGATAATAGTTACTAAATGTACATATAGAATATAATAAAAACAGTTAAGAAAATGATATTTTTAACTACTAGTAATTATTATATCAAACTGCCAAACAACACACTACGAAGGCAAAACTTCAACGATTATATTTCTTGACATTCAAAATACGTTTGAATCGGGGTGGCATCGAGGTGTGCTGTTAAATTCACTTAATATTCCTCCACATCTTCTTCATCCAATAGACAATTCCCTAAATACCAGACTCCTCAATGTTCGTATCCGATCCTTCAGTCCCCGAAAAGGTATACCGCAAGGTTCTTCTCTGTCACCACTCATCTACAACATCTACGTCCATGATATAACCCGAATATCTCAATCCTTCCGCCTACAGCCTGATTTTTGCTGATGATACAGCATTGATAACACACAAGAAAACAATATTAAAAGTTCTTCTAGCAATCTTCAGGGCCTGATTGACACAATTCTACAATGATTTGCTAAATATTCATCAACTCTAATAGTACTACCGAGCTAGTACTTCTTCCTTCCATATAACCCTAATCAGCAGCAATATTCTTCCATCACCGACTTGTAAATATTTGGGGATACCTGTTGATCCTAAACCCATACACAAAAACTAAAATTAAAAATCGTGAAGAGGGCATTTCAGAGCTCTTACATTTAAACCTCAAGGAATCTCTACAAAAACTGCTGTTCATATATATATATATATATATATAATGATTTGCCGTCCCTTGCCTGATTACGCTACAAGCCTTTTGCAAAATTCTGTTTTAAGGAATTTACAACTCTGAGAAAAATCAGCCCTTAGAATATTAACAAAGATCCTAAAAATCCCCTCCAAAATCCATCCAACACTTTATCATAAATCTCAAATTACCCCAATTAATCAACGCCACATATATCTATCCACAAAATTTGCCCCTAACACCCACATACTCCACATTCTAAACCACCCTGTGTTCAACAAAATCATAAATAAACCCTAAATCCAAACATCCCCAAACCACTATTCACGAATGCTTATTATCTTTTCATTCAAGACTAAAAGCATCGACAACAAATGTTGAAAGAAGGCAGGCTAAAAGACTTACGGTCGATGGCCACGAAGAAAAAGAAGATAACGAATCATAATAATTATTGTTATAATAATATACTGTAATTACTATCGTCATTAAAAATGTTGCTCTCCCTCTCTAATCTAGAAACAATTGAAAACATTAAAAAGAATAAATTAACTTTAAATTTTATACAAAAGAAGTAAAATTGAAGGGATACAAACAATATAAATACTTTTGCTGAAGAATAATTTTACTAAAAAAAATATACTAAATACAAAGAACTAAAATTTTTTACAAAGAAACAAATTGCAAATCTTTTCAGTTTTAAAATGTTCTCAAAGAAGGAACAATTGAAATATAAAAGGAAATAAAAACTTATAAAGAAATAATTTAAATCTGCTTTAAAACTTATAATTTTGATTTAAAATAATAGAATTTAACAAATAAATCAATTAAAAATTCTTATAAATAATTAAGTAAGCAAACTAGTGAAAAAAATAATTGAAGAGAACAGCTACAAATTACTTTTAACCTTTTTTCAATAAAGAAACAGTTATAAGTTAGCAGAAAAATTAAAATCAATCGGTTAAAACTATGTGAGAATTAAATGTTTATTTGCTTGCTCGAAACTATAGTCACGTGTAATTTTAAATAAAGTATTAAAACAAAGTCATCGTGTCTCCTTCTCCATTATTTGAGAATTTAATGAAAATGATATTTCAACGAAGAAACCCTTTAAATTAAAAAAAAATGTTTTTTTTTATTTAAAATTAGAAAATTTAATTAATTAATTTTCTCTAAAAATAATTTGAAAAATATAAATTAACTAAAAATAATCATGTTTTTAAATAAAGAATTGTAAGAATAGTGGTAATTTCCTAAATTATTTTAAAACTAGGAAAAATTACTAAAAATTTTTATTTGCAAACTAGTTATAATTTTAAAATTAAACACAGTTTTAAAAAAAATTCTTAAATATAATTAGTGTGTAACAAAAAAAACGAGCAATTTAAATATATTAAAATAAACAAAAGTGGAAAATGTCTCTTATTGTTTATAAAGAATATTTTGCAAAACAATATTAAACATGTATTACAAAAACAATAATAAGTGTTAAACAATGAAGAATATAAAAAACATTTGAAATTACTAACAACAGATACAAAAACGACTGAGTTTAAATAGTATTTATCCTAAATTGTTTTTTGTAATTGCTTTTAGCGAACTCTAATGTTTCTAGGTTATGTTTTGCTGTAAATTTTAAATTTTGATAGAAAGAGAAATCTTGACTAGAATTTTCAAATAGACAATTTACGAAAACAGTTGATAAATTATCAAATGCAATTGAAAATTCGCAAAAAATATTATATAAAAATAATAATTTAAATTTGCCAAAGAAAACTATTGAAAACTTCAATTTCATAAAAAAAACAATTGTAAAGTTATATTAAATTAACATATGAAACATTACTAAAAGACAATTATTTAATTTTTAAAGAAGAAATAGAAAATTAACAGAAAAATTGAAATATTTTAAAAAACAAATAAAAATAATTATTTAAAATAGTTTGGAAATGTTAAAATGAGTTAAAATTTTTAATTAAACTGTTAAAAAATTGAAAGGAAATAAGTGAACTGAAAAGAAGTTTCTAAAACATCGTTTAAAATAACTGCACTTATTTTTAAATTTACATTAAAATTTTCATAAAACAAGAAATAGTAGAACATTTTCTAAAACAGACCTTTATCTTCTAAAATATAATAAAAAGTATTTTGTATTTGTTCCTCATTTATCATTGATGAAACATTGTGTTAATTAATTACCTATTATAATGAGTTTTAATATTTTAAATAATTTGCAGCGATAAAATATTTCTAAAAATAAAGAACTGAAACTTTTTTACACTCAAAAGTAAAAAAAAAAACTAATTCGGGAAGAAAAATAGTTAATGACTTTCTACAAATATTCGCTACTTAGATTATTAAAGAAAATAACTTTAATTTATTGAAAACAATTGATAACATTAAAAGGAATTATATTCGCTAAAATATAGTTTAAAACTTTACAAAAATAATAAGTAAAAATTAATAATTGCCACTAACACAGATATAGTAATAAAAATCATTTTACAACGAAATATCTAAATTACAAAAAATATGTGACAAAAATAGCTAATATCACTCGCTTGCTAGTCATCGTAGACGATAGACGTACGCTACAGAGCTCTTATTGTGAATTTGTGATTTTGTGCTATCAACTAGTCAAGACACCATCCAAGGATGGCGTCATCCACGGACTCCGACGAGGAGTTCAAAATACCAAAAAAACGGGGAAGAGGTCGCCCAAAGAGAAGCGAAACCGAGTTCTCGGAAATGTCCACGACCGAGGTAACTGAAAAACCTAAACGCACACACACAAAACTATCCACTACTTCCACATTTAACACACCGAAAACTACCACCACCACCACAACTACACAAAACACCCCCAACAAACAGCCACAATATAACCACACTTTTTATTGCAACACCGCACAAGATTTAACACGACTTCAAATGGCCCAAATATGGTTCAGCCATAAATATGACAACTCAGCCCTAATAATTAAAACCAAACTAGGGTTTATTATCAAATTAAATACAGAAAAACAGTACTTGATAAACAATTTAAACACTCTTAAAGCCGAGAAGGTTTTAGTGAAATTCACCGAAGCGGCCGCGACACCGAGCGCGCCGCGTGAAAAACGCACGCCTGAGGCCTCATACTGCTGCATCATAAAAAGTGTCGAATTGGAAATTAACGACGATACGATAAGTACGGCCTTAAACGAGAGAGGATTCACCCATCGATATTGCAAACGAATTACAGCCAAAGCAACTAACCAAAAAACCCACATGATTCGTGTAATCACTGCATCACACGAGACATACACACAATTATTACATGAAAAATTTATGTATATGTGCAAGATCTACCCCGTCGTCGAAAGCCATGCACCAGAACCAATTCCTGTTCCCTGCAATAAGTGCAACAAATTCACCCACAAAACCGCCGATTGCACCGAAGCAATTAAATGCGCAAAATGTATGGGAGCGCACCCGACTTCTACCTGCACCACCACACTGTCGGAAAGATGCCGCGCGTGTAATGAAGAGGGCCACGCAGCGTGGTCCATGAAGTGTAAAAATCGCCCTACCAAACCCATCGAAGGAATACCAAACGTTAAAATCCGCAGTACTAACAAAAAAACAACCGACATGGACAAATCACTTATTAAACACAGCCGCGTTCATAAACCATTTTCACTACATGACTTTATTCTAGATACGTACGCGACTGAAATAAATTCACCATCTACAATAGACAGACAGGAACTGCTAAAAAAACTTAAAAACAGGTTCATTGAATCATACCAAATAGACACGCATGCCTCATTTTCTCAAAATCGAATGTTCGTCGTCATGTTCGACTTAAAGTTCCCCGATGTAATCCCACACGTTTCCCCAAAAGATGGAGTCCACATTGCCTCAACCTCTGTTAACAATGGCTAATGTACGATTCCTATATACCAACATCAATTCCATCCGCAATAAATCCCATCTTGTATCCCATTACCTTGCCAACAATCCTGTACATGTTAACCTTCTCGTTGAAACTAAAACAAAGGATCCTTTCAATTTTAATAATTGGAAGGCAATCCAAATACCTTCAACTATTTCCAACAATTTTCAACGAGGAGGTTCCATAGCATCATTTCATCCTTCCATATCCTTTGGCAAAGCAAATCCCCCGTGCATTAATAATCCCCTAAACGAATGTCTTCATTTCACCCTCTCCTTGCCTCATTTTACACTACACGTCTTTCTTGTTTATATCCATCCTCATTCTCCCATCGATGATACAATCCTCACCAAAGCCTCACTCTACGACCATTCCCTTATCATAGGCGATTTTAATATAAACAAACCTAAATCCCGTCAAATTGACACATTCATTTCCAATTCCAATTTTGTCCGTATTCCAACGCCACCAACCTTTTTAATGAACAACAACCAATCCTCAACCCCCGACATAATCCTCGTCACATCCAACATCCGACACTTAATACACACAGTAACTCTCATCCCAGACCTTTGTTCCGATCATTTATCCATACAATTTGACCTTAATATCCAATCCCAATCAACTCCTCTCCCTCCAGAATATATTTACCATTACCAGGATTGCAACGTCGATGGAGTCGCAAATGATATCACTAGTCAATTTAATAATACAACTAATATTAGCCCATATGTAATATCTCAATTTAATTCCTCCCTAACTGATTCCATTATGTTCCACACTCCTAAAATTCCAAAACAACACTACAAGTACCCACTTCCTAAATTTATCCTTCGACTTATTAAATTCAAACGACAGCTTTACAGAGACATTAAACTCAACGACGACAGAACTCTCAAAGAAAAATTTAACAAACTAAACAAAGACATAAAGACGCTTATTTTTGAATATAAAAAAGACAAATGGACTGAAACTTGCCAACAAATTAATGCCATGCAAGGTAAGACTTACTGGACACAAATAAAGCGACTGACAAAATATAAAAAATCTGACAACATCACCAGCATTATAGACCCATCCGACAATTCAACAATCACTGACGTTAATCTAATTTCAAATACATTTGCCGGACATTTTCAAAATACATTCAAAGAAACAATTAATAACGACTTTGACAATAATTTTCACGACATTGTAAATGACTGGTACAATACTTTCAACTTCCAGCCCTCTCCACCCCCAATTGATGATATTATAAGTGAGGCCGACTATTATCGACTGTTGCATTCTGGTAAAAATACCTCCCCCGGCCACGACAATATTCCTCGATCTATCCTTAAAAAATTGCCCGAACCTATCCACCAATTTATCCTTAAAATCCTCAACTACTGCTACCAAAACCAATACTTCCCCAGCGAATGGAAGCAAGGTATAATCATATGCATCCCTAAACCCGACAATGACCCATCCTATCTCACAAGCTACCGCCCAATTACCCTCCTTCCTGTAATAGGTAAACTATTTGAATCAATCCTGAAAGAAAAAATCCTAGAATCCTCCAAAGCAACCATTCCCGACTACCAATTTGGTTTCACCCCTCAAAAATCCACTACACTCCCCCTTAGTATCTTAACTTCCAATCTCCAAACAAAGCACCTCGAAGGCTACATGTCCGCTGTGGTTTTTCTTGACATTAAAAAGGCGTTTGACTCGGTGTGGCATCGAGTTTTGCTTTATAAATGTTTCCTCCTAAACATCCCTAAACACCTTCTCATTTTAATCCACGAATTCCTTAATAATCGATCCTGCCAAATAAAAATCCGACAATCACCCTCCAAACCTTTTCCCCTACAACAAGGTGTACCTCAAGGATCCCCGCTCTCCCCCACTCTTTACAATCTTTACTGTCACGATATATTCCATCCCGATCCAACACACTTCGATCCCACCATATACCCTCTCCTATTTGCGGATGACACCGCACTAATCGCACACGCACCTTCTCTCCCTACTGCCCTCAACTCCCTACAAAATTCTTTAGACTCCCTACAAACATGGTTTCGCAAATGGCGAATTCAAATTAATCCTTCAAAATCCAAACTCCTTATTCCCTTCCACAAAATTACACCATCCTCTCCCAAAATTAAAATCCATCGAACCGAAATCGCACCCTCTCACACCTGCAAATACCTAGGAGTCCTATTCGATCATAAACTATCCTTCAAACAACATGCCCTATCCGTTAAAGCCAAAGTCAAAACCAGGGCCCGGCTTTTTCGATCTTTAACTTACAAAAACCAAGGCATTACAGTCAAAACAGCAACCAATATCTACAAATCGATATGCCGGCCCCTGTTAGACTATGGCTCAATCCTTTTCACCCAATGCCGTCCTTCTACCCTACATCATATCCAAGTAGCCGAAAGATCCGCACTCCGAACCCTTACCAAAATCAGACACCCAAATAATCCTCTTCATAACCCTTCCAATGATCTGCTCTATGAATCTACCCAAATAATTCCCATTACCCAACGTACATTAGCCATAAGCACAAAATTTGCTAATAAACCCTTCAACCTTACCCTCCTTGATAAATTCTGTATTCCCCGTAATCCCAATATCCCCACAAAATTCAAATACCCCACAAACACTATTTATCAATTCATTAGATCGCATCATCCGGACAGTTAAATTCAACTAGCTTCAATTTCTTTACACATTTTATTCATTTAAGACAGGGCAGAAAGACTTTCGGTCGATAGCCCAGACAGTGACAGACTAACACCAATCATACTGTATATATGTATTATTGTAAATATTTGTTACTGGAATAAAGATGTTGTATATATATATATATATATAGCTAATAAATAACTTTAAACAATCCATTTTAACATTTTTTTGAAAAAAATTCAATTAGAACTTATTGAAATAAACAATAATTGATTAAATGAACAAGTGAATTATTTAAAAAAAAATTAAATTTGCTAAAATGACAGTTCAGCTTAAAAAAGTTAAAAAGCATGGAATAATTAATAATTGCCAAAAATACAAAGAAAGATTTGTTTAAAACAGCTGGTATCAATTGATAAAAATAATAGTTTGCCTAAAATTGTAAAAACATATTTTAATACATTTGGAAGAACTTCTTAAAGATGTAAAATAAAAGGATAAATCAAATTTCAATTATTTAAAGGCAGGTTTTGGAAATTTTAAATTTATAGTTGCTATTTTTTAGCAAATTTCAATTGTTTCTATTAAAATGTTTACTCTTATTTTAATAGAAACAATTGAAATTTGCTAAAAAAATAGCAACTATAAATTTAAAATTTCTAAAACCTGCCTTTAAATAATTGAAATTTGATTTATCAAATAACATTAACAAATTCTTATAATGAGGTATAGAGGATTTTATTTCAAACAAAATCAATTGATTAATAGAACGTATGGAAATTTTCCCCTATTGTATTTATCACTTTAGATTAATAATATGTTGAAGGTAAAGTTCTATTTAGAACATTCAAAAATATAACAAAATCTATTATTTTTGCATGCAATTGAAGATTTTAATTACCATAGTTAGAATGATCCGAGATAAGTCAAATAGGCGCCGTTTTGTTTGATAACTTGTTACTATTTTGAAGGTAATTTCATAAAAGCCCTATTGGCAAAAAAATCGAGAGAGTCGATTTTCACAAACCTCTTTTGCAGCAAAATTGTTCGCCATAGATAGAAACAGCTGGTAATCACTTGGTGTCATATGTGGGCTATAAGGTGGATGCATAAGAAATTCGTAACCAAGCTCCCGGAGCTTCTGGCGAGTCACTATCAATATGTGTGTCCTGGCGTCCTAATGGAACTCTATTGGCCAAAGCCTACTTCAGATTGTCCAATTGTTAACAGTACAGTTCCAGTTTAGTGTTGCCGTAGGGAAGCAGCTTATAGTAGATAATTCCCTGCCAATCCCACCAAACACACAGCAGAACCTTCCTTGCCGCCAATTCTGGCTTGGTCGCCGTTTCCGCCGCCTCATCGCGATTCAACCACGACCGTTTTCGCTTGACATTGTCATAAGTCATCAACAGTCAACAACCGCTTGCGTTTTCTCTTTTATCAAAGAAAACTTGTAAAATATAACGTATTTTCTCTTTACTCTCGTGTTCGTATTTGACGCACGCTCAAACAAAACTGTTTTTATCTACGATCGTACAGAAAGTAGACGCTTTTTGCATCATTTTTCATTGTAAAAGTGGCTTTTTAAAGCACTAGTGCTTTTTTACGTTTTTATTGCACGGTAATGTCAAACTGTTTTTATTGCATAGAATTGTCAAATTTGACAGATGAATATATTTCGACGAAAACCTTAATTTTTATTAACTGATACAAATAACTAATAAACTATAAATAAAATATATAATACAAACCAAATGGCAGATTTAAGAACTCTGAAGATTTCATTTAATGCCAGTCGAAGCGATTACAATAAAGCGAACATTTTTTCCATAAATAATAATGGCGGCCGACATTTGTGCAACTTGTTTACTGGTTGCTAAGTAACGCTTTCATTAGTGCACTGCGGGTAAAATATGTTTTCATTAATTGAATTATTGAAATGACATTAAAATATTACTCATAAGAATATTTTCTTTGAAATCCTTTACGATCGAAGATAAAATTTTGTAAGGCACACGTGTAAAAAGTTTCTTTATTGCACTCCTGGCTTTAAAAAAACTCGCTCGTTCCTCGCTCGTGTTTTAAACGCCAGTTCGTGCAATAAAGCATCACTTTTTACACTTGTACCTTAAATAACTATTTTTATAGTAATAATCCCACCTTTTTAACGCCATCTAGTGGAACCCGATCGGACTTATACAACGCGATAAAGATAACTAAAGCCATCTATTGGAAAAGTAATAGATTTCTTTTTACTTTACCTTATACAACACAAAATAATAAGATAAATCAAGTGGTTCATATTTCTTAATACCTCGTTCAAATCTATAAACAATATTTGAGTAAGCAATAAACTTTATTATAGGATTATTTAATTAAATAAGCGTTTGAAAATATAGTCTAAAATTGGCATACTATTAAATGCTCAAGTGGAAAATTGTATAAAAATGAATAGCAAAAAAACATCGGTTTGAATACATGATGATAACATTCTGAATCGCTTCACAGACGAAACGCTAATCGTCGACTCTCATCCCTCTACCGGATTTAATTCCGGTGCCGGCATAATTAGATCTCTGTTTCAACGTCGAGGGCGGCATGAAAAAAAATTTCGAAATTTTAACCCGCTAATCAAAAGTTTTATTTATCTCGCATCTGGTTGACATGCGAGTGTTTTATGTAATTAAAACCGTCGGCTCGTCTTCTATGCGTATAATTAATGTTGAAACGAAAAAAGATTCGACTTTCGGTGGCTTCAATTTAATTAGCATTGTCTGCACTGAGTGCATTCAATTGGGCAATTAATTTTACGCTGCGGTTCTAACATTAATTGCCACTTATTCTGATAATATTTCAATGATGCTTTTGGATAATAGAAAAATTCGTTAAAATATATTTTTAGGTTTGAATATTTTGTATTGAATTATTTTTAATAGTTATAGTCTTTATCTAAAGTCATAAGAAATGTATTAATTGTTGGAGCGTCTTCGTATCGTTAAAATAATTATATATGTCCTTTTTGTAAGCATAGATTTCGGCTTTTATTCGAAAATAAGAGGTGATTCATTAAGAATTGATTTTATGAGGTTAATTTAAAATTCTCTTGCTTATCTACAGCATAATGATGATGTTAAGAGAGGTCAAAACCGTTATATATTTATCTTTAATGGTAAATAATAATCAATGTATATTTTTAGAAGCAAAAATTATTACAGAATGAAGTGGGATTTCAATCAAAATATTATTTAAATATTGATTAACAGATGTAGTATTAATTTACGTTGTTATAATGTAAGATTGCGATGCAGAAATACTCAAAATAATTAATTTTAATTATTACCTTTCTTTCAGCCTAAATAAATATTCGTATGTAGGATTTGATTTATATTAATTATAACATGGATTATAATTATATTTCTGGTGTTCTCATACTTATATACTTAGTTATTTATTATTTTAATGTTATCCACATACACAACACCTTATAAAGCCCCAGGATCAATTAATCTTATTTGTTCTCGCCTTATCCCTATTGTACACACACACACACACAAAAAAAAACCCGAGTGTAGATTTATATTAATGTAGGTGGTGAAAACACCGGCGTCCATAAATCTCTTTCGGTGAGTTAGATAAAACCACATTTATATTGGTGGTAGGGAGTTTCGGCGAGAGGAGCAGTAATTCGTCTGTTGGATAAAAACGATAACGAGACTTAATAAATTTCATGTACAAGGTGGGGTTTTCGCACATGTAAATACTCCCCGATGGGATGCATTCGTTCCGGAGTTTATGAACCCTGAAAACGTTGCGAAACAGGGGGTTTAACTGTTTGCAGAAGAATTACTCCGCGCCGTAATTTCACCCGAATCTATACGCCTGTTTCTATAGGGAGCAATAGAATTATATTGCCTATGTTTAATAACCCTTACATAAAGTAATGCTTGAAGTATAAATTATTTAAGTTTAAAGTTCCTTAGCTTATTGTAACGACATATACCCTGTAAGTATTTTATAGCCCTTTCTTTCTAAACATAAAACATGTTTTATAAAGTAATATTCATTGATGAGTTACGTTAAGATAATGCAATATAAAATAACTGCGGAGAAAGTGATTACAAGTTGTTTTATATATATTTTATAAACTTATGTGAAAAGTAATAGAGTCAAAACAATTGGTATTAATTAATTCAAAATAATAATTACGAATCTAATAAGTTTGATTTGATATTTGATAGGTACACCAATGCTTTATTTTATCCTTGCTATGTATATAACCTATATATATTGAATATATATCCTAGATACAAATACCACTACAAATTAGTCTACTTTATTTACAAGAAAGCTGTGTCTTATGTTTATTATTACGAAAGTTTCTTTATGCGTACTTGTAATCGTATTTAAATTAAACAAACACGAAAACAAGAAGTAAAACAGAAGCGTTTAAACAATTTACACAGCTTGATTCGATTTCTTTCCCTCCTTGAAGCAATTTCACGCCTTCTACCCTATGGAACAAATTGTTTCATCTTGTTTCGACCGAGAACACTCTAGGCGCAGAAGTTTCTCTAATTGTCTGCAATTGCAATGGAATAAGAAGAAAAATGAAAATTAAAAAAAATTACATTCGTTGACGTTGATAAATATAATGTGGTTAATTTACAGTGGGAAATTCCAGCAGTATCCATATTTACCCCCGGCCTGGCCGCAATTCCCCCGTACGTGCTTAGAACCAACCCGCAACATCCGCAATTTTAATTTGGGGACATTAAGGTACATTAACCTTTGGTCCCCTCTCTGGTCGTTAAGCGAGTGATAAATCCGCAAGGTGGCTTCCCTCTGGGAAATTCTTCGTTTCGGTATATCAAATAACAAATTTTTAATTAACCTCGCGTATTTATAAAGCTTAGCTGGAATTCATTCATAAAATGTAGCAATTGAAACATCCACTCGAAGTGAATTGTTATATTGTTCTAATGTTTACATTTAATAATTTCTCAGAATTATGCTTGGTTGCTTTAATATATTTTATAGAAAAAATTGTCATATAGAAAAATTTTAAAAGTTAACACTACGAACACTCGATCGTCCATTTCTAGAAGCGTTGAAATAACTATAAAACACCTTTGCAAATTCCTAAACTATTTATCGATACATATTCTTCAAAGGGTAGTTAAAACTCTGTAAATCACAAAAAGGTACAAATTAAAAGGAAAACAATGTGAAACGATTATCGCTGGAAAAGTTGTGGTATAAACATTTCGCAGATTGATTCGTCATCCCAGTTTAATTCCTAAGCTAGTGTGTTTTCTTCAAAAATTTTGGGGCTGATAATTTATGTAGAGTTGGATTTTCAGAGGCCCAGTATTGGAAGTTTTAACAATCCACCTTTAATGCTTCATTATTAAACTCGCATTAGACTCATCTTCAAAAAGTTGGAACATGGCTTCAGCCAAAGCTGCACGTTGTGGATAGTCTGCTTCATTCAATTGCAACTAAGCCATAACCATTCACAAATTATTTTCGCTGCCCTCTCCGACACCTTGCGGTTTAGTATTACGTACCCCAAAAACGTCTGTTTCTTATGACGCACCTTATCTAAGGTCCTGTACTCTGTGGTGATCGATACTTGAAAGCCGAACGCTTTCAAACGAGCAACTTCCTTAAACAATGTAGGCCCTTTTAATAACTCATAAGATAATACAAGAGCTGCATTTTCGAAGCAAATGACTTCTAAACATTCTAAGCCAGTAGATCTCCAAAATACTATAATGAAGACCAGATAAAAATGTTGGATATCAATAAAAAGGGAAAAAATGACGACTTTATTAACAATACATCCAACTATGTGTTTTATTTAAAAAATATCTAACTTAGTGCTGTATCTATTTTATTAATAAAGATAGAAACAATCTGTAAATGGCATTAGATTCTCCTCAAAAAAGTATCTCAAAAACATGTAATTCTAATCTTGATAAAATAATAAATGACTTACATATTAATAAAAATTGAAAATGAAAAATAACTAGTATTTGGCTATAACTTGAAAACAAAAGGCTATAGCTCATTTCTATTTTCAGCATTCAGTTTGTCTCGAAAAAAGTGCTCGAGAACTAGTAACCGAGATTCTCAATAGTAACATCCAATTTGGACCACCCTGTACAAGCTATTGAAAGGTCAAAGTATTGACTCAGAAGAACCGACCAGGCTGACCATCGCTTCAGATGGCAGACGACTGGTGAAGAGCGTAGATCTGGACCTAGTTTTATCCCAAGCTCTTCTCGTCATGGTTCCGGTCACCCGAAAAAGGCTTGTCGTGTTGTTCCACACTGGCAGCTGCAAATCTGCAAAATTTTTGCAAAATATTAATGGGAGCAATAGGTTGCTTATAAAATAGATTAAAATATAATTTAGCATTAGTTACGACTTTTAGGTAAATTGACTGCCGGTAACATTATTGCCGTCACTATTACAGAACCTAGTCAGCCATGGATTCATCATAAAATATAAGTAACCAATGATATTAAGAAACTATATTTTAACTCTATAGGTACGTAGGTAAAATGTGTGTCGAATGCACTTGATGATAAACAAGTGAAGCACAGAGTCTATTTCTACCTTAATTTGAAACATATCTGACACTGTTTGCACAGAATAAAAAGCATCAATGATTTTAAATCATTATATTTTTAAGTTGATGAGAAATAAGAAAAGAGTTTCAAAATGTATGAATTGCCCTTTATTTTAAGCGAGCTACAATGTCTATTATGAAAGTAATGCGCATGATCTGCAAAAGCGCATGTCTGCGCGAAGCTTGTGTGACGGAAGACCAGAAAGAACTTCTGGTTTCGTGCTGTTGAGAATTGTTGGATTTGATTCAAAACGAGCTTGACTTTTTAAAATCTTGCATCGAAACGATGCTCATTTTCTCTTCTGACGTCCGAGGAATTATCTATCTGAGGTTTGTATCGCAGAGAGAAACTGTCAACTTAAAACGCGCGTGAGGGCTGACACGGTTATTTCCTGGCCCAAATTAATACTTCTGTGGTCTCCCAGCCCCCTTATCGTACCAACACGGCTTCGTGCGACTTTTGTTTCCCTGACTAAAGAGAGAGCGGAACAAAAAGTATTGAGTGTCCATGAATTTTAAGCATTGGACCTGAACGATCAAGAGATATATTTTTCTTAAAAAATATGCATTACTTTTATAATGGACCCTGTATATAATTATCGCATTAATACTGACATATGAATCAATAATATATTATTGAAACTAAAGCCCACGAAATATATTCCTGGTATTAAGGTAACGTTAGCTACCCTCCGTCGAAAATACTTAGTCACCAAAAGCTTTATAAAGTCAAATATACGTGGTCTTAAGCGTATAAGACGTATACTACATAATATATTACTGAAGAAAAGCAGGCCAATAAATGAGAACTGCCTTCAAGGAATAGCTTCTTTTATATAATCACTTAAATCAATATCGACAGAAGAAATGTATAAAATTAATTATTTATTTATTATGTATTTAATCAAAGGGTCACCTTTGTGACTAGATGTGCAATTCGCGATTCTTGAGGTTGCTGAACAGAAACTGCAGGGTTACTTGCTACAGTCCGGATGGACCTATTAAAAATTATGTAAATTATCTTCTATGTATATATTTAGGTTAAGTATGTTAAGTTAAGTCTTGTTTGAAGTTAACGGGTGAAAAGTCAAATATTGCTTAATTGTAGGGAGCAAAGAAGGAAACAATGGTAATTTGTGCTCTAGTCCACTATATTGGTATATACAAGCTGATATTTCGCATAAAACATATATGCATCTTTAGAGCCTAAAAATTCACTAAGGTCTGATAATATAACTAAAAATAAAATTTCAAATATCTTATATTTGTTTCTCATTTTTCATTTGGCGAAACATTATGTTAATAATAGGTTGTGGAAAAAATTCACTTAGTGAAACAAACCAAGTGAATTTTTTCAACAACCTATTAAAAATTTCCCAATAAAAATGAAACTAAAAACTATAAGTTTCATTTATAAATGATGAATGAGTTTCTAAAGACTAAATATAGGTAAAACTTACAAATAAAATAATTAAAAGTGTGTCCTACACTTTGGACGACCACGTGGCCACATCATAATTTTTGAGGTTAAATTATTATACATCATATTTCCTTTGGTTGGTTGAAGAACGTCTTGGAAAACTCAACAAATAAAATTTTGAGAAAAACGAAACTGAAAATTATAAGTAGAAATTAAAAGTTGATTAAAGTTGTACAATTAACAAGATGTAATAAGATTTGAGAACAATTAATTAAGGTAGACAAACACAAAATGGTCAGTTTTCCTTAAGTTGACTGTGAAGAAAGCTTTGTATAGTTCGACACATCGAAATTTCATGGTAACGAACGCACGAAAGTACGATTTAAGCAGGAACTACCAAACACACAAGTCCGAGGAGTTGGAGAGGGAAACCGAAATATAAAACCCCTGAGCAAGAACAACAAGGAAGATGAGCCAACATTGGTAGCGGAAAACCACCCCAATGTTAGGCAAACCCCTAACTACGCGAAGAGAGAGGTGGCAATGTCGGAGAATGTAATGAGTAAGAGAAAGACAAAAGGTGCAAACAAGCAAAATAATTAGGAATTAAGAGGAGTTAAGCAAAAAGAAAGAAAAAAGAAACATAAAGATAAAAATGCAAGGGTAGCCTAGGGACAAAAAAAGAGAAATGTTAATATAGAATTAGGAAAAAAAAAATAAAAAATAAAATTAATACCACAGAAACATGAGCGATATTGGAATGAAAAAAAAATACTAAAGATCAAGGGCAAGGTCGTCAATGTCTTTTTTGAAATTCATCATATGTTTTTGTGCTTTAATAATAAAAACAATGCAATAAAGTCATTAAGTTGTAGGAAATTAACTAATAATTAGAAAAAGCACAAAAACATTTTGTAAATCTACAGACATTGAATGATACAAAAGTAATTTGCGTCTTACAAATAGTGAGGCTATCAAAGCAACACTAGTTTAAACGTATTTATTTACAACATGGTTGAATGTACGTTAAATAATTTGTGAGTGACTATAGTATAATAAATTTGGAATAAATAATAAATTTAAGTTGATGTAAAAAAATAAATTAGCAAAAGAAATTAAATAATTTAACACTCAAGATTAAAACCATCTGCAGACACGTGTTTCGATCTTTCGATTTATTATACCATAGTCACTGACAAACTATCTAACGTACATTCAACCATGTTTAATTTATTTTGCAGAAATAAATACGTTCAAACTAGTGTTGCTTTGATAGCCTTGCTATTTGTAACACGCAAAAAACTTTTGTATCATTCAATGATTGTCGAGGTATTAACCAGAGAAGTAGTTGTTTCAAAAGTGATTTATTTTTGTGGTCTCACTCATTTGTTAAAGATTTACGAAATGTTTTCGTGTTTTTTCTTATTATTAGTTTTTGTGCTTGTATGTGACACATCTCAAGGAAACTTTTCTTAAAAGTGTTACGTTCAGAGCAAACGATTTATATATTATCATAATCTGGAGACGAGTTAGTGTCGTTATAGTGTACACTAAGGCCAATAGAACGAGGTTTACGTTTTACATCACTTTTATGTTAGTTTTACATCACTTTTAAGTTAGTCGTTTATTCAGTTTTTGAGATGTGTGTCCAATATATACTAAGTCACATTGTTTCCAATTAATTGAATATACAAAGTCATGTATCTGAAGAATGGGGGTACGGTCTTTTAGATGAGAGAAACAGAGGGAGTTAAGGGAACAATAGTTACTATAGGCTACCAACACATTAGGAGAGACAGAACAAAAAATACTGTTAAGTATTGAGAGAGACCATCAACGAAGGGCAATATAAGGTATATGGTAGAGCCATGTGAGAAAGGCCGATCCTATCTGGGGAACTATATATCGGTCTCTTCAACAACTTAAGTGGGTATAGGTTATTCCGCAAGATGTCGAACAATCTCGCCAAGTTCAAGGAAGTACGATGCGCAAAATTCTATTTTTAAGAGCTAACACAATGTTGAGTTTCTTAGGAGATAAGAGTATTCCTTCTGACTCTTATCTCCTAAGAAACTCAACATTGTGTTAGCTGTTTTAGAGCTGGTAGGTTTGATATACCAATCTAAAATAATTATGTTATTAGCTAATCTGCAAATAAGGGTACTCAGGAAAGGTACATTTCCTTCTTTATCTCTTTCTACTGTAAATTGTACATTAAGATATTGAATTGATGAGGTGGATACATGATGAAACTCCATAAAACATTGAAATAAAACAGCACAGTTAAAAGGGTTTCACATTTATTGTTGAACTGTTTATTTGCGTGATGAAGCCACTGTGTGGCAAAACATGTTGCAGTGTTCAACAATAAATGTGATACCCTCCCAACTATGTAGTTTTATTTCAAAAACATTAGGCGTATTGTCAACTTCTGTGACAGGAAAGGCACAGACAAGATCATCTACAAATTGGAAGATAAACGGGAATTGGAAAGGGACCTGACCAGAACAAAAATGTACTAACGAATTCATAACAATTTGAGGTATAAAAGGACTATAGGTCAGCCTGAGATTTGTTGATAATAATTATTCTTAAACTAGACAAAGGTATTATGAAAAAGAAAAGAAATGATAGAGATAAACACTGATAAAGGTAGTGAGGTGCTGGGTTCAATTAAATGAACAACATCAAACGACACTAATTGATAATTGAGAGGTAATTGAAAGTTAATTATTTTATCAGCAAATTCAAAATGATATTTAATACAAAATTTATTATAGGTGTTAAAAAAATATCAATAATTTTAGCAATAAATTCAGCGATGTTTTTAGTATGAGTATCCACACAGAAAAGAATGTGTCTTGGCTTTTGGTGCATTTAAATCTTAAGTGCTGAATTTGTTATAATTTATTTTAGTTGATTTTATAGTATGCATTTATTTTTTATATATCTTTCCTCCGACTTGCAAATCGTTGTTCAGTTAAGTCTAATATATTTTATGTGAATTATTGACGATTATTTAGTATTATTTATTATTATTTAGTATTATTTAATATTATATTTAAGCATATGTAGTTCAATAGTAACAACTTACTGTAATTTAGTATTTAGTTTAATTTAATGCCACTAGCATAACTTAATTTTCTGTAATTTCTCTATAAATGGAATTATTTCTGTTGGGATGAATAAATAAATAAATAAGTATATAATATTTGAGACACGAACTTTAATATTTGAGATTTTTAGCAACAACTTCATTTATGTAACCCTTTTTTTTTAAATCATCAACAAGTTTCTTGAGTTCGCGTTCTAAACCAGGTATTGGTTTATCAGTTTTTAAAATTTTGTAACTATCAGTATCACCCAAAGGGCTATAGATTTGGTTTCATTATCAATTTTATCTAAAATAATAGTGCAATTACCTTTATAAGCACGTGTATTGAGTAAATGCGAATTATCAGTAAAAAATTGTTTAGTTTTTTTCAAAATATTATATTAAAAATTGAAATTAGGAAATTAGTAATAACATGGGCGACTTTTGCTCTGGTTAGGCCTCTTTCCGAATTCGGATAATATTGTAAAATTTTCTCGACGTTCGAGAGAAGATAAAACACATCTAAATTTTTATTGATAACCGGTAAACAAAATTTGGGGCCACAAGCTAGGAATGTTGTAATGCCATCCGATAAGAGTGTGATGGTTGTGTTAACTATCCATTTATTAAAGACAACGTTAGCTGGTTGGTAACCCCATAAATAATTTCATATCTACAATCATCAGTGGAAATAAACGGATGACACAAATTTTGACTAAACAAATAATTTTATATTTTCAACAATTATATTAACTAAATATGTTTCTTTGTATTGAAAAGTCATATTCTCATAAAATTCTTTTTGACAAACGTTTATGTTTATTATTAGAAATCGCCATATATACTAGCCATTAGGATGTTATCTACATTCTACTAATCAAGTTAAAAAATATATACAAATTAATTTCTTATTTTTCGGTTAATTTAAAAAAAGTACTTATAACATATGTATTCAATTTATATGAAAGATATTCCATCGAACTGCCAATAAAAATAATAGTTCACTTAAATAATATTATTATTTTATCTGTACCTACATAAAATTGTACCATCGAACTATACATAATATTCTCATAGTAGGTAACATGTACGCCTGGGAAATATTCATATGTGTACCTAAATTGGATTCTATCGATATTACAGAAAAAGGTTAACTATATTCTAGCATAAGACTCTACGACCTACTAGTATATGCGATATAAAATTTTAATACGAAGTACGTACGACACTTTGGTGGCAAATTTTAAATTGGATTTTCTAACTGTTATAAAAATAATTAATCTATATACATATACTAGCATTGAATTGAGGTTATTTCAATCGATTTATTCTATCATATGCCTTCGTGTAAAAAAATCATTACTTGTTATATTAATGATGTCATATGACACACCAAATTAAATCTTTGTCAATTAGCACTTTATTAATTTCATATACATAATCATAATAAGCTATACAAATCAAATAATAAATAATTAGTGTTTTAAAGTAATGGTTTATCTATATTTACTAAAAAAAATTTAATCTAGCCTAAATCAATGAATAATTAATTATTGTTTTAGAAAATCGAAACTACCCTAATGGTTTGTCTATATTTACCAAATAATATTTTAGTCTAGCTTTTGCAGATTTTGTTAATTATAAAACTTGTTCTAGCACTCACATTTTTCACAATAAAAACAATTGCGTAAAGTAGATAAAAAGCCAATAAGTCTAACAAACGATCATTTATTCACCATCACACGTGGACTCCTAAATGTCGACATTTGTATTTCCGTACGACCTTTCCAGCCCGACGTGCGTGACGCAGTCGTGGCCGATTTATTTCCGGTTTCGTAGAAATCACGATCGACCATTTTAGAGGGAATAATTTAATTACGTAAATGGAAACTGAGGTAAAACAAGCGGACAAAATTAACTTTAATTTATTAATGGACACCATTGATTTTTTTGTAAATGCACCGGGCTCGCCTTGATTTTAAAAGTTTATAAGTTCGTTTCAGGACTTGCCAGATCAAAGGGGTAGGCACTACCTGTGTCTCATTCAGAACTTTTACTACCCTTAAATAGATAATGTTCAATAATGGTAACATTAGTTTATGTAATAAAATTATATTATGTACATAATTTGTGTTGATTTTTTTCTGGGAATTAATAACCTTTAACATTAATTAACACATTGATACATATAAAAACAAAACTCAGTATAATATCTGTTATTTTTATCATATAAAAATATAAAATTTTAATTGAGTATAGATTTTATCTTTACTTCATATTTTAATAACGAAGACGATGGGAAATAATACAGCAAACCATTAAGTGGCATCAGCGGGCGAACCTGCGGAAACTGCGGGAATAAAAATGGCCTCGATAATATGGGAAATGAAGTGAATCGCATTTTTCATTTCATCAACAAAGCGATATATCCTCAAGGTTTTACCTGTCGTCTTTTTTTTTGCTCTGCGCCGGGGTGGATTACGGACGTTTAATATTAAAAAAGTTTCCAATCGTATTGGCTGATTGTGCTCCCTGCAGAATGGTAATAAATAATGTATCTTATGAAAGTTGACTGTGTGCCCGAGGAAATATATATAATGCCTTTATGGAGAGGCGATGAGACGTTCGGATGTTTATATTTCGAAGGATATATCGGGATGTGTCCTTTAGGGAGTCAGTTAAGTGTATTTGAAATAAGACCTTCGTTCAATTCGATATTATATATATTAGGGACCGGTGTCACATTCAGTGCCGTTTTATTATTACATATATATTTCGCCTTTCACATATTGCTTTAAGTTAAATATTAAAATCGTTGAAAATACCGTGTTTCTAAATATAATTAAATAAAGCTTGTTAGCTTCAGCATGTAATATTATAACATTGATTATCAAAGTTTCATTAGAGAATAATAAACTGAGTATAATGTTATGTACATCCTTTAATTAAATAATAAACTATATGTTTTGAAGATAGTAGTAAGTTTTAAACTTTACCACTAAATAAGAAGTAATTTTAGTTTATAAATTTTTAACATGACATCGTAACTTATAAGAGCCTCCAGTTTTAAATATGTAAACCGCAAACTTATTTAAGAAGTTGCTTTTTGTATTTATATTCCGAATAATTGCAACGTTGAATGTGTACAGACATTCACAGCATGCCACCAATTATATATGTATATAACATTTTCGAGCTTCTGCAGCGAGTCCCTTTTAATTCGCCGTCGGATTGGATCGATGGAATAATTTAATTCCGAGCCCGACTGTTTGCTTTATACACCCTCACCGCACACATCCGAAATACCTGTTTCCAATTGTGCCAAAAGAATGACGTCCAAAACTTGACGCACTTTAACCACTTTACGTAAATATTCATCGCCCGCCTTTTCACACACACACGGAATACGAAATCGCCCCACCAGACATCAACTTTTAATCCTAATAACAATGCGCCCCCGCGGTGGATTTGTTTTGATGCCGAATTAACTTTTATGATTTGAAGATTTGTTGGAAAACTTTGGAACTTTCGCTTACGAATGTTTACTTATGTTCAAGATTGCGAGAGATAAATTATTTATCGGGTAATCAAATTTATTTTCCATTTAGAGGGATTAATAACAATGGTACGAATGTAGCAGATTAAAATCAGTGAAATATTTTTATTATTTATATAAATACTCCGGTTTTATACGAATCAAAATATAGATGAATTATTTTATTATATAACACAATTGATTGATTGAAAATATAATTATTCACAGTTTTCATAATTGAAATAGATAAATTCACGTTATATAAAATCTAAATTAAGATCCATAGTAATAGACTAATATTTCAATAATAATTTATACATATTTTAAGTGTTTGGATACGTTAAAAACGTAATTAATTAAATTCGATTTAAATTCTATTGTTTTCATCGAATTTATAAACCACTATATGAAATTAAATGGCAAATGTATTTTATTAATTTTCTTCCAATTAAAATAATTGAGAGCCATTTCATTTATGTTTTTTTTAAATTCTATATTAAAAAAACAGTAAACAACTTTTTTACAAAAGCGATGCATATTATTCTATAAACACTTTAATTTAATTTTGTCTTTCTTTGCTTTAAAAGTTGTTATCTCTTAATTTATCATTTTAATACAGACGTGTGTAATATATGTTAACATTTAGATCGATGTAAATACATAAACATGAGAGTAACTTGATCGCCAATAGTTATGTTAATACCGGTGGGTACTCGATTCTATTTTCCGTCAAAGAAAATCCAGCAACACAAAGCGTGTGCAAGATACATTACCATTTTCAAACAACACTCCCATCAATGGATAACTGTGATAAATTTTCAAATCTCTATCGCAGGCGGCTATACATCACTTGGTACAAAGGCTTTGTGCATCACGTCAGCACTGTGCAAGGGCAAAAGAAGCTTTCATATTTTCGCGCGGACGTGTCTTATTAAATAAAATGCACAACGTGTTGCTGTTAAAAATAAAATTCTTGCGATTTTTTGTATGGAATGTCTAATTTTTGAATAACAAATTATATTGGTTTCGATTGTGATTATTAAAAATATCCTATTTATCACATGATAAATAATCTATTATTTTATTCTCTCTAATTAAAAGTTATTATACCTCGCAAATTAGGTTTAATTAGTATTTATCATTAGCGTAAAATTTCTATTTGATATATAGAAACGAAATAAAAGATCATATTGCGATTTGATGAAATTAAAATTATATTTTTGAATTTTCAAATGACTACAGATTCAACTTGGAAGTAGTAATACACTTGTTATTAGGAGAGTAGCATAGCAAGTATTAAATAAATTAAAATACTATCATCAAACTTAAAATATCTTAAAATCAACTATTTCTTTATTTCTATTAAACACTTGAAGAGAGGACGATCTGGTCATGTAACAGGGTAATTTACGATATTAGTTTTGGATTTGTAAATTACTATCTATCACTTTCAGTAAATTTTATTTGCGACTTTTATATGCCGAAAGTTGTCGTGTTAAATTGTAAGGTTGTTAATGCTAATAAGAAAATTAGTATTTTTATTTATGTGCTCTGATTATTTATAGAAATATACAATATTCTTTGAGACGGCCTAAAATTTACGAATTCATCTAGAGTGCCTTTTACCACATTAAAATTATAGTACATTTATCAAAACTAATTGCAAAAATCATTATTAGTAGTAGATTTAAATATCACTCTCTAGGAGCAAACCTTACCAATATTCTTGAAAAGCATTCGTCGGAACATCCTTCAGTTATATCGTTAGCTCAATCAAGTATGTTTCCAGGAATTCAATTTTCTTGGTAAGGTCAATTAACTTTCAAGGAGGTCATTCCCTGGTCCGTTCTGACGTTATCGCCATTTCTTCGGTTTCCTCTACAAATCCACACAATCTACAAGTAGTGTTGTCCACTTTACCAATTTTATTAAGATAGTTCTTCTTAGGGTAATGTCCTGAAAGGAGATCCGTACCCAGTCTTACCTTGCTTTTAGTGTTTTGGATTGCCTTTGACTTGGTGTATTTATCCAGTTCCCTGTTCTGCACTTTTTTACTCTGGCTTAATCAGGTTCATAATTTCTGAGTGCCCGAATCTAGGGTCCTGTACCCTGCTAGTCCAGTCTGTTCATTACACATCTGTAATGAAGAGAGGGTGGTGTGAGTAGCCCCCGTGATGCCAAGGCATCACCTAATAACTAAACATTCTTTTTTTCTTTTTTCTTATTTATACCAGTCATGCTTTTGCTTTCTTTATTCCAGTCTGTATTCTTGAAGTTTCTACACTTCCTTGCGTCTTCCTATGTGGCCTCTATGTCGAACTCAATCTCCTGATGTTCCAAGAAAGAGGATTCTTCCACAACATGCCAATTTTGAATTGTACTTGCTGTGAAAGCATCAGCTATAGTTATTCAAGTAGTTACCTCTATTATTAATGTCCGTACTTACTCAGTCCATACTGTGGGCGTTGGCATCTTAGCCCAGAAAGAGGTGTTCCTTGCCTCTTCGGCCAACTCCACGAGTCTACTTACCTACTGCCTTACTTCATGTGATGTGATGTGATGAATTCTGAAATGAATGTGTAATTAATGTCTTTCTTGAGCATTAGAACTGCCCTTGGAAAAGGCAGTTTGTTTTATACACCAGACTACAATTCTTTTGAAGTAGGACCCTTACATGTCCCTTATATATCCAAGGCTTTTGCAGGAATCTTATTCCAAATATTTTTTTGGATCTCCAATGAATAAAGGGTACCTGGTGCCGCTTTAGAGTGATTGAGATTCAATTGACTGCATGCCATTAGTGTGGTTTATACCACAGTGTATTTTAGGCCTTTGTGTCTTTAGGGTTCCCCATCGATCGAGTGTGTGTTTTTCTTTCGAAATTGATCCGGGCGGTGAAACCAAGGTCCTTTAGACTTGTCACCCATGAGACATGACCAATGGCAGCGACAAGTCCGATATTTCAGACCATATGGTTATTGAACCCAAACAGGTCTGTCATAGTTAGACCTAGTGCAGACCCTAAGCCACAATACTACAGCAGGGCAGGGGTACGATAGGAACCGGTTTACGTCCCCCTATCCCTCGAAACCTAGTAGACTCGGAGGCCAAATATGGTCAAGTTGGGTCGAAGAGTTTTCTCTATAGAAGGAGAACCCTCACTGCAGATTGAAAATGGGTCCCAGAATCTCTTAGCTTAGCAGTAGGCAATCTTTTCACCCCAGGATAATCCCAAATGCCATTGATGGTAAGATACTAAGACTACACACCATGACAAGGTGCATTCCTTTTTAAAGGTGAATAACCTTACACGTGCGTTAGCAATAGTGCTAAATTCATTTTCAAAAGAAAAAAATCACAATTAGATATTCTATAAACAATTTCTATATGGTTATCTTTCGATAAACAATAAAGTTTAGAGTTTTACAATAAAAATACTTAATAGTTTGTTATTCAGACAAACTATTAAGTACTTTTATTGTATTTAAATGTATAACGATGTAGATGCCTTAGGAATCAACGATATTTAAAGTTTTAGTTCATATTACACGGGGTGCTCAACTGAAAAAGTACGAAACGGCACTATGGGTATAACTGAAGTCTTTATTCAGAATATATATTATACACCTGAACACAAGAAATGCAATGATTGAAGAGACAAAGGATTCTATCTTCTCAGAAATGACGAGACCCAGTCCTTCTCAGCGTAATTGAGTTCGTCGTCCGAGTAGAAGCTCTGCTTTTTCAGGGGACCCAATATATGGAAATCGTAGAGGGCTGTAGGGTGGGTTTTGAAAGTGTTTTTACTTGGACTTGGCCAATTACGCCTATATGGCCCTGGAGATATGTAAACATGCGATATCATGGAGCAGAAACATACCTGCATGGTCTTCGCAGTGTCTTATAATACACATCACAGTTACTGGTTCTTCTGTGCTCAAGGAATGGAGAACGCTTCAACTCGAACGACGATTTTAAGAACCCTGTGAAGGACTCATAAAGACCACAGTTCTGGGAACACGGTATCTTTCGGCTCAGAATCTTTGGGGCCAGTCCTACGGTATATACTTTGAATAAAGATTTCATTTATACCCACAGTTTCGTTTCGTACCTTTTCATTCGAACACCCTTGTAGTTGGTGGTTATAGAAACAGTTAAAATGGTACCTATTTTTGTTGAAGATATTTTTTAAAAAGTTTCTCAATAAAAACACTTTCTTGTACTTTATAGAGTAGGAATAAAAATTGTACATTCTGTATAGATTCTGATGATTTATTTCCTAACATTTATTGTGTATGTAATTGTTCTAAAAATGTAACACTTCCTCTCTTGCATTGGAATTTTCTTCTATCTTTCCTTATAGATCTCCCTAATAGACTCTCTGGATTATTGTTGATTATTTTTCCTAATCTGTTTTTTGTTACAAAAGACAGTGTTAATGCATTTATCGTTAGCATTTTTATACATTTTCTGGCTTTCCTGTTTTGTATAAGTTAATGTCATATATCAAGTGATACATTTATTAATCGTAATATCACAGGTAATTTGAATTTATTTTTGACTGTATGTTATTTTTTTATTGTAGTTTTTTTAATTTTTTTTTAAAATAAAAATTTGGTTTTAATAAAATAATCAAAAATAGTAAACGCAAAACTCAAGAAAAATGTGTTATTTACATGCTTAGTTGCAATGACTGCCAAAAAACATTGTAGGATAATCTGAGAGATCTATTAGGAAATAATAGAAGAACATAAGAAAGATCTGTCATCTGCCATCCACTTCACATAAGAAAATCACCAATTTGGACAAGAAAGGAAAGTTCCTGCTATTCTATTTTTGAAACAGCTGATTTAAATAGGTGATTATTTATACATCCAAATCAGTTTCTAAGACATTTTAACTCAAATGTCTATTTTTTCTATTTTTTTTTTTTTGCTACGAACTTTTAGACTAATTTAAATTATAAATACCTATTAAAAACAATTTTATTAATAATTAATTTACAGATTGTAACAGCCGCCACTACCACATCTATCAATTTGATGTCAGCCACATATAAAGTCCATATTTTATATCCCTACCCTCAATTATCATCACTATTTTATACAAAAATTAATACCAAAATTCAGACATAACACTATTTATATCTACAAATATTTATGCTAGTGTATAAGCTACGAACCACAGCAATTTTTGACAGACAGCATTCATTCCTCGAACAGACAGGTAAACAGAGTTAAAGTATCACACAGCTACAGCACAAATATTATGAAAGCGACGAATGCACTAATATCATAAATTTGTCCCCTACTAACACATAAATTTTATCCACGTTTACGAAGAAAACTTCGCAAATTCGCTTAACTATAGGCGAACAAATGGTCATATTATGTGCCATATCAATTTTAATTAACTCCTTTGTGGACGTACGCTTTATCGCCACCGTCCAATAAGTTCATAATTATAGAGTCGTCCTTTAAAATAATCAAATTACAGTTCTATCTAGGGCGAGGGCGACTGCAATCAAACTTTTCCCACTCCACGGGCGACCCGACCGGAATTTACATCGAAATTTATCCGCGCGGAATTTACATCTAACGACGGATAAAGTGCAGACGTTTCCCCCCAGAAAGTTTACATGCAATTATTTTCCGTTTGATAAGATTATGTTGCGCGTCTGGGGAGACTAGGTGTTCGCGTTTTGCCCGTATCTAGGTGCTAGAACAACAGTTTTGCGCGGAGATCATGAAGGCATGACTTTGATAATTAATTTAGAAAGCGACGGAATTTCATTTAAATGGCATCCACCGAACTTATACGATAGTTTGTGCATCTATTTAATTTATATTTGCACGTCGCATTAATGTGTATTTTGTTATGTGGTAGTTTTGGATTGAATTTTCTATACTGTTATATCCTATTTAATTACGATGTATTTTAAATTGTATACGTAATACCGGAAGAATTGATTTTTTCAAATATTATCGTAATCATTAAAAACAATGAACGTAAAAAAGTACGTGTACGGAATATATCATTATATGTCATGAAGCTAACTTATTTATGTCATATATAGTTAGGGACTGCATTATCATAATTAGTTAGATTAATTTCTTTACTAATAAAATATATAAGTCCTTACATTGTAGAACAGAAAGAAATACGTTCAAACTAGTGTTGCTTTGACAGCCTTGCTATTTTGTAACACGCAAATTACTTTTGTATTATTCAATGTCTGTCGAAGTATTAGCTAGAGAAGTAGTTGTTTCAAAAGTGATTTGTTTCTTGTAGTCTTAATAAGACTCATTTTTTGTAGATTTTCGTGTTTTTTCTAATTATTAATTTCTTTACAGTGAATCATTTTGTCATAATTTTTGGAAATTGTGCACGAAGATTTAATTAAATCTGTAGATAAATTAATTTTTACGTAAAGACAATTCCTCATGACGAGGAAACCGTAGGATGGAACAGAAGTTTTACTACAGATATTGTAAATTTTCAAAAGAAGTTACTCGGTTACCTTTTAACTCTATAAGTTTACTTTAACCTGTCAACAAAAGTAATTTAAATGGTAATCAAGAAGCAGATACTTTTATAATCGCTCCAACTGTTTTAAATATGCCTTAAGGATAAGGGAGACGACAAATATACATTTAACGAGAAGTACAAAACAAGTCGATGTATAATGCAATTTGAAAATAAAATATTGTTTTATCTAGCTTTTTTGACAGTTTTGTATAATGCAATTTGAAAATGAAGTATTGTTTATATCTACCTTTTTTGACAGTCTTAATACTGTAAGCATTAAATCCTTAAATTTCAGGTAATTTAACGTTGTTAATAATTTTGGTGGCATTATAATTGATCCTTAAATACCGTTATTTTTAAAATTAAGTCTCTTAAATTTGGTTTTCAGTCCCTTTTTTGAATATACAGTTCTCATATTCGCACATATGTATAAATAGGAACAAAATTTATCAATGTTGACTCCTAAGGAATTAATTGTAATTTTTTAATTTCGTAAATCTACAAACTACTACTACACTAGCTCATACTACTACAGATATTTAATTATAGAAATTAAATTTCTGTGCGTTTTTCTCAATTTTCGTCTTTTAAGAGTTCACTTCTCTAAATCTTTGAAACTTGGAAAACAGGTTGTGAGGTTGCAAGCATTATTAGATTCTAGATTTCTCTCAAATTACAAGTATGTTAAGATTAGTCGTCTCACATATAAGTCTTCTTCATTTCATTATTTCATTCCATTTCATTTTTGACAATTATCAATTGTTTAAAAAAACCATAGAGTAGCTAAAATCTTTTTTTTCTAATGTTTTTAATAGTTGGCGATTAGATTTTTTTCAGAAATCTATTATATTCTTAAATACAAATTTTATTATAATATTTTTAGGTCCTGTTAAATGTTATTTTTATAATTTAAATTTTTTCTTTTTTGTGAATTTTCAAGTGATTTTTGACAATTGCAAAACGTCTTGAAGCTTATCTCTTCATAATTATCATATTTTCAATTGTTTGCAGAATATTAATTTTTTGTTTTAATTATTAAAATTATTAGTTTGCTAAAAATATTTTTAGATCATCAAAATAAGTTTTTAGTTAATTGTTGAATATAACCAAAAATAATTCGAAATGAAGAAGAAAAACAATTATTTCTGTGTCCTTTTCTTTCACAAATCTCTACGTTTTTGACAATTATAAATTGTTTTTCATGAAATTTTATAATGTTTTTAAGAGTTATCAATTATTGTTTGGAGTGTTTATGCGTTATTTTTTTTAAATAATTTCTGTTGTTCTTTAATATTTTTCTTCAATAATATTTTTTGAAAGTTTAAATTGTTTAATCATTTCGTTTTCTGGTTATTTTTTTCTTTTTGAAATATTTTCTGATAATTAAAAATTGTTATATATTCTTGCAAATCTCTATTATTTATTGTCAATTGCGTTTTTTTAATAATTAGTATGAGTTAAGAGATTTTTGACAATTGCCAAATATTTTTGGGAATATATATATAAAGTTTAATTTCAAATGTTTTGTCCCAATTTTTCGTTTCTGACTATTACCCATTCTTATACATATTCTTTCAACTTTGTATTATTTATGAGTAAGAGATTCTTCGTTTTCTTCTTTAACAGTTGGAAATTCTTTTTAAAGAAATAATTCCATTATTAAATTTTTTTTTAAATAAAAATTTTTGTATAATTTAAATTATATACATATATCTTTATTTAGACAAACATAATACATAACAATAATAACAATCAATATGAAACAGATAAATGTTACTAGTCCGTCTGGCCTTAGACCTGCGGTCTTTCTGTCCAAATTTAAATTAATTTTTCGAATTTGCAAATATTTTAAGACAAATACCCAATAATTTTATCTTAATCTCTGTGTTTTTGACTATTGTATTTTTAATAAATTTTCATTTCATAGATAATCATCATAATCAAAATTAATTTTTAGATAATTGTTTCATATATCTAAAAGCAATTCCAAATGAAAAACAACAAAATGTGTCTTTTTTTGTTGTTTGTTTTATTTTTATATATTTTCATAAATCTGTACGTTACGTTTTTGATAATTATAAATTGTTTTAAGTTTGTTAAACTTTTACATTTCTAATAATTAACAATTGTTATATATTGTTTTAAATCTATATTAAACATGGTCCATTATATGTTAAAAGTAATGCGCATTTTCTGGGAAAAATACATTTATTCATCGTACCGGTACAAATTTTTAAAATTCCTAGTATCAGTACACTTGCGGAAACGTTTCTGCCTTGCCTGGAAGAAGACATACTTAAACTCCTCAACGGGTATGTCTCATGCTTTTGGATGTCTTCCATCGACTCTCAATGCATTCAGACGGCTCAGAGCAAACTGGCAACTCCGCTGCTATGGATAGACACGTCACAACGAAATCATGTGCATTACTTTAATAATAGACCCTGTGTGTCAATTGTCAATTGTTTTCCTAATTATTAGCCTAAGTGATTTTTTTTTGACAATTGCCTTTTATGCCAATTTCTGAGTAATTGACAACTCAATTTGTTTTTAATTGTCTGCAGGATAATAATAATTATTCATAAAATTATTATATTTTAACAAATAATTTCAGTTAATCATGAAAAGAAGTTTTTAGATAATTGTCGAAAATAATATTTGTGGGTAGTTTTTTGGGAGTATTTATCTGTTGTTTTTCAGTAATCTATTCTGTTCTTGATTGTGTTTTTTTTTAAATTCTTTGTGAACTTTCAACTTTTTTCACAAATCTCACGATTTTGGCAATTAAAAATAATATTTTTCAGTCGTTACGAATATTTAACTTGTTTGTCAATAGTTTTTTTTTAAATGTTTTTTTACAAATTTTACGTTTCTGACAATTACCAATTGCTATATATTTCTTTAAATCTCTATAATATATGACAATTGTCAATTGTTGTCTTTCGTTTATTTAAATGTTTTTAATAGTCTTTACTGTTCGTACGAATTATCAATATTTTCATTTTTTACATGTCATTTTCTTTAAAATAATACTTTACAATTGTCATTAGAACAAACAGAGTCAATTATAAATTGTTTGGTTTCTAGAAAGTTGCAAATTTTTTTGTTTTCATAAATTTCTCTTAATTTTGACAGTTTTCAACAGGAACTAGTTTCTAAGTTATTTTCAAGAAATACCGAACAAGTGGCATTATTATATTTATTCCCAAATCCAGTGCTGACCAACTATATCCAGCCAGTTATTGCTTCTTTCGGTAGTTGGAAAATTATTTGAGTCGCTCTTGAAGCAACAGCCTTTATTAACTGTCAGCTCTTACATTCTTGATAAACAATTTGGCTTCCTTTCCCATAGACCCACATCCCCATGTCTTTCAATGATAACATTCAATTATGAAACAATTCACCTCGATTCGATTATTAACTGTTCACTTAACCCGTGGTGACACATTTTTATGTTAATAAAAGGATTAATTAAGCACTAAAAATAGTGAAAATAACCAAGTGCTTAATTAATCATTTTATTAATTCACCTCGAGTTGTTTATTGCATTCGCCATTGCATGCCTCGATATACAGTAAGCATTTGACTTGATGTGGCATCGATGACTGTTGTATATATGTCACCTGTTTAATATTGCTTCCCACCACATAAATATTAATGATCAATTCCTTTTCAACCGATCCCGATCAAGTCCGAATCTAACAATAATTTTCTAATTTTCCAAAAGCAATGTGTTCCCCAGGGGTCGCCTCTATCACCTCTGCTTTACAATCTCTACAATTCAGATATCCATCAGGTTTTTCAACAATAGGGCAACAACACGACAGTTTTGACGTTTAGTTTTTTGCCATATCAGTAGTAAAAATAGTGACAAATATTACGATGCATTCAATTTCCATCGACAATCGCATTCAAATAATAAAAATCCACTATGAAAATGGTTATATTTCGAAAAGATTTGTGATACTTTCGGTCAACATTATTGTCCTTAAGAATTTGGTCAATAAATATGAGTCAACAGGCTCGGTACATAATAACATTGCAGACGTAAGCCACAGTGTTGAAGAAGATGCAAATTCAATCAATACGTCGAGGTTCTCAAAAATTAAGGTTATCCACTACGTCCATATGGCAATTTTTGCGTAAGGACTTGGTTCTGAAACATTATAAGGTGCAATAATTCAAGGTGGCCGACCATTCACATTATTGTAGATTCGCTGAATTCGCAGAAAACCAAAGAGAACTATAGAGAACACCAAATAAAATAAACAAACAGCGGAGGACATCAGATAACAGCAGAGAACAACAGAGAACAGAAGAGAACATCAGATAATAGAAGAGGACAGCAGAGAACAGAACAAATGTAAGCAGAAGAGAACATCAGAAAACAGCAGAGAACATTGGAGAACAGAAAAGGATATCAGAGAAAGGCATTAAAAATTCGATAACAGAAAATAACCGTGGGGAACAGCGGAGAGCAGAAGATAGCAGGCGACAATTTCAGAGAATAAAACAGAACAGAAGAAAACCGCGGGGTATAGCAGAAAATACAATTAATTTTAATTAAATATAAGTAAAAAACAAATACCAAAATAAATATAATGAAAAATTAAAAACGCCAACTGACACAATAATCAAATTGTCTCAAGATCCGAATTTAGACCTGAGACGGATCAGTGATAGTGAATTTTACATAAATAATTACGTTTAGGGCAGAAATACCGCATTTGCTATACCCCAGACGGACTAGAGAACGAAAGAGAAAAAATAGCAGATAACATTAGACTATAGCAGAGAACATCAGAGAAGAGAACAGAAAGGAACAGAAGAGGACATCAGAAAACCACATAGAACATTAGATAAGCGGATAACAGAGAAGAGCTAAATAAAGTCGAGAACATAAAAGAACCACGGGGAACAGTAGAGAGCAGACGATAACAGACGATAATATCAAAGAACAAAACAGAACAGAAGATAACCGGGAAGAATAACAGAAAACCAAAGAGAACTACAGAGAACATCAGATAACAGAACCAAACAGCGGAGGACATCAGGCAACAGCAAAGAACAGCATAGATAATCAGAAAACAGAAGTGAGCATCAGAGAATAGAAGAGGAAAGCAGAGAACAGAACAGATGGGAGCAGAATAGGACATCAGAAAACAGCAGAGAATATTAGAGAACATGAAAGAATATCGGAAAACTGCATAGAAAATTCTATATCAGACGAGAATAGAGATAATAAAGAACAGAAAATAACCGCGGTAATAACAGGAAATAAAAGAGAACAGCAGAGAGCATGAAAGATAGAAGAGAATATCAGAGAATAAAAGAAAACAGAAGAGAACCGTAAAGTATAGTAGAAAATATAAGAGAATGGCAGAAAAAGCCAAAGGATATTGGGAAGCATCTGAGATGCACAGTATATTAGAGAACAGAACAGAAAGGAACAGCAAAGAACCTCAGAGAAGAGAAAAGAATATCAGAGAATAACAGAGAAAATCTGAGAACAGAAGAGAACCCCGAGGAACAGCAGAAGAGAACAGTCTTGTTTTTTTAGACATATTTCAGCAAGATTCATCCTATTCCAGCTCTGTAGGTGAAATAAAGCTTCACGACGAGAGTGGCAGCAACTACTGCATATGCGCATATACCATCATCCGCTATATCTATTTATAATCCATTTATCTAGAAAATTACTAACCATCTTACTAATACACCCTGTATATACATAATATCACCACTATCTGAAAATAATATATCTAAAACCAGTATTACAGTATTACACCACAGAATGAACAGTTGTTTATGTTTGACATCGTTCGATTATAGTAATAATAAGCTCTGATCCCTGAACAAACTGCTGGAGGAATTTGATTAAAGCGACACCCTCGAATGCATCGTTTCAATAAAGCACCACAGCACTATAGCACCCCAAATGCAGCCATTAACATAACACCGCATTTATATTGTTTGATGAATCTGCATACTTGAACGCGCAGCAATACTAATATGTCACGACACGTTGCATCGATATTGTGTAAATCCTTGGTATTCACAAGAATGATTCATGTAGTATGTAATGTACATACAAGTAAACTTTAATTATTAATTAAATCGATGATACCCGTGAAAAATTATAATTTAAAAAATATGTGTTTACCACAATATTGATTAATGAATTTTTGTTACTTGTTTATACTATGATATTATATCATTTTTTATATAATAATGTTATGTTTTTAATAAATAAGAAGATTGAGTTGGTTAGGTTTGGATTGTACAGAGGTTTATATATTGAATAAGATGAAATTAAACTGGATGAACAAATCTAGTTATCTATTGAGTTTAATTTCATCATGTTCATGTGAATGATTATGTAGTTTCCGAACGAGTTACTTTAGAAATTTTTAAATTAAATATTTTAAATCATTTTTGAATTATGTTGAGCGTACACAATGCTACTATATAGAATTTTGTAGTAGTTGATATTTATTTATCCAAGTAATTGCTCCAATTATCATGAATTTCTATCAAAGAAAAAACATTAGAACCATTGTAAGAATATATTATTATATCTACAAAGAGCATAAGTTTTTCAGTTGAAATTAATTTCCTCTTTAGAAATTGATCCCATTATGTATATACATGCAAATATTTCATTAAAAGTTTGGGATTAATTACATAATCGATATATGGAATATTCATGCTATACATTTCAATCCATTCAGTGAGGTTAGAAAATAACAATACTTCTAAACAAACCGTAATGTAACTCTAAAATTAATATAATTTATTAAGTCGGTGTTATAAATAAATAAGCAGTTGCGTAAAACGGAAAACTCAACACAACAATAAATACGCGCGTGTACGTTCGGCCAGCTCAAGGGGATGATTTCTGTCCGGATCGGAAACATCCCGTCGGGACTATCCACCCGGGGTATACACGAGGAGTTTTATTCGCGTCCGTTTATCTCGCACCCTTGGTGTTCCTCTTTTCCCTTTCCAACCCTAGTGCATCGCTACGAAACAGCGCCCCCACTTCATTCATATTTATGCGTGGCTGGCGCCGGATCCGGATGAAGAATAGAGATAATAGAAATGCGGCCTCGGGGGTTGCTGCAGGACGTGCCCCGAGTCTAGCTAATATCGCGATAAAAATTACCTTGCCATATGGAAATACGGGGCGCATTTGTTTACCCCACCGCGCATACATACATATTTGTAACTAAGGGAACATTTATATCTGCTTTTGGTAAATAAGTTTGCGCTTTAACAGTGGATATGTTGCAGAAATATTAGTTGCTCTTCTAAAAAATAACAATAAATACTTTTGTAAAATTTATCAGATTATATTTTTTTATAATTTACAATGCTTCCGTTGATTGAGAGTGCCGTGCCTTGAATATTTTAAATTGTATTATATATAACATGTTGTAATTTTTGTAACAGGAATGTGGAGGGTAATTCGGCCGCTTGAAGAGTGACCATCCGTCGTGGTACTACTCCGGGATACAGTGCCGATCGAGTGGTGTTGTCTTCGCGAGATAAAGTGCAGAAGTGCTGTTGATGGTGATGGTGCGCGTTGATGACGGGCACCATCATACAGTGTGATGCGATTACTGACGTGGAACTCTCTCATCATGTTCGATATCGTGTTCATCTTCTTCCTGTTCCTGATAGGGGTCACGTGCCTAGTGTACTACCTACCAGGGAGGAGAGCCAGCGATATAGACGAGAGACCCCTGCAGTGCTATGTGACAGTGGCGGCGGCGGGCGTGCAAGGATCACCAGTTGACCATGTCTAAATCATGGGTAGTACGTATATATTTTATTATTTTAATTGTTTATAATAATAACATACACATAAAAATATGTCATCCAATTTATAGTGAATGCATAAAGTAAATATAGACAATTTGTTATTAAGGAAAGGTATTTATTAATAATGATATTTAGGAATTAGAATTACTTATATAGGTGTAACATAGGACAGATCCGATTGATTAAGCACGTTGGCCTATAAAAACCATATTTGATAAGACAGCGCAGTGTTTATTATCTTTGGAGACCTTGTTAATTCACCTAACTTCTCACAATAGACCGTTTTGCTGTAGCTCGTTTCTGTGCTGAGTTATGACATTTCTACCAAACCCTTACATTTTTCGACGTTTCAAAAATATGGGGCAGAACCGATTGCTCCTTTGGAAAAGATGTTTTGATAAATTAAGTCTGAGAAATGGCGTTTTAAATGTTCGAATCGATTGAAATGTTTATTTAGAGTAGAAAAATGAAAAAAAAAACTGAATTCGTGCATAAAATACCAAACAAATATGAAATTGGGAAAATTAATCTGCTAATTATAATCACTATTCGACGACAAGGGCACATTTTTTGTGTCCACGTCCACGACCACCACGAGTGGATGTTAAGACACCCGAGGTAGTTGGTGTGTCATGCGCAGTAGATCCGCGATCACGTCCAACGCCACGCGTTTTGGCTCCGTCTGTCACTTCTTTAGCCAATTCTTTGGTGCGAAGTTCCGCCACCATTTCAAGAGTGGTCAAATTTTATGATTTACCACGTCGCAGACTACTACTCCCTTTCCATGGCCCTCGCTTTCGGAAATGGCAGAACTGTTTTAATGGTTTCATCCAAATTGAGTGTATCCATTTCAATTTGTAGCATTTCGTCTTCAACGACGCATTCTGTACCAAAATCCATCTCAGTTACGCTTAGCATTGGAGTACGATCAGTAACAGTGGATAGCACGAAATCACTGTCTATGAAAATGTTCGAATTTGGCACGTAGACGCCATTGAAGCGAAAGCCTTTTTCAATATTCTAATGAGAAAATGCTCAGGCGAAAGGCTCTCTAACATATTTCGCCAAACTAATCATTGCATGACACTGTAATGGTCTTCTTACATAGTCCAAAAATAGTGTGGTCTAATAGCTTCGCTCGAAATATGTAATTCATGATTGTCCAACTATAGAAGAGTTGGATTCTGCGGGATGAATGGATAGTTCCCTGAAAATGATCCAAGAAACTAATGAATGTTTTCTTTTTTCATTCACCCAGAACTATTCGGAGTTGCTCGACAACCGCTCGGCGCACCACGCAAAAGTTCGGATTCATTCGGACACTTAGGAAAATAAAAAAATGGTGGTGTCTTATTTCCCGTGGCAGACACTGCAACCGCAATTGTAATCGACGTTCCACATTCGCTCGATGTCCTTTTACTCATTGGCTTGGCGCCACGTTGTGCGACAACTTGCTCGGGATGATGCACTGTAGATAAACCGGTTTCATCCATGTTCCAAACATTTCTGGCTTCGAAATGCACCGAATCCATCACTTGATTCAAGTTTCGGAAGAATGATTTTACATGGTAATAATAATAATAATAATAATAATAATAATAATATTTATTTCCAGTGTAAGTACAGTAACAATACATAAACATATAGTAAGTACAGCACAAACATGGAAATACGTCAAGATAATTAACAATATTTAATTTATACATATAATACTAAAAAGTGCGAGTCAAAAACTCCTTCGTATCGTACGGCTCCAATGTGCACAATAGATTAAATAGCAATCGTCTTGTCTGATTGTATGTTTCTGCATTGGCTATGTATTGTGGAAGATGATTATAAAATTTTATGCAATTATAAAGTGGACCTTGCTTAAATTTATTTAACCTGTGTGATGGATACCTGAAAGTAGTACCATGTCTGGTATTGTGGGTACTATTTAGAGTATATTCGGAAAATAATTCTCTATTCTTACACACAAACTTAATACACTCATATATGTAAACAGCTGGAACCGTCAAAATGCCTAATTTTTTGAAAACCCCTTTACAGCTGTCAGTTTTTCTCATCCGACACATTGTTCGAATTGCACGCTTCTGAGATATTAATATAGAACTACTGTGTGCACTGCTACCCCAGAATAAAATTCCATATTTAATATGGGAGTAGAAATTGGCATAATAGAATGTTTTAACGATATGGTCGTTAGTATTACTGGCAAGAATCTTTAAACCATAGCATGATTTGCTAAGCTTAGATGTAAGTTTGTCAATATGTGGTCGGTAACTTAGAGTTTCATCAAGTATTACTCCAAGAAACTTAGAACTTTTTATAAATTCAAAATTGTGATTATTTAAGCTTAAATTATGGGGAGTAATTAATGATTGATTAGACTTAAAAAATATTGTATTTGTTTTATCTGCATTTAAAATTAATTTACTTTTTATAAACCACTCATTAATGCGTTTCATAATTATAGTTCCAGAACCAATGATATCAGGGTATGTTTCACCGTAAAGTAGCAGATTTGTATCATCTGCATAGCAAGTAATTTCACTATTTGCATGTATATTGTCAGATATATCATTTAGAAAAATATTAAAAAGAAGAGGGCCCAAAATACTCCCCTGGGGAATCCCCATTTCAATTGATAATTTATCAGATGTCGCTTCAACCATGCCGTCATTTATTTTCACTGACTGTGTTCGATTGCTTAAATATGAGCAAAACCACTTATTTGCAATTCCGCGAACGCCATAGTTAGTTAGTTTAGTCAATAAAATTGAGTGCTGAATCGTATCAAAAGCTTTTGACAAGTCTAATAATACACCACATACAACTTGATTATTATCTAGAGCTGTTAAGATTGATTGAATGTATTGAAAAAGTGCTGTGTCTATACTCTTACCTTTAGTAAACCCATGTTGACATCTGGAAAATAACTGATTCGTCTTGAAAAAATCGATTAATCGATTTGACATTATAATTTCTAGTATTTTTGAAAATGTACACAGAATACTAATTGGTCTATAATTTTCCAGGTCCTCAATGTTTCCTTTTTTATATATGGGTTTAATAATTGAATATTTTAACAGATCTGGAAATATGCCTGTATTAAAAGAGCTATTAAAAATATCATTTAGTGGTTCCACAATACTATTGATGCAGACTTTTATTATGGATATCGGTATATTATCATACCCACAACTTTTTTTATTTTCCATATCAGAAACAACTTTTAGTATTTCAGGTTTAGTGACCGGTTCGAGTAACAATGAGTTGCTATTTATTGGTATATTGCACACATAGGAATCATCATTTTGATATAATTGACCACTTAACAAATTACTTGCAGCGTTTTTAAAGTAACTATTAAAATCATTAGCTTGCTGTTCTATGTTATTAGTATTCGGTAAGGTAAGGTTTCCATTTCTCTTAGTGCTCACAACGTCACCAATTATTTGCCAGGCAACTTTAGATTTGTTTGATGATTTTGCTAATTTATTTTCGTAATAAGAACATCGTTCTCTATTTAGTAATTGCTTATATTTTGCAGTTTCTGTTTTTAATGCAGGTTTATACTCCGGCATATATTGAGAGAGTGTTTCATATATCTGCATTTGAATTTTACACTGTATTGTTTCAGGTGACGTAAATTTAAAATTTTGTTTTTTGGTAGGTTTCACGTTTTTCAGTGGAAAATGTTTATTGACATACTTTAAAAAGATGGATATAAAGTGTGAATATTTATTATTAGTATCGTGGCATTTTTTAACAGCTTCAAAGGATTCACTTTCAATGTCAGTGCAAAATTCAAATAATGCACGCTCGGAGTATAGCCTAATTTTATAAAATTTCACAAAATCATCATTAAAATTTAAGCTTTGTGTTATAATTTGTGCCTTATGATCAGATAAAAATGTATTGATAACATTTGTATAATTATTATTGTAGTTAACATTTGTTATGATGTTATCAATACACGTACCAGTGCCATTGTAGTGAAATCGAGTGGCTTGATGTACATTTAAAATTGCATTATGTGCCATCAGCAAATTTTTAAATTCTTTAGTTCCACATAAATTCTCCAGCGTATTAATATTGAAATCGCCAGCTATAAAATATAGTCTATTTGTTGATGTTACATAATCTAAAATTTGATCAAGTTTACTAAAGAAAAGCGCTATATCACTCTGAGGAGTTCTGTAAATACAAATTACATAGATTTTTTTTTTGAAAATTTGAAGTTCAGCACCCGCACATTCAAATATATTTTTCTCCGAGATGGAGCTTATGATTTTCAGTTTTGCTGCCTTTATTCCAGATTTACAATAAATTGCAACACCGCCATGTTCTTTACTGGCCCTACAAAAGTTAGATATTAATTTGAAATTAGGAATATTACATATTTTAAGCTGTTCACTGGATTGCCAGTGTTCCGTTATACATAATACGTGAACGCCATTTAGATCATTTACAGTATCAATTATCTCGTTTACACAATTACTCAGGCATTGAACATTTTGGTGTAATAATTTAAAGCTGTTATTTGGTTCAGATTGTTTTTCTGTCGGTGTATAATTTATGTTATTGGAGTTTTTCTGCGTTCCGCGAAAAAATTATAACGGGAGACAGCGATTCCTTTTTCCCAGAGATTTTCATCCATCAGTTTGTCTAAATACGAGATTGGTGCTGCTATCTTAAAACTGCTGTATGTAGGATTTGGGTACTTAGGAATTATTTTCTCACATATTACATCCTCTGTATTTAAGCGTTTTACTAAAACAGACTTTAATTCATCCGCTAGGGTTTGCACGGGATACCGGGCAACATGTAGCCACGCTCGTTTTTCGACGGCCTTGAAATTTGTATTGTTCCCGTCGTCCCTCTTTCCAACCATGGTGACGCGCTTGCTGGAGGACATTTTGCGTTTTCGCCTTCGTTCAACTAATGTAAATTTTTCAGTGACGTGAACGTCATCATCTTGACTAACTGTGTCCGTAGTTACAGTAGGAGTTTTTACATTATTTTGTTTAGTTATGGTTACAGGAGTCTTCTTCGATGTTTTGTTTGCAGTGTCCGCTTGCTTCGGCAGTGTTGTTGTTTGTGCAATTGAACAATAGGTGGCACTTTTACAGGACTGGATCTGATCATTGCTAGGTTTGTTTACATTTGTTCCATGGGAGATTTGTTTTAGTTCAATTTGATTCTGCTTAAGAATTGCAGAGTGTTCCTCTAACGTGTTGTTGATTTTTAGTAATATATTATACAAGGACTGACCTTCTTGGAGAAACTTGTGGCAGGTTGGACATAACCACACTATGTTCTTTTTCCCATTCAAGAGTCTTAATTCGGTATTGTTTAAGCCCGTACATGCACCATGCACTAAACCGTTGCACAATCCATAACATCTGATCACTATATCACTTGATGTTATTTCAATTTCACAGGTTTTACACTTTGGTATATTTTTCACAATAACTTCGTCTGACGCCATTATTGGTCATGGACTGAATGCCGATGCTAAAAGCATGAAGCCAATCGATACCTGCCATTATTCGTTCCTCTTTTCTGGCACGTACAGATTGAGTTTGTTTGCAAAACGGTATGCAAGTTTTCAAACATTTCGTGTCATTAACCTGTAGAACATTTCAGCTGACTGCAGCAAATATTTCATCAATGCAGCTTTTTGTTCTTGGTTGAAAATCTGTAAGAAAGTATTGAAAACATATTAATAAATAAAAACAATAAACAATAGATGATGTCAACCTTGGTCCTTTGTTTGATTGAGGCAATATTTTGCAATCTTGCGGAAGAACGCAGTGATTGAAATGTTTGGTAGCGTTCGTCACATCTATTCTACTACATTCAATGCTGCTGTCAACAATTTTTGAATCACGACATTTTTCAAACCAAACTCACGAGTATGGAAAAGCCTCCAGCTAGGAGTGCCTTTGGAGTGAGGACGTGGTAGGCGACGCGTGCCATACATTCTTCGCATGCCCAAAGTGGGAACGGGAAGATCTAAGCAGAGAGCTAAGAGGGCCTGTCGAACCAGGAAACCACGTCGTACATATGGTGAAGAGCGAAGAAAAATGGGCCGCGGCAAACCGGACGGCCAAGGAAATTTTGGAGGGGTTGGAATCTTTTCTTTTAGAGTTAGCTGGTGTAGTTGGGGTAGGCAGGATAGCTAATTGAGGCAGGACTCTTAAGCGAGGATAAAAAGGATGACACCGAGGACGAAGACGGATGAATGGGCGGAGGCGAAAAAGAGGTAATTGGGGGGCACCAGCTGAAGTGTGTAATGATGCCACTAGTGTTCCTGTCTTGTCGATCTGACTATCGGTCGACTAGCATAAACGAGTCCTATGACGACGGCGGTGAAACATCATAAACATCAGAGCCTTCCGCGCAAATATATAAAGCGGTGACTGTCAATAAACCCTAGTGGCAACACTGGAGATCGTTTTAAGCCCACTAAAAAAACTCACGACCTGCACTTTGTAATGATTGGCCATTTGTGTCCCCTATTCTTACCTTTTACAATTGTGCTTTCTCACAAAAACATATTTTGTGCTTTTGAATGATGGAATTTCACAACACGAACTCAATACTCTGGTTCAGCATGAAATTTTACTTTTTAACCAAGTTATTTTCGGTATGATCTTTGCTTGACATGATTACTCTCCATAGTAGATGACGCGCAAATCGCGTCTTGTTTGAATCTCGTTGATTGTTGAGGCACTTATTTTTTGAAAATTCAGTATCTGGGTATGCATGTCATGACACTTCATACTAATAAAGAGGATATCAGGGTAACTGCTTCGCATGTTTAGGATTAACCTAGATGAACGGACCCTGCGGAAGGTAGAGAAAGTCCTCCGCCTACCACTGCCGGATAGGGTCGATATGATAAGTTTTGCAGATGACCTCCTCATATTGATTAAGAGACGGAAGATCGAGGAGGTCCAGAGACGACGAAGATATGATACCTTGGGGTTATCGTGAAAGCCAATCTACTATTTAGCTCCCAGGTAATAGAGACAGCAAAACCACAAGGGATGTGGCCAGGCTGATGTCCAACGTGCTGTCAAAATAAAAGCGGCCTAAAGAGTCCTGTTGGAGGCGGCCATATACAGACTGTTTTACGCAGTATCGGAGTGCGAAGTGCCCTGATTCCATGAAGAATGTTGAGAGGCTAAGGCAAGCTATGAGACCTGGTGTGCTCAGGGTGGCCATAGTGTATTCTCCTTCAACCGAGGCCGGGGAGATGCTTGCGTCAACGCTCCCATCAGACCTATTTAAAGAACATGACCGGGAATGGTTGCTTCGGTAGCTACCTGCGGCGGATCAGGAAGGCAGTGAAGGTATAAAGAAAGGTAACGCATGTTAATCGCGAGCAAGCCATAGAACTTGTAAAAAGACACAATGGAATGAACTGTGAGAACTTTAGTAACTCTCGACACACTAGTAATAACCATGCTACAAGATAACGAGAAATGAAAGACGGTGGCCCAGGCAGCAAGGAGTCCCATAAGATGACCCCAGTGGCCGGTTGGTGATATTGTTTTAGCCTATTTGTTGATGTATAATCTTAGTGTTAAATATTTTTTTTATTATTGAAGTATATTATTTTATACAACGTGTATTCTTCAATGAAAAGAGAGGTTTGGGGGACCAGGCGAAGTGAGTCATGGTTTATCTGGCATTTATCATTTGTCAGCTGTTATCTGTTATTGGAAATTTGTCATCTGCCATCTGTCATTTGTCATCTACTAATTATCATTTGTTTTCTAATACGCATTATTTGTTATTTTCCTACTGTCGTCTGTTTTTTGCCAATTTTCATCTGTCTTCTGATAAAAGTATTTTTGGCATAAAGTTTATTATTTCTTCAAAACTACATTTATTAATAACGTCATCTATTGTTTGTATACCCTCATCTAAAAATAGATATTATTGAATATCAAACGAATTCAATTTTTTAATGTTTCCTTTTTCATAAAAAACTTTCTATTCTTAGAAAATTAAAAATAGAAAAAAATTGAATTTGTGAATTTACAAAGACAAAATGGTTGAATCAGTACAATTCAATTGATTTGTTGTTTACATAATTTTTCAGATTCGCCAAAAAAAATTGTTAATTGTTAAAGAAAAACGATTTTTTGTGTTGTCAAATGAAATTTTTTTTTGTTCATGTTTTTTTTTTCTTAGAAAACTGAAAAAAACATGACAAAATAACATTTGTATATGTGAGTTGCCAGAAAAAAAAGTATTTTCGTATTTTATATTTTTTAGATTTCTCAGAAAATTAAATAAAAATCAATATTTCACAAAATTAATAAACAATTAAAATGTAAATTGCTAAATTAAGTGTTGCATTTGTGAATTGTCAAAAAAAAACAATTTAATTTTTTTATTAATATTACATTTTTTCATTTTTGATTCTATTAGAACTAACAGAATTGAAAATTATCGTGTAAAAATCCAATTAAATTTGTGAGAAAAAAGATTGCATTTGTGAATTGTCAAAAAGTAACCATTGAATTTGTTTAAATAAAATATTTATTCATAGTTTTGTTTTAATTTCTCAAATAATTAAAAACATTAAAAATTACCGCCCAAAAAGAACAAAAACAACTCGTTTTGTGATTTGTCAAATTTGCTCAACATTTGTTGTGTTTTGTTTTCTTATAAATTTTTAAATTTAGTTAAAAGTTCAAGTTAAAAGAAAAAAAATTCCTGAAATAAATTCAAATTTTTTAATTGTCATTTGTTTTGCTTTTTAATATTATTTATAAAAAACAATTGCTTTGTGGATTGTCAAATAAAAAACAATTGTTGCAAATATGTTCTGTTTTTTTTTTTAATTAATGAGATAAAAAATCTCAGTAAATTGAAAAACAGAACATATTTGCAACAATTGTTTTTTTTTGACAATCCACAAAATCAATTGGTTTTTTTGCTTTAATTTTTTTTTTCAAAATTTCTTAAACAATAGTACATTGTCGGCAACACCGTTAAATTAATGAAATGTAAAGAATTTTATATTTTTTGTGATGTCTGAAAACAAAAACCCTAAAAAAAAACAATTGAATTCTTTTCTTAAATATTTTTTGTAGTAATATCAGAAATTTGAAAGAAAAATCAGATAACTGTCGCCTGAAATTAAAAATATTATTAAAGTTCTAAATTGACAAAAAATACATTTTTGAGTTGTAAAAAAATTGTTTTTGCTTTTTTAGATTCGACAGAAAATTAAAGAAAATGATACTTGCCGGCTGAAAACAAAAACCATTTAATTCATAAATTGTCAAAAAAGAACAATTGAATTTTTTTAATCAATATATTTTTTTTTAGATTTCAAAATATTTTAAATTTTCGCCTGATAAAAAATAGTTCATATTATGAATAGTGAACCAAAAAAATTATGAATTTATTTAAAAACTTTTTTTTCATACACTTTTAGAATTTTTAAAAATTGATAAAACAAATAATTGAATATATTTATTTATGTATTATAATTAACGGACAAGCCAGAGAGAGAATAACATCTTTATTCGAACATATATACAAAGTTAAAAACATTTACAAATCGTATCTAATGTGTTAGTCTGTCCGTTTGGGCTATCGACCATCGGTCTTTCTGCCCTGTCTTGACTCTAATTTAGTGTAAAAAAATAAATAACTTTGCTAGCTAGCTTAACTGTCTGGATGATTCGCACTAATGAATTGATGTAGGGTGACTGAAGGGTGTTTATATTTAGATGGGATATTGGGATTTCGGGGAATGCAAAATTTGTTGAGAAGGGATACATTAAAAGGATTGTTGGCAAATTTAAGACTTAGACTATGTATACGTTGGGAGATAGGGGTAACTTGGGTGTATTCATAAAGGAGCTCGTTTGAGGGATTATGGAGCGGGTTAATTGGGTGTCTGAGTTTGGTGAGGGTTCGTAGGGCTGACCTTTCGGCGACGTTAAAGTGGTGGAGAGTGGAAGGACGGATTTGGTTGAAAAGGATTGCACCGTAGTCTATAAGAGGTCGACAAATGGCTTTATATATTGTCACAGCGGTTTTGGTAGAAATACCCTCATTTTTGTAAGTTAAAGCTCGAAAATGTCGGGCTCTAGTTTTAATCTTTACCTTTATAGCTTGTGCATGGGCTTTGAAGGAGAGATGGGAATCAAACAGGATGCCTAGGTATTTACAGGAGTAGGTAGGGTATATTATGGTATTGTTTATGATAATGGAGGGGGAGTGTGGCGTAATTTTGTGATGCGGGATTAGGAGTTTGGATTTGGAGGGGTTGACTTTTATACGCCATTTGGAGCACCAGGATTGGATCGCATTGAATGATTTTTGAAGGGATTGTTGGGCAACCTGGATAGATGGAGCATGGGCGATAAGGGTGGTATCATCGGCAAAGAGAAGGGCGTAGTTTAAAGGATCAAAATATGTAGGGTTGGGATTATACAGGTCGTGACAAAAAATGTTGTAAAGGAGGGGTGATAAGGGAGAGCCCTGGGGCACTCCCTGGAGGATTGGGAATGGATCGGATAATGTTTGTTTGAATCGTACTTGGCTGGATCTGTTAGAAAGGAATTTGTATATAAGGATTATTAAGTGGCGTGGGATGTTTAAGAGGAAGCATTTGTAAAGGAGGCCAATATGCCAAACCGAATCGAAAGCTTTTTGAAAGTCTAAAAAGAGAATTATTGATTTATTTCCTTCAAGATGATTGGTTTGTATATTGGAGGTAAGAATGGATAGAGGGAGAGTGGTTGATTTTTGCGGTAGGAAGCCAAACTGGTAATCTGGGATATGGATTTTGGATGATTGAAGGAGTTTTTGTTTGAGGAGGGATTCGAAAAGTTTGCCAATTACCGGGAGTAGTGTAATGGGACGATGGTTGGATACTAGTGTGGGATCGGTGTCGGGTTTGGGGATGCATATGGTGATGCCTTGTTTCCATTCAGTGGGAAAGTGTTGATGGGAATAACAATAATTGAAAATTTTTAAAATGAACATGTGGATATCATGGGAGAGTTTTTTGAGGAGTAGACGAGGAATTTTGTCACGGCCAGGGGAGGAATTTTTACCAGAGTGCAACTGTGTGTAGTAATCTGTCTCGTCGATTGAATCGTCAGTTGGAGGGGGTAGGGGGGTTTTGTCGAAAGAATTGAACCAGTCAGTTACTGTCCTATAAAAGTCGTTGTCGTATTCGTTGCTGTGAGAGATATGAAACGTCTGTTCTAACTGTTCTGCAAATGCTTTCGCTATTGATGTTTCGTCTGTCAGCGTTGATCCGTCGGTTGGGTCTTTTATATTGGCAACATGGTCATATTTTTTATATTTCGTAAGTTTTTTAATTTCGGTCCAGTACGTTTTTCCCTTCTGTTCATTAATGTTTTGGCAAGCCTCAAGCCATTTGTGTTTTTTGTAGTCTAAAATTAAAATTTTGATATCTTTATTTAATTTGTTGAATTTATTTTTGATTGAACTGTCCTCGTAGAATTTACTGTCTCTGTATAATTGTCTTTTATATTTTAAAAGTCGTAGGATATATTTTGGTAGGGGATATTTGTAATATTGTTTTTTTAGTTTAGGTGTATGGGACGTGATAGATTCTGATAGGGATGTGCAAAAGTGAGAAATTGTATTAGGATTTATGTCTTGTGTAAAATCAAACGTCGATGTTATGTCGTTGATAACCTTGTTAATATTGCAACTCTGGTAATGGAAAATATATTCCGGGGGAGGTAGGGTAGGTTGGGATTGGATATTAAAATCAAATTGAATGGATAGGTGGTCGGAACAGAGGTCTGGGATCAGTTTTATGGAGTGAATTAGGTGGCGGATGTTGGATGTGCATAGAATTACATCGGGGGTTGTTGATTGTCTTTCACTCATGATAAAAGTTGGAGAGGTTGGAATTTTAATGAAGTTCGAATTGGAGATAAAGGATTGGATTTGACGGGATTTCCTACTATTGACGTTAAAATCGCCAATTACGATTGCATGGTCATATAGAGATGCTTTTGTGAATATTGTGTCGTCAATAGAGGAATATGGATGGATATATACTAGGAAAACGTGAAGGGTGAAATGTGTGAGGGGAAGAGTAAAATGAAGGCATTCATTCAGGTTGTTATTTATGCGGGGTGGGTTGGCTTTACCGTATGATAAGGAAGGATGAAAGGAGGCAATGGAACCTCCTCGTTGATTTTCATTAGCTATTGAGGAAGGTATTTGCATACTCTTCCAGTTGTTGAAATTGAAGTTCTCTCTAGTTTTAGTTTCAACGAGGAGGTTTATATGAATTGGGTTGTTGGATAGGTAATGGGCGAGTAAATGGAATTTATTACGAAGGGAATTAATGTTAGAGTAAAGGAAACGTATACTAGTCATTATTTACCTGCACATTACCTGTGTGTACACCGGCGGTTGGGAGTACGGGAGGGATGTCTTCGGGGAATTTCAGGTCGAACATTACAATGAACATGCGGTTGCCTGAAAATGATGCGTGTACCTCAATATCGAAAGATTCAATGAATCTTCTTCTAAGTTTTTTTAGAAGTTCGTTTCGGTCAACGGCTGAGGGCCTGTTTATTTCTGTAGCGTACGTATCAAGAATATAGTCATGCAATGAAAATGGTTTATGAACGCGTACGTGTTTAGTTACTGACCTGTCCATGTCGGCGGTTTTTTGATTAGTAAGGTGTATCTTGACGTTCGGGATTCCTTCGATGGGTTTAGTGGGCCTCTTTTTACACTTCTGTGACCAGGGTGCGTGTCCTTCTTCTTTGCATGCCGAACATTTCTCCGGGAGCGTTGTGCTGCACGAGGATGTATTGTGTGTTCCTCCACATTTGGCGCATTTAACTGCATGCGGACAAGCCATTTAACAGGATTTTACAAATATAAACACAAATACATTAATAAATACAAACTGTCAAAGAAAAAAATAGTTGAATTTGTAAATTGTTGGAGAAAGTAACCCAATTGAATATTTTTCAGATTTCAAAGAATATTAAGTACTGATTACATTCTGTAATGAGAAACAATTGTATGTTTAAATTGTAAATAAAAACAATTGAATATTTTTGATCAATTTATGTTATTTTCCATTTTTAGATTTCTTTAAAAAAATTAAAACTGCCGAGCTAAAATAAAAAACAAATGAATTTGTGACTTATCAGAAACAAAACAATTCATTTTATTATTAACATTTTCTCATAAGTTTTTATTTCTTTTTAGAAAATAAAAACAATCTGTAATTTGCGCCTGAAGAAAAATAATTTAATGTGTGAAGTATCAACTGTCATTGGTCATTTGTCAATTGTCATTTATCACTTGTGATCTGCCAACTACAATAAAAAAAAACTATATGTGAAGTAGGCATAACTAAAATGTAACAGACTGGAGTTCTATTTATGACGATTACTGCATGTACATATGCTTTGGAAATTTTATTTCAATATTACAAAATGCTACTTATATCTCGTTTACGAACTATATTGAACAAGGAAAAATACCTCAATAGATGAAATGGTTTGATGACAATCTTATACAAATGCGTGACAACATAATAAACAAATTGCATTCACAATTAAATTTAAATGAGTTAATTAAAAAATCGAAAAAAATCGGCATACAATCTGCCTGAGTAAGCCACGGTGTAGTGAAACAATTGTATCAGTGTCATCATATAATAGAGCAAACCAGCGTGTTTTATTAATTTAAATTAAAAGAAATGATCAATACTTTTGCTAAATTATTGATTCATCAGTTGAGGTAAAATTAACTTTTCTTAATTGGTAAGAATAAATCGCGAACATATAAAATTACAGCTACAATACATAATAATTAACCAGGAAAATTTCAGTCTCTAATCGAAGATTTAGGGCAAAATCGTCAGGTTATGATCATAACTTAGAAATTATCGACAGTTTCTGTAGGGTCTGCTTTTGATCTAAATATTTGTAGAAGAGTAATAGAGCGAAATAGGCTGTTCTTATTACGGATAAAGAAACGTGCCGCTTAGGTTCCTAAGAAGAAATATTGCCTTATTCAGTTTTTTTTTTTGACAATTCATTTGTATTGTATTCCCATAATAATTAATTATCAATGTGAATGCCTAAGAATTTGGCTGAATCTTCAATACATACATCATCGTGGTGTTTTAATAAGAATAATATTCGTGATGTTTTGTTTCTATTTATTTGCACTAAACCACAATATATATATTGTCATATATCTGTCATGCTGACATAAACAGCCAGAAAATTCTCTCCAAAAAAGGGGACTAAAAACTGAACAAAAGCAAGTATAGAATATTGTGGATGTCGAAGAGGATACTACCTCCCTCATCACCATGATCAAGAAAGGGTTTGAGTGGAAGAACACATTTAATTGTGAACTCCGCCCGTGCTTCTTTTGACCAAAATTTTATGTATGTTTTTTTTTATTTTTGTTAATTTGTTAATATGTATTATTTTAAAAAGAAGACCGAAGATAAATAAATAAATAAATAAATAAATAAATAAATGCAGCTTTATGTCTACGATATCATTTATGTGTACTGATATACATAGCTCATTTGCCAAAGAAATTATATTAGTGTCAGCAGCAAATAGGACCACATTTACATCGTTCATATAACTAACAAAATCGTTGCAATATATCAAATGTAGCAACGGTCCCAGAGTGTACCCTTGAGGAATACCATGCTTGATTTGTAATTGTTTTGATGATGTCCCATTCATGCACACCACTTGTCTTCTATTTGATAGGAATGACAAAACAAGTTTGCACGTAGAATGCTCAAAATTATACAAGTAAAGCTATTTTAATAAATGTAGTGAGGCACACAATCATAGGCCACCCTCAAAGCAAGATATTATTTTGTTAACAAAATTAATTATTTCATCTCCAATGCTCTTTCCTTTTCTAAATCCATACTGAGCCTCAGACAGGAGTTTATTATCTTCAAGAAAGGCAACAATTTGCGAAAACATAATTTTCTCCACTATCCTTAAGAATTTTGGTAAAAGAGAAATAGGTTTATAGTTATTGAGATTTTCGCCTTTCTTGAAGCCAGGTATAATTTTCGCCAACTTAAGTGCATTTGGAAACACACCAGTTGTCAATATTTGGTTTACAAGTTTTGTTAACGGTTTAATCAAAACATTGACAAGTTCCTTTAAAAGAATAACAGAATAATTTATTTCGATATTATAACTAAAAACTGATAGATTATGTTTTTCGTAAAATTTTCTAATGGGGCAATCAAGATGATATTAAGCTGATTGACAAGGTATTTATGATATTATTGAATTAATCTTGTGGCCTATTTTTCTGGGATCTTTAGGAACGGACGACGTATATTTTTCTTTCGTGGTGGCTTTTATGTACTCACTTCTGCGTACATTTATGTCATTGTGATTTTTTTGTAGACGCTACCGAGGTTAAAAGTGCTAAGAAATTCTCTAAATGCCGATTCAAATTAATTTAATTGTAATTTTCACTATACTCTCCTAATGACTCAATTCCTCTTCCTCATAAATTGGCTTTAAAAATGTTGAACTGTTTAAATTCACAGAAAAAACTAGTTATTAGAAACTGTGTTAAGTCTCAACCAGAGCGTTTAAGTGAGAAATTATATATATATATATATATATATATATATATATATATATATATATATATATCCTAGAGTTAAATAATAAATAAATATGTAAATATTTCGGGTTATGTGTATTCATAAAAAGGGACAAAATTTACATGAGAAAAGTTTCAGAAGCAAAGAACCACAATTGCACCACAGAGGCAAGAGATTATGGGGGCTATTTCCTAAATTGGCGTCATTCAGATACGCAATAATTACGCGAACCGAACAAAGACCACGATAAGAGGGGGCAGCTTTAATACTCATAAGGGTTTTCCTGAATGAACTAATAAGCTTACTCTTTTTCAAGATCAATGCGCTGAATTGGGGTTGTTCGTATTCTCAAGCTATAATTACGACCTTGATAAAATAAGAGTATTTCTAATAAAAAGGCATAATCATTAAACAATATAATAGATAAAAGTAAAGAAAATAAACAGCGATTGTTATGTTTATTTTAAGTTTAACGTTCCTAATTCCAAGATATATTACAAAATAATGGCTTCCACTATTAATTTATGGACTACGCAATAGTACTTTTATAATCTATATATTTAAATTATTGTAATTCCTTAATAGTTTCTCAAGTCTAAATGATAAGAATCATCTCGTAGAAAATAGAAATTATAATTGAATTATAATTTCACAAAAACATTGTATTCCCCTATTTTATGCGGCGTATTTAATTCAATTTAAATGGTAATGACGCATATTTCATTCTACCTTAAAGCATCATGAACAAGGACGTATTTAATAAAAATTATGACGCTGCCACATCTATATTTACCATTATACTCTGATTTTTTTTTAATTTCAATGTTGAAGGGTACTTCAAACCCAATTACTCTGCCTTCCAATTATAAATTACCCGCTTCCATTATCATTTTTATTTAATTTGTATTGTTTTGATTAATTAATTATTTAAAATTTGATATAGGCAGTGAAATGAGTGAATCAATTTTAGCAGTCTGTGTATATAATAAAGCAAAACTCGGGGTTTTAATAGATAAAGAATTGATAAAGACTTTACCTATTATTTCATAAAGTTTCAACAAGAGATGAGTGAGAAAGTAATTCAAGAAATAACGGGGTTTTATTAATTTAAAAGTATAGCTATTAATTTACATGAGATTGAATTTGCTTAATTAGTTTCAAACGTTCTTTTACGTTAAATAGCTAATATTTAAAGTGCGAAAGTAATAAAATTCCGCTCATTTCAACGGTTAGATAATATTTATCCAATAACGCTATAAATATGTAATGGAGTTTCGATTATACGATATGTTTGTCCTTTTTTTTATTATGTGTGTAACGTAATACATTGTGTATTCGGATTTTTTATACTGTCGAAACGTGTATGGGATATTTTATGTGTTCAATATCCACACATTACAAGAGCCATTGATTTTCACGCCATTTGCGAACACTCGCAGCATTTGATATCCTAACATAAATCTTTAGAAAAGCATAACATATTCATATATCACACGCCGCACACTAGCGGAATTACTTTTCCTACAGGTATTTTTTTCCACGGCTTTTGTAATCGGGAATTTACGATCGGGCGTAATGTTTGTTTCGCAGATATATTTTTCTACCAGACGTGGGTAAATGTGAAATGAAAAAAATCAGATCTTTCTGTTCGACTTTAAATCATTGCGAAATTGTGTTTTCGCTTATCATCATTTGTTTTAAAAGTATGATAATACCTAGATTGCTCCAATCCACTATTATCACAGACTTATGAGAGTCCAAGGAACGCAGAGGAACTGGGACTCAAAAAAGAACGAATGAGGTTAAGAAAAATCCAAGGAACATCGCAGAAAATGCTCAAAACCCGCATTGGGGCCTGACTCCTAGTGACTTTATATTATTAAATGTTTACAAAAAAAAATGTCACCATAATGAAGGTGTGTACTACAGATAGAAGAGTTATTTTAAAAAAAATACCACCCCTTTATGTAAAAAAATAATAAATTGCCAAGACTAATATTATCATTTTGTAGGTTCTTAACATTTTTTTACAGCAAAACCACGAGCCGTACAAAATATTTACTTCTTTAAAATATAGTTCATAGTTTTATAAGACAGAGTAGAGTTGGTGTTAATAAAAAAATAAAAAAGGAACGTGAGAAATGTGGAGAATTCGTTGGATATCTTACAAAGCATGTATTAAATAAAATAGTGAAGTAAGAAATATAACTGTGTTTATTTAATTCAATAATAAACTTCACATAACTCGCAAATACATATTCTTACAAAGCATAGTTGAAAATCCTCAAATATCTGTTCAAAAATGTGCCAGGAGTTTAGGATTGGAGAAGTCAACAGTTTATAAGGTACTAGCGGCAAATAAGTTTAAAGCATTTAAACCAAGATATGTTTAGACTTTGCAAGAACATTATTATGACAATCGTTCTGAATTTTGTCTCATGGTACAAGGTGAAATAGAAATTGATAGAACATTTCCTAAGAAGATTTTTTTTCTGGTCAACAGAAAATCCAACAATCCGAATTATCTGCAAAAATCAATATTCTCGAAAAATCAATGTTTGGTGTGGAATTTTGAACGGAAATATTATAGGGCCATACATATTTCAGCACAGTTTAAATTCAGAAAGATATTTAGAATTTTTAAATGTGGAAATGGAAAATGAATTTAACAAACATGTTACCTTTGGCTAAAAGATATTGTCTTTGGTTTATGCAGGATGGGGCACGTGCACATAGTACTCGTGTCGAAATTGAATATTTAATTGAAAAATTTAATGAGAAATTGATTGGAAGACATTCAAGATTTCCATGGCCTGCTCGCATTTTGGAAATTAATAGGATTTGGAAAATAAAATTAGAAATATTTCAATATTCTTGAAAATGTAATCAGAGATTTTAACAGAAGAACAAATTTATGTATTGAGAGGGAAGGGGATCGCATCGAGTGATTTTTATTCAATTAATAATATCGTTAAGGTTGTTAATTTCAAAGAAATTCAATTTTTTTCGTTGATTAAAACCGCATGGCATTTCTTTTGTCTTTTTTTATATGTTTATGATCAAGCACCAACTTTTATAATGAATAAAATTTTCTGGGAAATTTATAATAAAAAAGTTTCCCGGGTACTGAATTAGTTTAGTATACATAGGAATTTAACATGTAATATCACATTTATGCATTTTGCTGCTTCCCAGATCATTTTAGAGAAAAAGTAAAAGAGTTAAAATTTCATTTTTATTTGCTATCGATTTTTTACTGGAAAATTTAAACATGACTGTATATTTTGTGTAGTTTCCAATTATTAATAACGTTCCTTTACAACAGTTTGTGATATTGTCAATAATAAAGGTACAGTACTCTTAACTAAAATTAATATTTTCTGAGAAACTCAGTATATGAGTGAACACATTTGACATCTCTGACGGTTGCATTTTAGTATTTTGTCCATGCAGGACCAATATTAATTTGAGGATGGGTGTTCACTATCCCACCCTCCAGTTTTAAAATACAAACAAGGGTTTCTTTACAAATAATTAAAATAAATAAATTCATATATTAGTACTATAAGCTAGCTCGTAATCAAATTAATGATGAGCAATACACTCGTTTATGATCTTAAGGTTGCAGGGTGGGATAGTGGCCACCCACCCACCCTACATAAAAAATTAAATTTAAACTACAACACAGTTTATAAAATCTTTACAATCATTTATATTTTTCTCCGTTTTTGTAAAAGAACTTCAACTGACAGTGATGAAAGTAAAATTATATATGTAGGGTGGGTGGGTGGCCACTATCCCACCTTCGAACTTATAGATCACTAACGAGTGTGTTGCTTGAATTCTTTACTCTGTTGGTCAAATAATACTTCGAAAGTTTGCCACGTAATTGGGAACTTTTCCTGTAGGGTAATAAATAAATAAAAAATGATGATGTGAAATGATTTGCTCAATTTTGGATTCTTTACTTGTTATATAAATTGCATGTTTATGAATGTTCACCAAAAACTTTTCAGTTCCAGTTTTTAACGATATAACCATTATAAATCTCAACAGGATCATTCGTTCATGAGATGTGCCCACCGGCAGACACATAGTCAGATATACAAACCATCCTATGCCACTGTAGGTTCCAGTGAAGTCGTAACCTACATCACTCTAAACGTGCTGTGGATGTCGAGCCGTTATTGGTAACATAAGACGTGACTGATAGGATTACAAACCGAAAGTTCTGATTCAGCGATATATTTTTCGAAGGGTTACAGGATGGCTTGAGTTAGCTAAGCATAGATCGGCAATTGATATGGTACTCAAGAAATCTTGTTGTCTTGAACGACATTTGTTTTCCTTGCATCTCGGTTCTTCTTCTGCGACGTTACTGACTCTCGCTAATTCATGCCTGACAGTAAACGACAAATGACTTCTAAGTGCACAACTTTAATTATAGAGCAAATAAATAGAAATCAAGTGTCCCTATTCTGCTTACAATATGCACCCTGAAGAGAGAATAATAAACAAAAATATTACGTTCTGGAAATTTGACAATGCATCTAATGTGTTTACCATAAATAGAGGACATAAATGGTATTATCAGATTCAAGGGCAATTGGAAATAACCAACAGAAAATGATGCGTTTTTTGGTGTTTGGACAGGACATAATTTTCCTCTAAAAGTGAAATATATAAGGCGAGACAGACATTTTTGACATTGGCATCTCTAAGCTGAACAAATACTTCATTTAGAATTTCAATGTGCTTATTAAAATCTGGAGTGCAAATAATTACATCGTCCAAATAAACGAAAAAATGCGGAAGTAATTCAGGGCCAAGAATACGATTCATAAGACGCTACTGTGTTTGGGAAGTATTATTTATTCCAAATGGCATCATCACGAACTGATAAAATCCTTTGCCGGGTACTGCAAATGCTGCTTTTTCTTCAAAAGGAATCTGCCAAAAAGCAGACTTGAGATCAATACTGGATAGATACTGAGTTCCATTCAATTTATTTAAAATATGGTATACTAAAAGCAAAGGATAGGCATCACGTTTTGAGAGTGAATTTAATTTCCTGTCATCGAAGCAAAAGCGCAAGTCAACCTTGGATTTCCGAAAAGTACAATCGAAAATCACGGACTGGGTAACTTCTTAATTACTCCTGCAGAGTCCATATTTTTGATGTTTTGATATAGCTATTCCAACATGTACGGCTTTTGTTTTACTGGACGGCTGTCCTTAATATCTATGACATGACAAGTTTTATTTGTTCGACCGAGTTTTGTTCCAGAACGCCACGATAGTTCCTGAAATGTATTAATAGCCTCGTTCAACAATACAAGCTGCGATTCATAAAAATCACTCTGCCCTTTAACCTGAGGCAATTTCAACTGATTTAAACTACAGCCATCAGATTCTGCATTGAATTCTTGCTTCCCAACCAAATAAGATTCGCAATTATAATCTGATTTTAAGCCGAACAAACGACAAAAATCTACCCCTAGTATCAAAAAATGAGCAACCGTGGGAACAACTACCACTTTCAATGACCGAATAATACTATTAAGACAAATTTGTAAGTACACATACCCAAGGACTGGCTGACATACTCCATCTGCTGTACTCAAGTCCTTTAGAGCGCATGCGTGCATTTTAAGGGACATACATTTAATTATAGTAACCCATGGGCCACCAAGAACAGAAATACTAAAAATTGAAATTTTACAAATGGTCTTTTATCGTTAAAAGTTTTATTCCACATTGGCGTGACTTCATGATGAAAATGAAATGAATTTTGAAGATATCCTTCTTGATCATGGGAAACCTTACAAAAATCTGAAACGATACCTAACCATTTTATCCATTCGTCACGATCTATAGTGAGCTGACATTTGTACGGAGAAGTTGCAGCCATTTGTCGGTTTTTCGAACACCTAATACAAGCAGAACGAATAATTCCAGGCGTTCCACATCCGTAACAAAATCTTCGCCTACCTTCAGTACAACTAGGCGAAGTATGTCCAACTTTCTGGCAATTCCAACAAGTCACCTGATTAATTGCTGGTTCTTCTAGAGCAGATACATTTTGAACAATTTCAGGCTTTTTAAAGGGCATAGATTTCACTCAGTTGTATCACAGATGAACTATCTAGCAATGCCAAATGAGGATGGTTGAATGATAACAAATTTTTCTTGATTATCTTGATTTTCATTATCGTCGAAGGAGGGGTGTTTAATCTCCGGAATAAACATTTGATAGTGGCAATGAAAATTATAACCCTTTCAGTAGATCCTTGCTTCCGAAATGGTATTTCCTCCCACAGATTATCTTCAGCATCCTGTGGTAAGAAGTATTCCTTAAGGGCCGATACTGAACTTCCCCAATATTTAATTGAACTAGCGATACTGCGAAACCAAATTAAGGCAGGGCCTACAAAAGGGTCAGTCGATGCAGCTAACAACATCTCATTTGAAACATTTGTGGAGATCTGCATTTCTAATCTGGTGTCGTCTTGATATCAGTGGAACTTCGAGTAGATGTCAACATAGTTGTTGTAGCAGGCGTCGATAGCTTTGGTTTACTAGTGGCCCTGGGTCTTCTTCCCTCAAAGTCTTCTTCTAGGACAAGGATGGTTACAAGAGTGTCTGTTTTGTAATCAGTGCATGGCTGTTCATCAGGCAGTCTATCAACAAGGCCTTTTAACTGAAGACATCGGCTTGATAATTTTGCAAAGGTTGTGTCACAAATCCTATCGAACTCGCTAATAGTGTAGGCAAGGCTGCTTAAACTACGCTCAATATCTTCTTTTTCTTCAACAAAATCAAAATCTACTAACTCATATTTATCAATACTTCGAGACTTGTCCTGTTATAAACATTTTCGCAACGCCTTACGCTTGTGTTATCATCACAACGTGTTATTAGCCCAGGCAAACAAAGTTCGTAATTCCTTTCGTGCATTCGTAAATGATTCGGTTCCATTTTTCGCTTGATAGTAAATATTCCAATATGCGACTTCGAACAGATTTAATAAGCGAATAAAATATAAGCAAATAAGACTGGAAAAATGTTTTTTTCGATTGAATTTAATTATTTACGAGTCAGCTAGGCGTTAATATTACACAAATTAAGATAATTAAACTAACTCTCATTAAACTTGAGTAATTTAAAGTTATAACAACAATAAAATATTGTTAAAATCTACCTAATTTAAATACTATCAACTATAGAACGACTAATAGCCAAACAATGAAACCCAACACAAAGAAAATTGCGATAATCATAATCGGTCCTAAACTGATCTTCACATTAAAACTGAACGACTTGTGAATAACAACACCAAAAAAGGATTGGAATATACAATAAACCAAAAATAAAAATATAGGATTCGAACCTCAGCCACTAAATTAAAAAAAAAACATCACTACTAGGGAAAAATTAACAATTTGTTGAAAAAAATACGCAAAGATGGCGACCAATTATAAGCGCAATAGGTTCGGCAACCCACCATCTAGCAAAACACATAGTCAAAGAAATTTCACATACCCAAAATAATCTTGTTAATAAAGAGAGAAAATTATCCAGCATTACATGAACATCTATATGGTATTGAATGGGATACACTATCAAGTTTCTCTGATATACATCTAGCTTTTTCAGAATTTTATAATATCTTAAACTCTGCACTTCTTGAGTTTATTCCAATTTGTATATTTAATATTTATTTATTATTTGGCATTCAAAGAAAAAAAAACTCAGACCAAACTCAACCTCAATGAGGGATAATTTAAGATATCTTCGAGCAATAATTATGTTAAACTAAATCTGCTTATATCTCTTACATGTCCACTTTTTAAAATCAAATTGTTCATGACATTCTTAGGAAACTTCCTAATAAATACCCTTCTAGTGATGACAATATACCTGTATTTCTTTTGAAAGATTGTGCTCCTATTTTCTGCTATTCGCTTTCATTTCTTTTCAACTTATCAATTAAAGCTTTTTCTAATATATTGAAATATCATCATTCTGTCCAATACTTAAATTGAATGTAAATATTCACAACATTAATAGCTTTCGACCTATGGCAATTTAATACATATTGCTAAAGACTTAACGTATGTTATATGACCAAATTTACAATAATATTAAATCGTTTTTCTCTAATAAACAGCATGGTTTTATTCTAAATTTATTCACTGTCATTCATGATATTGCTCAAATTCTTTACTCTGTTGGTCAAATAATACTTCGTTTGCCATGTAATTGGGAATTTTTCCTGTAGGGTAATAAATAAATAAAAAATGATGATGTGAAATGATTTGCTCAATTTTGGATTCTTTACTTGTTATATAAATTGCATGTTTATGAATGTTCAGCAAAAACTTTTTAATTCCAGTTTTTAACGATATAACCATAAGCTTAAATCTCAAAAGGATCATTCGTTTATGAGATGCGCCCACCGGCAGACACATAGTCAGATATACAAACCATCCTATGCCACTGTAGGTTCCAGTGAAGTCGTAACCTACATCACTCTAAACGTGCTGTGGATGTCGAGCCGTTATTGGTAACATAAGACGTGACTGATAGGATTACAAACCGAAAGTTCTGATTCAGCGATAAATTTTTCGAAGGGTTACAGGATGGCTTGAGTTAGCTAAGCATAGATCGGCAATTGATATGGTACTCAAGAAATCTTGTTGTCTTGAACGACATTTGTTTTCCTTGTTTCTGTATAGAGCAAATAAATAGAAATCAAGTGTCCCTATTCTGCTTACAATATGCACCCTGAAGAGAGAATAATAAACACAAATATTACGTTCTGGAAATTTACAATTCATCTAATGTGTTTACCATAGATGGAGGACATAAATGGTATTATCAGATTCAAGGGCAATTGGAAATAACCAACAGAAAAGGATGCATTTTTTGGTGTTTGGACAAGGCATAATTTTCCTCTAAAAGTGAAATATATAAGGCGAGACAGACATTTTTACATTGGCATCTCTAAGCTAAACAAATACTTCATTTAGAATTTCAATGTGCTTATTAAAATCTGCAGTGCAAATAATTACATCATCCAAATAAATGAAAAAATGCGGATCTAATTCAAGGCCAAGACTACGATCCATAAGACGCTGCTGTGTTTGGGAAGTATTATTTATTCCAAATGGCACGATCACGAACTCATAAAGTCCTTTGCCGGGTACTGCAAATGCTGCTTTTTCTTCAAAAGGAATCTGCCAAAAAGCAGACTTGAGATCAATACTGGATAGATACTGAGTTCCATTCAATGTATTTAAAATATGGTCTACTAAAGGCAAATTATAGGCATCACGTTTTGTGAGTGAATTTAATTTCTTATCATCGAAGCAAAAGCGCAAGTCAACCTTGGATTTCCGAACAAAATGTATGGGCGAACATCACGGACTGAATTACTCCTGCAGATTCTATATTTTTGATCTCTTGATATAGCCGTTCCAACATGTACGGCGATAAGGAATATTGTCTTTGTTTTACTGGACGGCTGTCCTCAGTATCTATGACATGACAAGTTTTATTTGTTCGACCGAGTTTTGTTCCTGAAAGCCACGATAGTTCCTGAAATTTATTAACAACCTCGTTCAACAATACAAGCTGCGATTCAGATAAATGACTCTGCCCTTTAACCTGAGGCAATTTCAACTCATTTAAACTACAGCCATCAGATTCTGCACTGAATTCTTGCTTCCCAACCAAATAAGATTCGGAATTAAAATCTAATTTTAAGCCAAACAAACGACAAAAATCAAAAAACGAGCAACCACTTTAAATGACCGAATAATACTATCAAAACAAATTGGTAAGTGCACATACCCAAGGACTGGCTGACATACTCCATCTGCTATACTCATTCCTTTAGAGAGCATGCGTGCATTTTAAGGGACAGACATTTAATTATAGTAATCCATGGGCCACCAAGAACAGAAATACTAGCCCCGGAATCAGAGCCGTGCAGGATGTATTAAAAATTGAAATTTTACAAATGGTCTTTTATCGTTAAAAGTTTTATTCCACATTGGCGTGACTTCATGATGAAAATGAAATGAATTTCGAAAATATCCTTCTTGATCATGGGAAACCTTACAAAAATCTGAAACGATACCTAACCATTTTATCCATTCGTCACGATCTATAGTGAGCTTGACATTTGTACGACCGGAGAAGTTGCAGCCCTTGAACTTCTCATTTGTCGATTTCCCAAATACCTAACACAAGCAAAACGAATAATTCCAGGCGTTCCACATCCGTAACAAAATATTCGCCTACCATCAGTACAACTAGGCAAAGTATGTCCAACTTTCTGGCAATTCCAACAAGTCACCTGATTAATTGCAGATACATTTTGAACAATTTCAGGCTTTTTAAAGGGCATAGATTTCACTCAGTTGTGTCACAGATGAAATATCTAGTAAAGCCAAATGAGGATGCTTGAATGATAACAAATTTTTCTTGATTATCTTGATTTTTATTATCGTCGAAGGAGGGGTGTTTAATCTCCGGAATAAACTTTTGATGGTGGCAATGAAAATTATAACCCTTTCAGTAGATCCTTGCTTTCGAGATGATATTTCCTCCCACAGATTATCTTCAGCATCCTGCGGTAAGAAGTATTCCTTAAGGGCCGATACAGAACTTCCCCAATATTTAATTGAACTAGCGATACTACGAAACCAAATTAAGGCAGGGCCTACAAAAGGGTCAGTCGATGCAGCTAACAACATCTCATTTGAAACATTTGTGGAGATCTGCATTTCTAATCTGGTGTCGTCTTGATATCAGTGGAACTTCGAGTAGATGTCAACATAGTTGTTGTAGCAGGCGTCGATAGCTTTGGTTTACTAGTGGCCCTGGGTCTTCTTCCCTCAAAGTCTTCTTCTAGGACAAGGATGGTTACAAGAGTGTCTGTTTTGTAATCAGTGCATGGCTGTTCATCAGGCAGTCTATCAACAAGGCCTTTTAACTGAAGACATCGGCTTGATAATTTTGCAAAGGTTGTGTCACAAATCCTATCGAACTCGCTAATAGTGTAGGCAAGGCTGCTTAAACTACGCTCAATATCTTCTTTTTCTTCAACAAAATCAAAATCTACTAACTCATATTTATCAATACTTCGAGACTTGTCCTGTTATAAACATTTTCGCAACGCCTTACGCTTGTGTTATCATCACAACGTGTTATTAGCCCAGGCAAACAAAGTTCGTAATTCCTTTCGTGCATTCGTAAATGATTCGGTTCCATTTTTCGCTTGATAGTAAATATTCCAATATGCGACTTCGAACAGATTTAATAAGCGAATAAAATATAAGCAAATAAGACTGGAAAAATGTTTTTTTCGATTGAATTTAATTATTTACGAGTCAGCTAGGCGTTAATATTACACAAATTAAGATAATTAAACTAACTCTCATTAAACTTGAGTAATTTAAAGTTATAACAACAATAAAATATTGTTAAAATCTACCTAATTTAAATACTATCAACTATAGAACGACTAATAGCCAAACAATGAAACCCAACACAAAGAAAATTGCGATAATCATAATCGGTCCTAAACTGATCTTCACATTAAAACTGAACGACTTGTGAATAACAACACCAAAAAAGGATTGGAATATGCAATAAACCAAAAATAAAAATATAAAATTCGAACCTCAGCCACTAAATAAAAAAAAAACATCACTACTAGGGAAAAATTAACAGTTTGTTGAAAAAAATACGCAAAGATGGCGACCAATTGTAAGCGCAATAGGTTCGGCAACCCACCAACTAGCAAAACACATAGTCAAAGAAATTTCACATACGCAAGATAATCTTGTTAATTAAGAGAGAAAATTATACAGCTTTACATGAACATTTATATGGCATTGAATGGGATACACTATCAAGTTTCTCTGATATACATCTAGCTTTTTCAGAATTTTATAATATCTTAAACTCTGCACTTCTTGAGTTTATTCCAATTTGTAAATTTAATATCTATTTATTATTTGGCATAGTATTGAAATAATACACCTAATCAAAGAAAAAAAACTCAGACCAAACTCAACCTCAATGAGGGATAATTTCAGATATCTTCGAGCAATACTTATGTTAAACTAAATCTGCTTATATCTCTTACATGTCCACTTTTTAAAGTCAAATTCGGACAAATTTATTCATGACATTCTTAGGAAACTTCCTAATAAATACTTTTCTAGTGATGACAATATACCTGCATTTCTTTTGGAAGATTGTGCTCCTATTTTCTGCTATTCGCTTTCAATTCTTTTCAACTTATCAATAAAAACTTTTCCTAATATATTGAAATATCATCATTCTGTTCAATACTTAAATCGAAGGTCAATATTCACAACATTAATAGCTTTAATACATATTGCTAAAGTCTTTGAACGTATGTTATATGACCAAATTTACAATAATATTAAATCGTTTTTCTGTAATAAACAGCATGGGTTTATTCTTAAGTTATTCACTGTCATTCATGATATTGCTTGAATTCTTTACTCTGTTGGTCAAATAATACTTCGAAAGTTTGCCATATAATTGGGAATTTTTCCTGAAGGGTAATAAATAAATAAAAAATGATGATGTGAAATGATTTGCTCAATTTTGGATTCTTTACTTGTTATATAAATTGCATGTTTATGAATGTTTACCAAAAACTTTTCAGTTCCAGTTTTTAACGATATAACCATTATAAATCTCAACAGGATCATTCGTTCATGAGATGTGCCCACCGGCAGACACATAGTCAGATATACAAACCATCCTATGCCACTGTAGGTTCCAGTGAAGTCGTAACCTACATCACTCTAAACGTGCTGTGGATGTCGAGCCGTTATTGGTAACATAAGACGTGACTGATAGGATTACAAACCGAAAGTTTTGATTCAGTGATAAATTTTTTAAAGGGTTAGAGGATGGCTTGAGTTAGCTAACCATAGATCGGCATTTGATATGGTACTCAAGATATCTTGTTGTTTTGAACGACATTTGTTTTCCTTGTTTCTCGGTTCTTCTTCTGCGACGTTACTGACTCTCGCTAATTCATGCCTGACAGTAAACGACAAACGACTTCTAAGTGCACAACTTTAATTATAGAGCAAATAAATAGAAATCAAGTGTCCCTATTCTGCTTACAATATGCACCCTGAAGAGAGAATAATAAACAAAAATATTACGTTCTGGAAATTTGACAATGCATCTAATGTGCTTACCATAAATAGAGGACATTAATGGAATTATCAGATTCAAGGACAATTGGAAATAACCAACAGAAAATGCATTTTTTGGTGTTTGGATAGGGAATAATTTTCTTCTAAAAGTGAAATATATAAGGCGAGACGGACATTTTTGACATTGGCATCTCTAAGCTGCACAAATACTTCATTTAGAATTTCAATGTGCTTAGTAAAATCTGGAGTGCAAATAATTACATCGTCCAAATAAACGAAAAAATGCGGAAGTAATTCAGGGCCAAGAATACGATCCATAAGACGCTACTGTGTTTGGGAAGTATTATTTATTCCAAATGGCATCATCACGAACTCATAAAGTCCTTTGCCGGGTACTGCAAATGCTGCTTTTTCTTCCAAAAGAATCTGCCAAAAAGCAGACTTGAGATCAATACTGGATAGATACTGAGTTCCATTCAATTTATTTAAAATATGGTCTACTAAAAGCAAAGGATAGGCATCACGTTTTGAGAGTGAATTTAATTTCCTATCATCGAAGCAAAAGCGCAAGTCAACCTTGGATTTCCGAACAAAAAGTACAATCGAAAATAACGGACTGGGTAACTTCTGAATTACTCCTGCAGATTCCATATTTTTGATCTTTTGATATAGCTGTTTCAACATGTACGGCTTTTGTTTTACTGGACGACTCTTCTTAGTTACTATGACATGACAAGTTTTATTTGTTCGATCGAGTTTTGTTCCTGAACGCCACGGTAGTTCCTGAAATTTATTAATAACCTCGTTCAACAATACAAGCTGCGATTCAGATAAATCACTCTGCTCTTTAACCTGAGGCAATTTCAACTCATCTAAACTACAGCCATCAGATTCTGCATTGAATTCTTGCTTCCCAACCAAATAAGATTCGGAAGTAAAATCTAATATTAAAACAAACGACAAAAATCTACCCCTAGTATCAAAAAAGGAGCAACCGTGGGAACAACTACCACTTTCAATGACCGAATAATACTATTAAGACAAATTGGTAAGTACACATACCCAAGGACTGGCTAACATACTCCATTTGCTATACTCAAGTCCTTTAGAGAGCATGAGTGCATTTTAAGGGACAGACATTCAATTATAGTAACCCCTGGGCCACCAAGTACAGAAAAATTGAAATTTTTACAAATTGTCTTTCATCGTTAAAAAGTTTAGTCCACATTAGCGTGACTTCATGATGAAAATGAAATGAATTTTGAAAATATCCTTCTTGATCATGGGAAACCTTATAAAAATCTGAAACCATTTTATCCATTAGTTAGAATCTATAGTGAGCTTGACATTTGTACGACCGGAGAAATTGCAGCCCTTGAACTTCTCATTTGTCGATTTCCCGAACACCTAACACAAGCAGAACGAATAATTCCAGGCGTTCCACATCCGTAACAAAATCTTCGCCTACCCTCAGTGCAACTAGGCGAAGTATGTCCAACTTTCTGGCAATTCCAACAAATCACCTGATTCATTGCTGGTTCTTCTAGAGCAGATACATTTTGAACAATTTCAGGCTTTTTAAAGGGCATATATTTCACTCAGTTGTGTCACAGATGAAATATCTAGTGACGCCAAATGAGGATGCTTGAATGATAACAAATTTTTCTTGATTATCTTGATTTTTATTATCGTCGAATGAGGGGTGTTTAATCTCGGAATAAACTTTTGATGGTGGCAATGAAAATTATAACCCTTTCAGTAGATCCTTGCTTTCGAGATGGTATTTCCTCCCACAGATTATCTTCAGCATCCTGCGTTAAGAAGTATTCCTTAAGGGCGGATACTGAACTTCTCCAATATTTAATTGAACTAGCGATACTGCGAAACCAAATTAAGGCAGGGCCTACAAAAGGGTTAGTCGATGCAGCTAACAACATCTCATTTGAAACATTTTTGGAGATCTCCATTTCTAATATGGTGTCGTCTTGATATCAGTGGAACTTCGAGTAGATGTTAACATAGTTGTTGTAACAGGCGTATGCAGCTTTGGTTTCCTAGTGGCCTTGGGTCTTCTTCCCTCAAAGTCTTCTTCTAGGGCAAAGATTGTTACAAGAGTGTCTGTTTTGTAATCAATGGATGGCTGTTCATCAGGCAGTTTATCAACAAGGCCTTTTAAATGAAGACATCGGCTTGATAATTTTCCAAAGGCTGTGTCACAAAATCTATCGAACTCGCTAATAGCCTCGGCTATGCTGCTTAAACTACGCCCAATCTCTTCCTTTTCTTCAGCAAAATCAAAATCTACTAACATCATATTTATCAATACTTCGAGACTTGTCCTGTTATAAACACTTTCGCAACGCCTCACGCTTAGTGTTATCATCACAACGTGTTTTTAGCCGAACCAAACAAAGTTCGTAATTCACATCATTTTCCCTTGATAGTAAATATACCAATATACGACTTCGAACAGATTTAATAATCAAATAAAATGTACGCAAATTAAGTCGTACTACTGCTTAAGTCGTACTACATGCATTTAGCACAAACTACGGCGACAACAGCACAATCGTCGGTAGCCAAATATACATTTGAGTCAACCACGTTGTGGGACGTATTATTATTTAATGCAAACAAACCACTTTATAAATTTTGACAGCAAGTGAGTTTATTTCAATCGTCTTATAATTTTCTGCATATTTTTGGTAGTAAATCTTGCAAGTAAATTACTGACAAAATTATGTTTCTTATTAAATATAGATTCAGTACAATTTACATAATCGTTTGGTCAAAACGATATATGTTTAATAGTATTCAATATTAAGTTATATTTAGTTGTAAATTTTAATGTGCTGTGTCTTAAGTTGTACCCGTATGAGATTCCTAAATCGTACTGGTACGACTTAGGATTTTTGTTTTGTTTTTCTACTCTCATATGATGTTTCCTACATTATTTATATTTTAAACCATAATCATGTCAAGACAGTTAAAGCGAATTTATAATGGATGGAAACAAGAAAATATAAACGAGGCGTTAAATTAATTATCAGAAAGAGTTATATTGGATTCAAAGAAGTGAATCGACAATATAATATCCCTTCATCAACGTTATATCGTCATTTAAAGGATTGAATAAGAATTTAAAATTTGGAAGGCCTGAGGGTATAACTGAAAATATGAAAGAGTTGGTTGTGCACATTTTCAATTTAGAATCAATTTTTTTTTGGGGATTACTGCAACTGATCTAAGAAGACTTGCTAACCAGGCAGAAAATTTTAAATTGCAACCGTTTTAATAAAGAAAAATAGATTGCAGGGAAGAAATGGTACTATAAATTCATGAAGGATAATCCTTGTTGATCTTTAGGTACTCCTGAAGCAACATAAATGGCCAGGACCAGGGCTTTCAATAAAGAAAGTATTTATGGATTCTTTGATAAATATGGATTATTCACTGTTGAATGCTGCAGGTGAATACATACCTCCTATGTTAATTTTTAGCGCATGCGGATGAACGATTCCTTAAAGAAAGAAGGACCACCGGATACTATGTTTGGATGCTCTAAAAACTGTTGAATAAAGTTAGAACTTTTTGTTCAATATTTGTAACATTTTATCAAGTATACAATGTTGGAGAATAGTAACAATAAGCAAATATTTCTTCTTTTGAATGAACACACTATCCATACAAAAAATATTGAAGCTATAGAACTAGCTTGCAAGTATGGCCTTATAATGTTTTCATTTCATTTTGGACAGATCTTTTCTTAAATCTCTAAAAGCCAATTATAACGAAGCTTTAACTTCTTGGTTAAGAACAAATCCTGGTAACACAATTTAACAAACTATTATGTCAGAACTGTTTGGAATTGTATATTCAAAATTATTTCGTATAAATATTGCTTTGAATCTACCAACCATGCAACAAGCATTCAATTGATGGCCGTATTTACGCTTCTACAATTGTGATTGAAAACTCTTTACGCACTAATCCATTGGAAATCAATAATCAAAAAATAAAGTTGCAATTAAATACTTTAGCTCCGATTCCTATAATAAACCAAAGCAAAAGGTTCCATAGATGCTCAGTCGAAATTTCGAACACGCCTAGAAAGCATAAAAAATACGGCAAAAAAGAAGAAATGCAGTCATTAATAAAAAAGAATTGACATTAAAAATTTAAAAGAAGAAAAGCCATTGGTTTTGTTTTATTTGTGTAGAAGATCGGACGGAAAACATGATTCAATGCTTGAGATGAAAATCTTGAGTATACGATTTTTGCGCTGGATTGAACAAGTGAACAAAGAGATTTGTATGTAATGATTGTACTAATTGAACGCATCTGTAAGCATATGAATAATAATTACATTTTAATTATTATCTTGAACTCCTAGGTACGACTTAGGATATAGGTGGTACGACTTAGGTTATAGGTGGTACGACTTAAGAAACAAGTTGACTTAGTTTTTATAGATTTAGTTTTTTACGTGAAAACATATATAGATTTTCTAGTTTCGTTATAACACATAGTACCAATATTAACAAAGGTCTGAGTAACACATTTAATTTATACTTATTTTTAACTTCTGAGTTTTATACAGTTTTTTTTTAAATTAAGGGGTACGACTTAAGTATTAACCAAAAATCAGAAAATTAAATTACGAAAAATTATGATAAATAATTCTCAATTAAGTGAAATTTCAAATTACAAAAAACAATATCCGAGTCCACGGACATTGGACTCCATTTCTTGTGACGCCCTTTTGCTCTTGCAATATGAATACTATTATTTAAATGATAATTATTATATCGCTAACAAGCAATTTTAAATAACAAAACATTTAATCTTTTGCAATCTTTTTTAAATAAGATTCATTTTATAGATTTTATTCATTTCAAGATTTAAGACTAAGTTAATAAGGAAAATAATTTAATTCTCAAAGATAACCTTGAAATAAATAAAGCTGAAAATCAAGGAAACCCCTCCATTAATGACAAATAAAAATGTTTAGCGTTTCCGTATATTAAAATTCCTTATTAACTGATTTTATAGACTTGTCGATCTCTTCTATCTCTCATACTCTTAAAAATCCTGTAAAAAGCTAAACTAGTCGAATGAATACATATAATTAGTGAAATACACCAAGTGTTTATTAATTAATTTTATACTATTAAACACGATTTTGATGTTAAAATGCACTCTTTAAAAGCATGATACTACATATATTTTTAAAAACATTCAGTGAAATAAGTCACTGTGTAAGATTTGAAAACGTGGCTTTACGCTGTCGACTAATCTTTACATCCATCCGTGCACTGACTCTTTCTCTGTGCAAATATATAAATGAAATATTCATTTTGCGAGTATACGAAGATGCAAAAGCCCTTTGAGCTCGTATTTCACTCTTTGATCTAATGCCCTATTATATTCAGCATAATTATTGTAAACTGCCAGCTAACGAGTAACGACTTCTGATTATATAATTTGCTAGTTTTGTATGGAACTTCTCAATTCAGACAGCGTACTTCTGAATTGTTTAAAAAAATTGAAAAATATGATTAATTTTTCATAATGATTAAAATAATAAAACATATAAAATACATCTTTAATATTTTAGAAACCAACCCCTAAATATTAGACGTGATTAATATTATAGTATTAGAAAGTATGTTTTATAAGGATTATAAGTAAAATATTAGGTGGGATTTAATAGTGGCGACAAATTAGGTCAGTACGCTCGCTCAGAAGACTTAAGGATGGATTATGTCTCTGTTGAAAAAAAAATGACTCTAGAATATTAAACTTAAACCTCTGTTTCAATTATAAACTAATTTAAAGAATATAAATGAAACTTAATGAGAAAATATTACATAATAGTTACTACGCTTATTTTATGGATTACCACAAAATAATTATCGGCACCATCTCGATGACAAAATACATTTTATTAATATATAACAAATTCAAAAGTAAATCATTCCTTCTTATTGTACAAAATAAAATTAAAAGTTAAAACTCTATTGTTCTATTTGGCATAAAACATCTGAAGGATTTTATTTACTCTCTAAAATAGTAATAAGTTGATTAGTTCTATTATTAATAAAGGTTTAAATTAAATTACACTTGGTTTGTTTCACATTTTTTCTCTAGTAAATAATAAATAATAAATCAATAATAGTTTAAAATGTTTCACCAAGTAATAACTGAGAAAGTCATTCCTGAAATATAGTTAGTATTAAATGATTAGAAAATGTTTGCTCCAAATTTCTTTCATATACTTTCAGGAGAAATTTCATTTGATTTATTGATATATTACATAAAATTTATTAACAAAATCATAGGATTCAGTAGATACAAAATCGTATAAAAAATAAACACATCCATTTATCTTATGACATAACTTCGAAATCACAAATACTATACTAAAATATCCACTGGAGGGGCGTTTAACTGGCAGCAAGTCGAGACAATGGAGCGAGTTTCCGAAAGTTTGCAATGAATATTATCCCCCAGTATCATCCGAAAATGGATAACGTCAAATCTGCTTAATCTTTATACACATTTTAAGCGAGTTTCATGTGATTTATATTGCTTTTGTTGGCGGCGGTTAAGTTGACACAATTCATATAAATTGAAAATTATTGTCTCCGCGCAAAGTTTATATCCGAAAATATTATTATTTGAGAAAACTTCGCGGAGAATTCCGGCTCTATATAATCTGGGTCTTAACAAAAAAAAACTCTATTGTTTTATAATCTAATCATTCAGATATAACGATCTATCAAAACCTCTAAAATAAATATAAATGTTATTTTTTGCTTAAAGCCTTTTAACTAAATTATCCAATTCAGTGTTAATAAAAGAGTAATTGGTAATAATAATGCGGATAAATTTTATTATTCCATAATATAATATAATCAATTAAAACTATATAACAGAGAAGTTAGTCTATTAGCGTAAACTTGAAAATAACCTCACAGAAAAAAGTCCATGAGGGATAATTCAGGTTTGGGTGGATGCCAATTTATATCACCTCTCCTAAAGATCGATTTACCAAGAAAAATTTAACGAATTCGAGGCAGAAACTTGTTGAATATATTTAACATTGCTACGTTCTGCTGAAACCATGTTCTTTGGTTATAGCCAGAAAAGGTTTACAATTTAGCCACCAAGAAGTTGTCTAACATCTCCACATCCGAATGTATTATAACTACATGTCTTCTTTTATCATCTGATAGGTATGGTGAAATAGTCTATAAACCTATGAGAGAAAATAGAGAACATAGTAGAAAAACATAGAAAACATTTTCTCTGAAGAAAAGCTTAAACACCCTTGAAAAATTGAGGAATTTCTAAATACCCTTTAGTTCTCAAATTTGTAATTTGGAAGAGATTATACTGAAAAATTATGATAAAATAAATTAATGGACGCCAAATTTTTTTATAATTTTAGTAGAGTAGAGAACAGATAGACGGATTACAGTAAGACAGATGAACAGATGACAGATAGTCAAATAGCAGACGAAAACATGGACAAGTGAACACATAGAAAGGTAGCAGATGAACAAATGACAGATGGCAGATCGATAGATAATAGATAAACAGATGACAGATCGACAGATGACAGATACACAGGTACACAGAGGTAGACAGATAGACATATGACCGATAAATACGTGACAAAGGATGAGATGAACGGATGATGTCAGATAACAACCAATGAACAGGTAAAAGATAGAAAGGTAAGAGATAAACAGATAACAAAAAACATATGGATAACTGATCGACAGGTAAGAGGTGGACAGATGGACATATGACAGATAAATACGTGACAAACGTACAAATGAAAGATGGACCATGACAGATGACAAATGACACACAACAGATGGCAGATAGATAATTGACAGATGCCAAATAAACAGCAGGCAGTCGAATAGATGACAGATAAGTAGATGGGCAAATGGACTGGTTATAAATGGACAGATGGCAGAAAGCAGGTCGCAGATGAACAGATGACGTAAACATATTCCACATACATATGGAAAGATAGCAGGTGGACATATGACACATTAACAGATGATAGATGTCAAATGGACAGATGACACATAGACAGATGAAAGATGAACAGAAAACAGATAAATAGATGGCAGATCGACAGATGATAGATGAACAGACGGCAGATAGACAGATATCAGATAACAATAGATGGACAGGTAGCAGATAGACTGATATTATACGAAAATAAGGTTAAATGACAGATGGACGGATGACAGATGAATAGATGAGAGGTGGAAAGATCGACATAATAGACAAACAGACGACAGAGAGAGCAAAAAAAACAGAAGACTGTTGGATAGATAAGAGACAGACAAATTGTCAAACGAACGGACTACAGATAGCAGCTGAATAGATAACAGGTAGATAGATGATGGACGACAGATGTCAGATGACAAAAGACACAGGACAGATGAACAGATAACAGATGACAGATGATAGATGACAGATGGCAAATGAACATATATAACAGAGGACATATTACAGATGGCAGATAGACAGACTGAAGTAGGCAGATGAACTAATAACCAGATGACAGGTGGGAAGTATCAAATAATAGATTACAGATTAGAGGTAATCAGATGATATTGGTAAATCAACATATGGAACAGATGACAGATAAATATATGGGAACACGGACAGATTACAGACGAGCAGATGGCAAGAAGCAGATCACCGATGAACAGATGACGTAGACAAATATACATAGGTAAATATAGAAGGTGGACACATGACAGATGCACAGATGAAAGATGGAAGATCGATAGAAGACAAATGGACAAATGAAAGATGGACAGATAACAGATAAATAGATGACAGATCGACAGATGATAGATGAACAGACGGCAGATAGACAGATATCATAAACCAACAAATGGACAGGTAACAGATAGACAGATATCAGACGAACATATGGATAGATGACAGAAAAACAGGTGACAGGTAGACAGATAAACAGACTGCAGAGAGACAGATAACACATGACAGATGGATAGTTGACAGATGGCAAATAAAAAAAGACAGTTTGGTAGATAAGAAATGGACACTTAGGCAAACGGATAGAGTACAAATGGCAGATGACTAGATTTCAGGTAGATAGATGGTGAATGACAGATGTCAGGTGACAAAAGGTACAGGACAGATGAACAGATAACAGATAACAGATGGCACATGAACATACATATATAGATAGCAGAGGACATATTACAGATGACAGAAAGACAGATTGAAGTAGACAAATTGAGTAATGGACAGACGACAGCTAGTCAGATATCAGATCTGCCATCTACCATCTGCTATCTGCCATCTATCCATCTATCCATTTGTAATCTGTCCGCTTGCCTATCTATTTATCTGTCTTCTGTCCAACTGTCTGCTGTTCATTTGCTATCTGCCAACTATCTATTTGTCATGTGTTATCTGTCCCTCTATCCATCGTCCATCTATCATCTGTTCATCTATTTATCACTTATTTATCTGTCATCTATTCATCTGCTATCTGTTATCTGTTTATCTGTTGGTCTGTTATATGTCATATGTCCATCTGCCGTCTGTGCATCTGTCATCTGTCGATCTGTCATCTGTTTATCTATTACCTTTTCATCTTTTATCTGTCCATTTGTCATATATCGATCTGCCATATGTCATCTGTGCATCTGTCATATATTTATCTGCTCCAGATGTTCATTTATCCATGACATCTGTTCATCTGCTATCTGTCATCTGCAATCAGCAATCCGTTATTTGCCATCTACCACCTGCTATTTGTCCTCTTTTCTCTTTTCTTATTTAGCCTATGTTTATCTACAATCTTCCATCTGTTTTAATCTGTCATCTGTTATCAGCCAGGTACCATCTGTCCATCCACAATATGTCCATTCATCTATCTGTCCATCGATCCATCTGGCTTTAGCTCATTTGTCATATATCTATCTGTCATCTGTTCATTTATCATCTGTTATCTATCCATCTGTCATGTATCATCTGTCCAAATGTCGATTGTTCTCTGTCATATGTCTATCTATTATCTGCTCATTTGTATTCGGTCCATTTTTCATCACATCTGCCATCTATTACCCACATATCTGTCATCTGTTTATTGTTGATATGTTCATCTGACATATATCATCTGCCCACCATTTTTCATCTGTCTATATGTCATCTTTCATCTTTCATCTTCCATCTGTCCATCTGCCATCTTTCCATATGTTTATTTATCTATGTTATCTGCTTAACTAGTAAACATATGGTAAAAGACAAAAGGTATAGGACATATGGACAGATAATATATGATAGATGATAGATGACAGATGGCACATGAACATATATAGGAAGATAATAGAGGACGTATTACAATGACAGATAGACAGATTAAAGTAGACAGATGACAGCTAGTCAGATAGCAGATGACAGATGGCAAATAGCAAATAGGAAATGGCAGATTAGAGGTAATCAGATGTCACGACCAATCAACATATGGTACAGATGACAGATGAACAGATGGGCAATCGGACAAATTACATAAAGATATATAGCAGATGGATAGATGACAGGTAGACAGATGTCAGATGACAAAAGGCACAGGAGAGACGACATATGATGGCACACAGATGGCAAATTGACATATATAGAAAGATGACAGAGGACATATTCCAGATGGCAGATCGACAGACTGGAGTAGACAGATTGACTAATGGACAGATGACAGATGAACAGATAACAAATGGAAACGTGATAGCTAGTCACATAGCAGATGACAGATGGCAAATAGTGGATAGTAGATGACAGATTAGAGGTAATCAGATGACATGGATAAATCAACGTATGGTACATATGACAGATGGATAGATGGGCAAACGGATAGATTACATATAGATAGTTGGAAGATGGATAGATAACAAGTAGAAGACAGATGTCAGATGACAAAAAGTACAGGACAGATGACAGATGATATATGGCACATGTAAATATATAGGATGATGACAGAGGAGATATTACAGATAGCAAACCGACAGTTTGCTTTTTGACGTAGACAGATGGACTAATGGACAGATGACAGCTAGGATGTGGTAGATAACAGGTTAGAGGTAATCAGATGACATGGACAAATTAACATATGGAACAGATGACAGACGGGCAGAGGGCAGATGGACAGATGACAGATGACAAATGGACAGGTGGCAGATTGCAAATAGCAGATGGAAAATAGAAAATGGCAGATGATAAATTGGACAGATGACATAGACAAATGAACATATGGAAAGATGGCAGATGGAAAGATGACTGAGGATAGATAAATATGACAGATAGACAGATGACAAATGAACAGGTGGACAGGTGATAGATGATAAATGAACAAATGAAAATAGATAGATGATATAAAGACAGGTAATAGACGACAGATGAACTGATGACAAATGGATAGATAATAGATGAACAGATAGTTGACAGATGCCAAATGAACAGCAGACAGATGGACAGATAACAGACAAATCAATGGGCAAGTGAACCCACGGATGGACAGATGGCAGTTAGTATATGACAGATGCCAGATGAACAGATGAACAGAAGACTTAGATAAATGTACATATAGAAAGATAGCAGATGATAGATGAAGAGATGACAGGTGGAAGATTGATAGATGACAAATAAATAGATGGCACATCGACCGATGATAGATGAACAAATTGCAGAAAGACAGATGTCAGATAACAAATAGACAGGTAGCAGATAGACAGATAAGAAACGAACATATGGGTAGATGGCAGATGGGCAGGTGAGAGGTGGACAGATGGACAGATGACAAATAAATACGTGAAAAATGAACAGAAAAACAGATGATAGATGGACAGATAATAGATAGACAAATAAGAGATAGACAAATGACAGATAGACAATGACAGATAGACAGAAGGCAGATAGCCAAATGACACAAACAGACGACAGAGGGAAGATAACACATGACATATGTATAGATGACAGATGGACGGAGAACATATTGCAGATGACAGATAAACATGTTGAAAAAGAGAGAAATACACATGACAGGTAGACAGATAATAGATGACAAATAAAAAAATGGCAGATAGACAGATGACAGATCGATTGATGTTCAGATGGACTAATAGACATATTGCTGATGAGCAGATGGTAGATGGCAAGTAACAGATGGCAGATGACAGGTAACTGATGACAATTGATAAACAAATGGTAGATGACAAATGATATATAAGAGATGCCTAATAATAACATGTGACAGATGTCTAGTGATATATAAGAGATGTCTAATGACATATGACAAATAATAAATGATATATAAGAGATACGTAATGAGAGATAACAGATGAAAAAAGTCAAGGGGCAGATGGGAGGTAACACATAAAATAGGATAATGACTGCGAGGTAATAAACAATTAATGAAAAATGGCAAGTGATGGATGATATTATACATCCCAATTTATATAAAATACGATATATAACGTATTTTTTATTATAAACTTTACTAATACGTAACTACTAAGTCTAGTTATATTTGATAAAAAATAGTAGTAAAAATAATACTTAGTTAATACTTGACTTAAGTAAATTTTATGATTCGCTAAAACACCTCTAGTTTACAACCTTTAACAAAAAATATCTACTTCCTTCTAATCTCTGTTTCGCTACATGTACATATAAAATTTAATTTCTTTAATTGAGGATGTATTTATAATATAAATATTACGTGATTTACCTATTTTTATGAAAATTTCATAATTATATTCGAAGATTTATTTTACGGCCATCATTCACGTTCCTTTTGTTTCATCTTTCACCTATTACATTCATATTTAAAATGAGACGGGAAAAAATAAGATTGATGATGGCGAGAGGGGCCGCAAAAGAAAATTTATACGTGTAATATGTGAGGTAAACATATATTAGAGTAGATGGAGTTATTTATGGCAATACATTTTTTCTGAAGTTCGTAAAAAACGACCACTTAAAATATTATTCATGTAACCCCTCTCCTCCAAGCCGTAACTTTAAATTGGAGTGCTTAGGTAAATCGTGAAATATATTTCCGTGACGATTAGAAGATTTATGTGTATACATTTAACCCTTCAATGAAGTATAGTTAAGAATATAGATCACATAATTAAATTACACTCAGTAAATCATAACTATAAGAAATTAAAAACCTTTTACATAATAATGCGATTTACTGAAGCTTAAATATTTGAAGATTGATTTTTTAAACGTTCTATACAACTCTATGAGTTTAGTTTAATATTTTACATTTCAATAATTGGTTTTACTTGTTTTGCAATTCTAAATCAAATGCTTTAATTTACCTTATTTCTTATGTTATAAAGTGATGGATTAGCAATATAGTTTATTGTATAATACTAAATATAATTTAAAGCAAAAATTGATGTGAACCTCTTAATTAAGGAAAGTCAATTTCAATTCCACCCTCATCAAACTCAATAATTATACCATGTATAAAATATAACTATAATAAATAAAACTGGAATTTTATCTTAAATTATTTAAAAAAAATAAATAAATCTGATCATGCTCAATTTCTTGTAAGAAAGAAATGTAAATAAATAAGTTACTTATTTGTTATTATCTAAAATAAATTATTTATTAAGAATACATTTTTCTGTAACAAACATGAATTAAACTAAGACCGTATAATAAGCAATATAGCTAATTATTATTAAATGTGCATTAACGTTTCATTACATCGTTATTAAAACATGTTCTAGATAGGTGTACTTTCACGTTGTAGGAAGGAAGTTGAACATTCTAGCCCCTAGTTACTCAAACTATAGCGAACCCTTAATCTTGATTGCTTTATTCGATGATGTGGGTAATCTGCACAAAGGCCAACTCTGAACTAAAGTAATTCAGGTTTTTGAATTAATTAGTATTGACCTTTATCAATACCTCTATTGCAGGTGTTTAATATTCTATGCACGTAAAATTCACATTATTACTTGAGTTAAATGTCTGTTTATATATGTAATCAAATTATTCATGGAGATTTTCATTTTTCATATGAAACGTCGCCGAAAATTCATATGACATTGCACCGGGGGAAATCTTGCGTGAAATTTCACACTCTGCGGTAACACATTCCAGAGAAAATTGCATGACTGGAGAATAAAACGTACACCATTGTAATTAATATGCACACGAACGAATTATTTAATTATGCTTAAAATTGCGCCTCTTTTACTCTCTTTTACAATTTAATTGAAATAATGAAAATATAATACCTAAATTGAAGTATTAATTAAACGTTTATATTTTATAAATTATATTTTTTGTAAAAATAAATTCAAATCAATTTACGCCTCTCAAATAATATTTTTCGATCAGGGCAAAATATGTGACGTGTCGTTTAAATTAATTGTCCTGTAAATGTTGAAACTGTCGTTGGAAATGCGCCATAATTTTGATTTGTAAATATTGTCATATAAAAATGTACCATGGGGATTCGCGTACGTTTAAATGAATTATTTTTCGAAACGCCCTGAAAATTTAATATATCGCGCGTGTTTCTGCCCCAGCAGCAGCTGAAAACAATTTCCCGGTTGTGTATATAAATATGAACATAGTTTCCAAACTAAAAGCGGAATTTAGGGAAACAAATATTATTGAATATGCATACATTGAATTTGTGCTTATGTATTAGTGTAATTCTGAAATTGTTAATTATTGATAGGATTAAAGTAGAAGTAGTAGTGCAATACCTGATTTATTCTCCCTTATGTCAGGCAAATATTATCAGATTTTTACATAGCAGTTTTAATTAATTTAAAAAAACATAATTTTAAAAAGCTCGTGTATATATTTATAGGCAGATGATAAATTAATATTCCATTTCCCCGTTAAAAAAGTATTGCGATCGTGACTTTTCTAAATTCGAAATATCAATGTTAGTGTTATTCAACCATTTTTGAAATGTGCCTGTGAGTGTGCTTAAGATTTTGAAGTGAAACCTTAAATTTAATTTTGTATATTTCTTTGGAAATGCTTGAAAGCTCTAGATAAAATTTCGTGCACGAAAAGTAGATGTTATTTTCTCTAATTTTCCTTAAAAAACTTACAGAATGTCTGAAATCAAAGTTTAATCTAATGAAACACTAAAACAAAATACAATTTACGTAGAATGCATGATTTCTAAGAGAAATTTGCAAATGAGCTTGGCCATTTTAGATAAAGCTCGCTCAGCGATCAGTTTTTCGAAAACTAAGTACATTATAGCTCCTCAAATAAGGTAAGGAAATAGGAGCTTTCCATGTGTTTCCTCCAAATTAAGTGGGAAACTTTTAAATAAACAAAACTTTTCCGATTTTTTTAACACATCACCATATTAACGTTTTTAAATGTAAAAGATTCGACTGTTTTTTATAACAGATTTTATTTTTGTTTACAGCAAATGTAAAACTATAGAAATCATTTTTTTTGTTATCTTTTCAACATTGTTTTGAATGGAATTTCAATGGTTTTTACGCAATTATTAGAATGTTTAATTTTCTGTTCTTGGTAAAATTATGACTAATTTTCAAAATTTTACCGTGATTTTTAGCATAGTTTCAAATTTTTTTTCACAATTTCCTTTCTAAAATTAGTTAATTTTTGGTGAAATTAAATTTTATCAAAACCTTCTGAATCGTATTTGTACTTATTTTTAGCAGTAATTACATTTTTTGTTAAAAAATTTTAATGCTTTTTTAGCGGTTTTTATTTTATTTGTAAAATTAACTACTTTCAAAAATTAAACATTTGTATATTGACTGTATTACTTTTAACTAATTGCTTTTAAATGAATTTTAATCTAATTGGTTTTTACCATATCTTAAACTTAGAGTTTCAACCTGTGCCTTTTTGCTTCTTGGAAATGAATCATCAATTATTTTAGTAAATTATTGAAGATACTATAACTTTGTTTTAGGTTTATAATTTTGATGCTAATTCCATCATTTCTTATTTTTGTACAATGCTCAAAACCACTGCATGTTTCCCATCCTAAACTTCAAATTTCAACCTCTGCCATTTTGTGTTTGGTTACGATACAGCATTTTTCTAGAGCAAATTATTGAGATACAATAGTTCAGATTTAATTTTATAATTTTTATACTAATTATGTCATTGGTTATTTATATATAGTGCTTAAAACTACCGATTGCATTTCTTTCATATCCTTAACTTCAAGTTTTAACCCTTGTCATTTTGTTTTTAATTTAATACATCAATTGTTTTAGTAAATTATTGAAGATACCACAATTTTATTTTATTTTTGTAATTTTGATACTATTTACATCATTTATTATTATTATTATACAGTGCTTAAGACAATCGAGTGCATTTCTTTTATATTCTAAACTTCAAGTTTTAACCCTTGCTATTTTGTTTTTGGTTATGATACATCAATTGATTTCGTAAACTATTGAAAATATTATAGTTTTATAACAATTTTATAATTTTGTTACTAATTCCATAATTTGTAATTTTTATACAGTTCATAAAATCATCGAATGGACTTTTTCATATCTTTAAATTAATGTTTTAAATCACGCCATTTTATTTTTATTGGCGATGCACCAATAGTTTAGTTAAATAATCGTTAAATGACCTTAAGTGCAAGTAAAAACCTTAAATGTTATGATCTCGAATCAAATTTGATGATGTTCAATAACCTTAATTGAGTTTTAGATTAAAAGATCAGTAAAACAAGTAAATTAAACACCAATATGTAGTCACTAAATGATACTGATTGATTAAATTACCTTAAATAACCTTTGATAACTTTGAATGATTTTTATAACATTGTATTATTATTAGGTATTTTGAATGATTATTCGTTGACCTTGAATGATTAAAAAAAGGTATTTTTTATGTATGTATCTATTCGTGTTTTTTGTTAACAGGTTATCCAAAGAATAATAATAAATAATAAATAATAAATAATAAATAATAAATAATAAATAATAAATAATAATAATGATTTTACATGACTTTGTATGGTTTTTTAATTTAGCTGAAAGAGTATCTCCTGACCTAGCATGATTCCAAAAAAATGATGAATGATATTAGATAAGTTTGTACAATAATTGCGTGACCTTGGAGGATTTTGACTTAAAACATAATTTTTAGAATTTTAACGAAAACTATTTTCTATAGTATACTGTTACAATTATATAATAAAAATACTCTAAAAGTTTAATCTACTAAAAAATTACAATTTGCAACAAATATTCTTTATGATAAATATTTTTGTGGTATTTTTTAGTGGTTATAACTAATTTAAAACATTTTTTCAATTGATAGTATTTGCTTAAGAAATGAATAAGTTAAGTTAGAAAAAATGTTTTAAATTTGCTAAAAATTAGTTGTATTTTTCAGATTTTCGATTTTTACGAATTATAAATATTTTTTGTACAAAAACAACCTTTATTTGAACACAATTTTCACAAATTAAAGAAAGTAAATTTAATTGTGATTTAGCATTTGTTTAATTTAAAAATGTTATTTAATTTTTTAAACAAGTAAAAGTTAGGAAAAATCAATAATATTTAAAATATGAAAAAATTAAAAATTTATATAAAGTGTTCAATCCATTTAAAATTTTACCAAAAATATACTAAAAGGTTATAAACGTAAGAATTTTTGCTAAAAATCAATAGGAAATTTTCTGTAAAAAACAGCAAATAAAGTTACTCAAAAATTTTCTTCAAAGAGAAACAGTAGATTAAAAAAAAATAGATTATAATTAAAATAAATTAATTCATATTGGGTTGAAAACTGAAAAGAACTTGACAATTTTACAACAAAAAAAACTAATAAAACTATGAAAAATTTATGAAAAAAAATGTTAACAATTTGCCTAAACGTTTTAATTTTTAATTTCAAAACAAAGAATAAAACTTTCTTAAAGAATGAAAAGTAAACAAAATTAAAAATAGTTTAAATTGAAAACTCTAAAAGAAAGCTCAAGGCAGTTAAAATAATAAAATATGTTTACTTTTAAATTGGGTTATAATTCATTCAAGTTTTATATGAGAAAATGTTGAAAATATGAAAAAATGTATTTAAAATCAGATTAAATTTTAAAAGAATTAGAACAGATTATTAAAGTCAAAAAAGAGAGTTAAACATTTTTAGAGATGTGCTAATTAATTAATTAATAAAAACTATTTAAATCCTTTACTAAAAACTAAAAAAATGCTAAAATAAGATTTTAAGTTTTATTCTTCTAAAAGGAACAAGAAAAAAATCAAATTAAAATAACTTTTATTTGATTAAAATTTACATAAATTAAAGAAATTAAATTTTAAAAGATAAGCTGATTTTTTTAATTGATTTTCAAAAAGTGTTGTTAAAATTGTTAAAGAGCAGCAAATAAAAATCATTAATACTGTAAATATAATTGAAAGTTTGCTAAAAAAATAGTTAAAGAATCGAAAAACTAAAAAAGGAAATTTTGAAATTACAACAATGAGACTTTAAAAAGTAAAAATCGAAATTTTAACAAAAAAGAATCCAATTTTTCAATGAAACAACTTCTGAAGCAAACAAATTGAAATCCTTTATTTTTTTATAATGAAATAGTTTAAAAAGTAATTGAATTTATGTAATAACAAACTAAAATTTTCTTAAAATATAAAATAAGTTGAAAGGATATAAAAACCAGATTAAAATTAATCACAATTATACAAAAAAAAAAAAATAAATATCTTATAAACATTTAAAATTTCATCAAAAATATAATATTTTTTTTAAGCTGATAAATTTTAGAGAACTACTAATTTATTTAAAAAAATGAATTTTTCAAAAAGCGAAAGCAAATTTACAGAAAGAAGAAAAAAATTAATAAATTCAAAATATTTAAAATTTGCTCCAAACAGAAATAATAATGTTTTTAAAGTTTCATATAATGGAAAATTAAACAATTTTTATTTGAAACATTTTTTTATAAATTAAAGACACTAAATTTGATCGAAATAATTTTTATATATTTTTTTAAATAATTGATTTAAAAATACAGCTAAATTTCTTAAAGAAGAAACAATGAAGAAAAATCATTCATACTATAAATATAAAAAAATTATAAGTTTGCTACAAAAATAATAGTTAAAAAATTGAAAATAAATGAAACAGAGATTTTTGACAAAAATGAAAGAGCAAACAAAAAATAATAATAATAAATTATTGTAAATACCTTTTATATATCACACACTGTTATCGTTATTGTGACTATAGTTTCGACAGATTTTCTGACGGAATAAAAACATTTATCAATTAATATTTGTTTTAGTTCGTATTTGAAGTTGGTGCCTATTTCCACGTGTTTAAATTATTCGTAGCACATCACTCTGCTGTAGCATTTTATGATAATATAAAAGGGATTTCCTTTGTTTATGTCCAGTCTAATTTCGGGTGCTCTTAAATCTTGTTTATTGCAGACATTGCAGCCATGTCAGTCCGCTCATGTTATCCTGTGAATTTTTAATTAAATTATAATTAAAAAGAGTTAAATGTATGCGAAAAATAATGCAAATTTTGATTAAACTGCTTAATTTGAAATAAAAACAGTTGAAAAAATTATTTTAGCAAGAAAATATATTTCAAAATATTTATAAAAAAAATGTTAAATAAAAAGTTTAAATTTTAGTTTATTTACTATAATTTAAACTTGAAATTTAGAAGTAAGTTCTTTGAAAAAAATAAATAAAAATAAAATAAACTGCTAACTGCTTAAAGAAATAGTTGATGTTTTGCTAAAAATTAAAGGAAATTTGCCTTTATGTTAAAAATCGTCATAATTTTATTATGAAAGGAAAAGAATATTTAAAAACATTTATACTTATAATGCCATAGTTAAATATTTAGCAAAATTACTTAAATTTTACAAAAAATACTAAAATATTCTCAACTATCCCTCCAATCCTCGTTTGACTCCATCCAAACTTGGTGTTCAAAATGTGAAAAACAGTTCAGCACTTCAAAACTAGGTTGTTTAAAAATCAGAAAAACCCATAAATAAAAACAATTCGATAGTTAAAAATTGCGTCGTAAAAGAAATAGAATTAGAAAAAATACTATGAAGAAACACACACAAAAATGTACGTTAAAAAAGTAGTAGGAATTATTTAAATTTTTATATGAGAAATAATTGAAACTAAGCAAAAAATAATAATAATTTCTTTAAAAAGAGATAAAATATTTAAAAAACAATTGAATTCATAGAAAACCTTTACAGAGATTGTTTTCTATGTTCTCAAGTGTTTCTTTTTATAAAATAAAACACTTAATTACTGTATTAATTAATAAAGCACTGAAAACCTTTCTTCGCAAATTTTATTTAATTCACAGATAGATATTTCATTATTAAACATTGATAATGGTCACTTTTTGTCCGAAATATAGATGTATATCTATATATAATTTGTGAAGAAAGGTTTTTAGTGCTTTATTAATTAATTAAGTTTATCTTCACGTAACTCACAAAAACAAACTTAATTACTTTATTTATTTCTTGATTTCTTGTTGACTGTAGTTTTGGCAAATCAACTTGCCAGTATCAAAACTTTATTGGTCAAAAATGTCATAATTATGCCAAAAAGGAAAATTCTAAAACATATATCTATTTAATTAATTAATAAATGTATGTTTTTCTAACGTTTTTCTTTTTCAGCCGTTCCTTTTCTAATTCTGTAAAGATTTTATTTTGTCTAAACGTTTTAAATAGATTTTCTACCTAATTTTCTAGAAAAAAAAATGCTTCTTCTAAAATGTAAGCACTTTTAAGCATATTTTAAACCATTTGATCATAAAGAGCTGAACTGGATTTTATTAAATTTTTAATTTGTAAAATTTTAACTGTTATTACTATAATTTCAATAGTATAAAATAGAAAAAACTAATTTTCTTTAAAGCTAAATTTTACTTCAATCAACCAATCTGAGAGAAATGCCGATATTTTTCTTCCTCGCTGAATCGTATATAACATATGTGAGTAGGAAATCCAGCAACGCGTTACGTGTTTTAAACATAAACCCACTATAATTGAACCAACGAAGTGAGCTTTACCGATTTCTCGCATGAAACAGTTTGTCAAGACCGAATAAGATTACGTCAGTAAGAATACGATATTAAACTTAGACTTATATATTTATAATTGCGTTTCACCTAAAAAATCTCTTCTGTTTTCCGATTATTTATCATTCGAAAACGGTCGCTCTCGGATTTGTATACAACCCGAAAATGTTTTATGACCGCAGGGATAGCGACCGCGATTTAATCAGGAAATTACGCATACGGTATTTTATCCTCCTCAGTAAATAGTCTAATCTTAATCGAGTCGTGTGGTATGATAATTTAATGATTCGGGAAATGTAAATGTAAAGTCGATAAAAGGTTTCCTCGAATGTTTCCTTGATGGCACAAATAATCGCTTTAGAAAATAGAAATTTGTGATAAAGGTTTAAATTAAATTACACTTGGTTTGTTTCACATTTTTTCTCTGTTCACTGTTTGCGAAACAAAAAAAGTATAATTTAATTTAAACCTTCATTAGTAAAATGTTTCACCAAGTGATAAATGAAAAAGTCATTAAAGAAATAGATATTGGTGATTGGATATATTTTTATTTTCAAGAAAATTATCTTATTGTCACAAAAAAAATCGCTCTGTATTTTCGAAACAAAGCGAATTTTCAAAAATTATCAAGGGACAAAATATTCTTATATTAGTGCAGAACTTAACTTCTCGATTTTTCCGTATATTTAATATACATCCTGCATATATTTCAAACTATCTAATGAACCAATTAAAAATATACTTTTAGTTCTATTCCTATTAAAAATATATATTTCGCGACAGGAATAAACCCTTAAAAACTCAGCACGGAATGCAATTAATGTGACGCATTCATAATCCCCTGGAGTGTGTATACAAACCGACGGCAAAACTAAAAATGTTTTAAACAGCAATACGTACAAAAAAATACCGATACAAGTTTTTCCCACGAACTTTTCGAAAGTAATCAATCATACGCTGTTGCGAGTACGAAATCCATCTCCGCACTTCCCGTCGCATTTAATCAATAGTACTCCAGAGCACCGGCGTAAATGTAGTTACCTGAATTCGGGTGTGTTAATTTCCAGTTAATTATAGGGCTGACATTGGATTGTTTCAATTAATAGCCGTGCGAAAGAGGACTTAAATCTCGGCATTACCAGGTTAATCGAAACCGCTTTGGCTCATTAGGGGTTTGCTATGTGTGTGTGAATATGTGAATGTTATAACACGAGTAGTTTAATTTTATACGGACATAAATGTTAATTAGTACGAGGGGTAGTAGGAAAGTAGGATTCCTTTGTACCCTGCAGAGTGATGGCGAATAGAGTAGCCGCAGGATGTGTGCTAACATGTTCAGTTGTAATTCAGCTACCTGTGAGCTGGTATTGATTGTGTGTGTTTTTGTGAGTGTTAATAATGTTAAAACAATAAAGAATGCCACTAGTCGTGAAATTTTCAAAGCAATAAATGTGCAATATTCATCATCAAATCATCAACTGAAGGATGTGAATGGAGTCAAATTTAGGGATGAGTCGCCATAATTTCAACTTAGAAAGAGAGAAAACTAATTATGACAACTGTCAGTCATTACGAACGAACTTTCAACCATCCACCTTATAGTACAAAATTAACTCCTTCCAATTCCAATCCGTTTACACAAGGACAAAAGTCCTGGCATGAAAAATAAGCATCTCAATTAAGAACCTAAATTAGAAAGGCAGGCTGAAATAGGAATTGACCACTACTTGGTAAGAATAGACATGGTGTAAAAATAGAGTCAAAAACCAGGCAAAAGAAAAAAAAATTAAGTAAAGACAAAAGGACATAAACTAAAGAATTTGTGCTTCATCCAAGAAAAATACCAAGAATATCTTTAAAAAGGAATTTTAAGAAATATTATATACAAGAATTGAAAGATATTCAAAAGAATTGTACTAGAAATAGTGAAGAAGTGATGCGTAAAAACAAAAATAATAGGAAATAAAGAAATTTAGAAATAGAAGACATAAAGAAGAAAATCAAAGACAAAAAAGTTAAATAGAAAAGTTACCTGGAGACTAAAAGAACAACGGACTATATAGTATCCAAAGGTTGAAGAAAAGAAGCATGCCTACAAAAAATAAAAAAAAGCTAAACAAGGATCATGAACTCATTTTGGAAATATAATAAACGAGAACTATAGAGAAGACCAAAAATTATTTAAGTAAGTAAAACAGAAACATATGAAAACTACAAGGTCTATTATGAAAGTAAGTCTGGGCCGGAAGAGTTTCGCGATGTTAAAAATTGTTGGGATTTGATTCAAAATGAGACGGACTTTCTTAACACTGTTAAATCTTAACCGGAGATGAATCCTGTATGTTTGAGTACGACCCTGAATCGAAAAGGCAGAGCTACGAGTTGCACAGAAAATCATTTTTTCCGAACCAAGAAAGAGCAAACGAGCAAGTTTTGTATCGAAACGATGCTCGTTGTCTTTTTTGCGTCCGAGGAACCGTAAATTGTGAGTTTGTACTGTAAACTTAGCCATTTGTATGAAGGTGCACAAGAGAATAAAACGCTGGTTCGTAAATGAGGGCTAATATCAAAGTCCCAGTCAAGCTTCACAATGAAAATGCTCGCAGTCACACTTAATCGTTATCAAACCCCGGTAGATCCCCAGCCCACTTACAGTCCTGACTTAGATCCGTGAGAATTTTTTTTGTTTCCCCGACTAAAGAGAAAAAAAACATTCCCATCGAGGAGTTTCAGAGTGCATTTCCGGATGTATATTGATATATTGAATATTTTGAATAATTTTAAGCGTTTATACCGGTACGAGCAATAAATACACTTTTTTCCATAAAATGTGATTTACTTTTATAGTGAAGCTTATAATTACAGACCAAGCAAAAATCATGGAAAGATATTTTCAAGATCTGACCAAGCAAGAAATAAAAGAGAGCAAAAGATGAAAGCGGATGAAGTAAAAGAAATAATTAAAAAACTAAAACATGGAGAGGAGCCAGGAGTAGATTAAATAACTCCTTAAATGATGAAATACACGGGGGATAATAGAAGAGAGGAAGGTCACTAATAATGATCTGTATGATCCAATTGTTAACGTTAAATGAGATCGCGCTCATCATAGAAACTTTAAATAACCAGCTAATTTCAATTGATTCTCTTAAACTATAACAGCTTAAATTAAAAGAAAGAATTTCTCAATTAGAGAGGCAACAAAGGAAAAATAATTTGATAATTTTTGGATTAGATGATAAAAATCAAGAGTCTTTAGATACAGAAGTCATTCATATATTAATCAATATGCTTGGAACTGATATGACAGAAGATATTTCGCAAACTTATCATATTTGCAATAAAATGGAAAAGGACCAGTATAAAGATAATGCTTGTTATGCTACATTCTTCATGGAACCGGATATACAGGTTTGGTGAAGAAAAGCGCTTGTTATGTTCCATAGTTTTATTTACAGTTTCCTGGCGGGTGTTTCGAACTTTGCAGTTTATTATCAAAGGTAATACTAAATTTAAAATGACAAATTGTACAATATATATACTAACTGTTATCGTGTGAAATTCCCGCAATTATGGTGTTAACATTAATTAGTTCCTGTTGGTTATTTAGTAGTAAATCTCCTCTTTCAATAGCCCGCTTGATCTCTAATCCTTCCAGGTAATTTAGCTTGGTTCCCTTTTTACATATCTTAATCGGTATGATCTGCCCCATGTGGTGTCCGGTGTTTATGAAATGTTCTGCTAAGCCTGTTGATGGTATCTGTTGACTAATTGTTTTTTAATGTTCCTTATACAACATCTAATCGTTTTCGTTTTTTAATTTCGACTCTCGATCGCAATTTAAAAAACGAATGACCAGAGACCAAGAACTTCTGGTTAAATTCTTGAACATATCTTTTTGTTACCATGAATATACATAAAAATAGCATCATTTTATTTTTGTTCTGTCCAGCAGAGTTATCACTCCATACGTTTAATTTTTCCTTTCTTCTTATTCCACTTGTAACTGCTTTCCAAATGTATGACGCAATTTCGTTACCTCCTCTCCCAGATATTCCTTAATGCCATAAATGCATGTGCCCTTTATTGGTATCAGCAACGTGAAAGCCAAAATTTGGCGTAAATAATACATTTCCTTGTTGAAGGTCTATAGAATTGGTACATATGTCACTTAGGGGAAGCTGGGATTGGGCATGATTTTCCTTCATTACTTTTCATTTGTTCTCAGCTTTCCTATGATGAAATTCAAGTTTCTTCTTTGCATCTTTGTCATTGGGATTGTATTTGTGTTGCATGTTCAATAGATCACACATTTGGCACGTATTAGTGCGTGGATGGTGAAATTCTAACTTTGGAATTTGTTTATTAAAAGTGGTACAGTAGAAACGGTAGGTTATATCAGAATTCGGATAGGTGTCTTTGAAAGCGCGATACAATCGATTAATGTTTATATCTTGGCTCAAATATTCTTTGCTACTCTTCATCCTTTCATAGTGACTTTCCTCTCTGGGAAACCGGGAAATATGTGCTATCACTAAATTTTCATCTTGGATTGAGTATTTCTTATGTTGAGTTTTGTTGCCTCTTCTTTCGACATAAGTAAGTTGGCCCGCCTTTTTTGCTTTCGCGAGAGTTTGAATACGTCTTTGGCTGATTCCAAAAATTTATAAAAAAGTGTGTTTACAGACTTGCACGACTTTCCCAGATCCATCAGGTACGGTTAAATAAACTGTCGCTTGCCTTCTGCTTGCATCTGGATTCTCATAACTACCACGGCGTTGTCTTTTTACCGGGCACACATTTAAAAGTCCCATTAAATATGAATTCTGTTTTACATTGTCTTGCAACTTATAAAATTGGTGAAAGGGCTGCAGTTTTTGGCCATGTGTAATGTTTTTGCAAATCGACTAAAAAATATGGTTATACTTTATTTTAATAATTATTAACTTGCATTACTTTTGTTTAATAATCATTATAAGTTTACTTACTGTTGCTGCTGGTTCTTCTTTAGATGGCACTACTTTGTTTTTGTTTCCCACATATTCTTTTAATTGGCTTCTTCTCATTTTATTGAGAGTTTCCTTCTCCATCTTTTCTTTTCCTCTTCGAGGATGAACTAGATGGTTCAGCGTAGTTTGCCTTCATGTATTCACACCCAACGCACGTTAAACGGGAAATAATAATGAGGTTATAATACGTCTGGCACATAGCACGGCTTTCTTTACTCGAACCGCTGAAGTTGACACATCCGCCATCTATTAAAATACTTTGAAACAATTTCCAACGATCGTGGCGCTTAGCGACCATTTGTAAAAAATCTGAATTGCACTCTTTGATCATAAATCCAACTAAAAGTAAAGGCATACTGTTTGGACCTATTAAGCAGGTTCATAATACTAGTAGTGAGATGGATATATTTCTAGGAGTCTAGTATCTGTTTTGAAGAATATGTAAAAATCTAGGAGTCCTTTTAGACTAGAATTTAAAGCGAGGGTTACAAAACCATGTTGCTCTGGAGCAAAACCGACTGCAAAGAATACAAAATTCGTGTTTACGATTCATCCATAAATTTGAATGAATCATATACGTTAAAACTAACCGGATATGGTTGGTAAAATATGTTTAATCGAAGACAACTACATAATGCGGTATTATATCATAAAATAATGAAGATAGAAACTCCGTCGTATCTTTATACTAAATTTTTATGTCGGAGTGATGTACACCAACGAGACACAAGATTTAGGCAGCTATTGTGCCTCCCAAAACACAAAATGAAATTATTTAAATTCTCGTTCGCGTATCAAGTTACTAAATTGTATAATAAACTGCCGTCTTATTTTAGAAATGCAACTATCCTCAGTTTTAAACTTTTATATAAATTATTACTGCTGTCAGAATAATAAGTTTTTAATATTGGTTAATGTAATAAAGTAAGTACGTGTGCGTACGAGATAAAGGAAATTAAGGACAATAACAAGTACACCATAATCAACAAGAATTTTAGTAAAGTAAAGGCTGAGAGGCCTGCTATTTACATTAGTATTAGATATGAAAATAAAAGAAGTAAAGCGAAAGATGAAAGCAGTAAAAGTTCGATTCTGGAAGAGAGAGTTAAAACAGCTGAAAGAGAAGATGATATAAAGATGATAGCAGAAACTGAGGAAAAGCTTCTAGTCAATATGCAAATATTAAATAATGAATTGACCCAAATTAATATGAAAAGAAACCTTGAGAAAACAAAGACTCTGGTAAGAAATAGAAATAGCAGATATATCTAGAATCAATAATTGAAAACGGATAAATATAAAAACGAATAGAAGGAAAAATACGAAATCCGTAAAACTATTTAATATGCTAAAATAGACTTTCTTCGGCAGAAAAGAAAATGTAACAAGTACGAAAACTGATGTTGTTCAAAAAGACCAAATGAATAATTTGTTATTACAATAAAAAAACGCTTCGAATATAAGGTTTGTTACAGAAAAATAAATTCATAATTCACAATGTTTATTCATGTTATTGACATAGTCTTACATAGGTCAGAGAGGTAGATAATCAAATACATAAATAAGTACTTACAGTAACTATAATAGATCAGTATCAGCACTTAGCCCCGAAAAATTCAAGCAAATACAAAAATATATAACCTAATACTAAAAATATTTGAAACATGAGTTAAAACTATTAGTGGGTCAAGAGAATAAAACCGCAAATCAAAAGCAATAAAAGACAATTGAAGTAAAAAGGTTCAAATTTGTCTTAAGGATTGGATCTTAGTTAAAATTAAACACATAATAGTAAGTAAAATCAGCAATGCACACTAATAAATAAATGAATCTAACAAAACGTGATAAAATAAAATAAAATTAAAACTAAATGATTAAAATTTAAAAATTAAGCAGATTAGGTAAGTATAGTACACAGTAAATAAGCACATAAAATAAATAAATAAGATAAAAGCAATAATAAATATTTTAAACATAAATATGGCAAGTCTGTAATTAGATCTCAGTATTGCATTTTAAGAATTCATCCGTTGAAAAATACGTGTTGGATATTAAAACGTTTTTTAGTTTTTGTTTAAATTGTTTAAGCGGAAGATTGCGAGTTTCTTCTGTTAATTTATTAAAAAATTTGATACCAAGATACTTAACACCTGTTTGGGATTTTGTTAGCCTTAATTTCGAAAGGCATAAGTAAGCAGTACCTGGCTGTCATTAAAACAATTAGGTAAATCGTTAATGATAATAAGAAACAATACTGGCCCTAGTATAGATCCTTGTGTGACCCCTATTGATATCTCTAGTTCATTAGATATTTATTGTTTACATAAACAACTTGTTTTCTATTAGATAGATATGACTTTAATAGTTCTAAACTGTCAGTGTTGAATTTATATTGATCCAATTTACCTAGCAATATATCGTGCGGGACAAAATCGAATGCTTTACTGAGATCCAAAAACGAGCCTATGCACTTTGATCTATTCGTATATAATATCACAGAGTTCTAATACTGCTGCTGTAGTTAAGCAATTTGATCTAAACCCAAATTGGTTTTTATAAAACAAATTGTAGTGTTCGAAATAGTCCACCATTTGAATCTTTAGGACCATTTCTACTATTTTGGATAATATTGGCTATAGGAATTCAGCCTCTTTATTTTCTAGTAAGTTTATTTTATCTAGCATAAGCGAATTGGTATATTTTAATTCACTTACGCGTTCTTTTAAGCTTAAGAATGCCTCTTTTTCAAAATCAATTGTTTGTTCAATCATCGGACTATTCATTGGACTAATCTCACTCTTGTGAATTGGAATTCCATGATTTGGCTCTTTTAATACAACCAGGGTGGTATAATGTCATACATGTAGAACACTTAACTCCTGATTTAGCTGTATATCCGCAGGAACACAATTTTTTAACACTTAAGTTTACTTTATTATTCACTTTGGAGCTAGTAAATTCGCTACCGACTTCGTCGGCCATTTTTTCATTAATATAGATAGTATACAAAATACGTGCAATTGAAAAAACAACAGAGACTAAAGAAGGACTGGAATATCACAATAAGAAAAGAAGGATAATGAAAACGGAATACATGGAAAGAATTAAAGAAGATTACCCAAGATTGTATGTACTGTATATCATAGGGTAAATGTCAACATCAAATCATTTATTGATTTAATTTATATGCTCAATATTATCTCATTCTTCTGCTAATAATTACCACGCCTACTCTTTCTCATTTCATTGTTTCTAATCAACCTCTACATTAGATTACATAATTTTCATTTCATATGTTGCTTATAGCTTGAAATTCTCTATCCAATATCCGATATCCCATATAAAGTATAAGATTCAATTCTGAATTAAACGCATTGCAATCAATTTTATTTCCATCAGCGCCCGAACAATCTATCGAATTTATTGCACGCAACGGGCGATAAGCTGCTCCAAATCGAGAGTTTCCCTCCACTTATTTAAGGCCACTACATCGATTCACTTTTGCCCAAAGGCCAGGGGGTTGCACGCCTCTGTTCTAACTCATTCTATTTTTCACTATAGAAATTTTTTTTAAGCGTGATAAAAGTTCAATTCACTAAAGTCTTTTTTAATAAATTTTGAAAAAACACTAAACCATTAGGAATATAGAAAATGTACAATGTCTTATATTTAAAATTAATTTCACAGTTTCCGTCTGTTGAAAATAAAGACTTTGGATTTTGGAATGTGCAATAATTTGGTTAATATATATATATATATATATATATATATATATATATATATATATATATATATATATATATATATATATATATATATATATATGTGTGTGTGTGTGTTCTTGAGTTTTGTGATGATTATATTAATATTAATATCAATAACTTGCTGACTTGCATGCTAAAATTATTGTAAAATGAATTACATTTTTAAAGCATTTTTTTTTATTTATTTTAATTTTAAGTATAATATTAAGTATCTTCGCTTGTGTAGATGAAAAAATATATATCTCTAAAGGGCGAAGCATCGGTTTGTCTGAAGGTCATCCATTATATTATCCATGGAAGCGTTTCGATCTCCCTGGCGACTTTTAATATCACAAATGTTCGTCCGGCAAAGGAAAAATTCCCGTCCTTTAATAAAAAAAATAATAAGACATCGGACGAAACCCTTTTGTGGGGCGTATTTATATCCTTACATCTGAAGAGCGACTACTCAAAAAATAATTATCCTGGAATATTCGTATAACTCTGAACATAAACAATAACATCTACTTCGTAATTTAAAAGCGAAATATTGATTTTAAGATCTATATTACAGCTTTACAACAACATAATCAACAAAAATTTATTTCACCCAATGTTTTAAAAGTAGTAACCATATTACTCAATTAAACAACAGTTATTACATAGTGTGCATTTGTTAAAATCTAATTTTAATAAATAATGAAACCGCATTTAGGTAATTGCCAAAAATAATTGCTTTCCAGATAAACTTATTTTAAATATATATTGAAGTATGGTTTGAAAATGACAGAAAATATGTCGAAACTATAGTCACGAATAAAGATAAAAAGTGTGTGATATATAAAAAAGGTATTTACAATCATTTATAATAAGGTATTCCAAAGTAGAGGCCTCCAGAATTACATATTTAATGCAATTATCATTAATGAGAAACAAGTAGGAGTTAATTTAGATATATTACATAGTAACAATAGGCTAATCTACTAGTAAATCCTGGGCAACTTAAAAATATGACTATAATTAATAAAATATAATAAATAATTTATGTATGCTCATTAACATGAAATGAAAACCTTTAATTTCAATTTGTAAAATTTATTAACCACCTTTAAAATCAATAATCCATTACATAAATTCGTCATGAAAGATAATTCGAGTAGAAAAAAATTCTGGCATGGTTTTTAAATAATTAATTTGTATAAAACTTAGTGATTCCGTGAGTATAAGAATAACGTTTTAAATATTTATACGTTTATCATTAATTCATGGCTTAATTAAGGCGTTACAACATAAAATACCTAGTTGCCAGGCTAACTTAATATTTTATTTACATTTACGGAATATAACACATTATTTGCGTATAATTCAAACTTTAGATGCTGCACACTTTAACAAACAAGGCTGTAAACTTTTAAGAAGTTTGAAGTAATGCGGGAAGTTTTTTGGTTAGATATTATATTTTCTGACACGTAGTTCGACAGTTTCTACGTTTACAAAGGAATGCATTCTTATTTTGTATCCTTTCAGACACATGAGTATTCGGAAATAAGAATGTATTAAGGAATAATAGATTTATTTATTTACACTTATATCTTACAATACATATTGCAAACATACTCCTTTTGTTTGTCTTTTCTCTCTTCTCACATCATAATAATATGAAACGTAGTAGTAGTCGTAGTGTTAGGCTATAGACCACGTGTCCTTTCCGCCGCCTAATTTGTATATGTGTACATGAGCTTGTTACTTTAAAAATCACTTAAAAAAATATCTGCAAAACAGTAAACCTAAGGCAAATAAAACTAATGGATATTTGATGAATGATGAAATTTCATAATTTAGTAACGATATAGAAATAACTGATATTTCAAAGTGATAAATAAAAACATTTAAAAAAAAACTAGAATCAATAGATACTAAAGTAAGTCAACGATGCCAATAAGGATATTGCTTGAGACCAGTTTAGCAAGTATGGATAATATTTTATAATAAAGCTACAAGCCTAAAACCCTCAGCTCTCTTTACCATTACATAACCTCACACCATTTTTGTCTTTGGTACTACCTGCGTCAACTATTTGATGATCTAATAATACTTCTATTTCTTGTTGGCTCTTATCTTAAAAAAACCTCTTTGTTCTATTAAGGACTAGTTGCTGAATGTATCTTAACTACGCTAATTCCAAATTTTTTGTTTAATCATTGTGCAATTTTCTCTTTTCAAATATTCTTTTGGGTTTTTTGCCGTCTTACTTTTAGTTTTGTTTCGTAAAATTTCTTAATACAGTATCTACACTTCACGTGGTCTAATTATTGCCTTCGTCATTTATTGTTTTAACCTGTATGGAATTATTTTGAATAACAATATTGAGTTTAACATTATTGCTGCTTGTTTGGCCTTTCTTACCTTGTGTTTTGTTACATTTTGTTTACTATTAGTGCCTTTCTTAGTATATCACCTAAATCTATGAATTATTCTGTTTATAGTATGTTTGACATCCTTTTATTGGCTTCATAACTATATATATATATATATACAAAATAATGACTCCACATATCTTTCCCGTCCTTAAACAGTAAGCATTCTCCGTAGCTCTTTCTCTTCTTCGTCCTGCATCTCGCCCTTGCCAAGGTTACGTTCTCCTCTCTTATGAAATTGTTCTTCTCTAGGTACCTTGGCATTTTTTCTTTATATCCACTCTTCTCCATACATCATTGTTTCTCTTGCCTCTCCCCGTCCTTCGCCTTGCTCCAGCCACTCTTTCATGATTCTCTCTAACCAACTCTCAATCATTCCCCACCTTTCCGCTCTTCATCTACCTACTCGTGTGTCTACACTTCCCTTTCATGCCTCCTTCAACAATCTCCCCTCGTCCAATTTCCACAGTTTCATCTCAAACCCATCCACATTATTTTAACATTTTCTCCTTATTCTTTTCCTATTCGTATCCTGCAGTAGTAAATATTCAAGAATCGATTTTTCCACCCATGAAATCCACCACTGTTTTCTCTTGAACTTTCATATCTCCTTATGCCCTATACCCAAGGCCCATACATCAGGATCCATCTCACGCAAACATTCCATAGGTCACTCGTTACTCTTGCACTTTTATCCATCTACCTTCATAATTATATATATATATATATATATATATATATATATATATATATATATATATATATACAGGGTGTCCCGTTAATATGATGATTTAACACAACTTATCTATATCCAAAAATTTACGGTTAAGCCGGAATTTGTCTTCAAAGTTTCAAATTTTTTTATTTCTTTTGTTTATAACAATTGAACGCTTTATTCGATTTGAATAAAATTAATTGTTAATAACTACTTTAGTATAATACATCATTTAAGGTATTATGGACCTTAGTAATTAACAGGAAATATAGAAAACAGTAGTACCACCACTTAAAAACTAAAATATTTTTTTATTAGTGCATCCAATAAAAACTAAAAAAATACATATTAAAAGAGAATTTGATTTTAAAACTTTTCTGTCTCTTAATAAAATTTGATAACTTGTACAGTTTTTGCACAAAAAAATAAAATATATTTTTTTTATCTAGTAAAAACAAAATCTAGTTTCCCATCAAATCGAAAATATATGTTTTTCGTGGCCGTCCTTGTTAAAAAAATGTAAATTATGTAAAATAATAATTAATGAGTATCTTTAAATCATTTATTGTTAACTTTATTATAGTTCATAAATATTCACAATTGCAGCAAACAGATTTCTTGCTTGTACTAGGATTTTGCAAAGAAAATTGTTTAAAAAGTGTTAGATGTTGTTTTGATTTATTGTATCAATTAATATTATTTAATTTCTATTCAATTGAATAAGTTGATTTACTTATTAATGAGTGCAAATCTGCATACTATATTCATATTTTATTTTTTTGTGCAAAAACCGTAAAAGATATCAATTATTATTAAGGTACAAAAAAGTTTTCAAATTAATTGGTCTTTCGAGAAATATTTTTTTAGCTTTTATTGGATGCACCAATAAAAAAATATTTTAGTTTTTAAGTGGTGGTACTACTGTTTTTTATACTTCCTGTCAATCAATTACGACCATAATAACTGAAATGATGTATTATATTATGGTAGTTATTAATAATAAATTTCATTCAAATCGAATAAAGCGTTCAATTGTTATAAACAAAAGAAATAAATTTTTTTGAAAGTTTAAAGACAAATTCCGGCTTAACCGTACATTTTTGGATATAGATAAGTTGCGTTAAATCGTCATAGTTTGACCCCAGGAACCTACGGGCCAGCCATTTCCCCACATTAACGGAACACCCTGTATATATTATTTAATGATCGTTTATTTTTAACCTAATTTTCTCTTTTGATTTTTTTGATACTTTTCTTTAGTATCTACTTTGCTTTCTGCGATTATTTATATACTTTCCATATAAAATAACAGCGATCTGACAAAAAGAAACAGTTTATCCAAGCTATCATACTCACAAAAATCGAAAATATTAATAGACACTATGAATAAACAAATCATTTTTAAATAAAACACTTACAAGAAACAAATCATTAGTAAATATATGCAATCAGCAAATGAACTGGAAGAAACCCACACAATAATATTCGCAGCAGCAATGGCAAACCTTTTATGCAACGATCAGGAAATCAAAGAATATCCCACATGTAAAAGTAATAACCAATACGAGCCACAAGCACAATAGAATTGAAAATAAGATAAATGACTTAAGAGGTATATAGACAGAATAACATAATACATACATGGGAACAGATCAAAGAAAATAATCAAACATGTGAAAAACATTACAAAAAACAGAAATCAATCACTACCGACACTGCTAGATGAACAGAAACTGCTACTAGCAGTTTACTCAGCACGCCTTCGACTGTATATAGAGTCAAACAAAAGGAAAGTTTATAATAGTCACTTCGAACGAAGTAAAAAAACGTTTCTACAGGAAACTGACAGTAATGAATCTATAATATTATTGCCACAAACTAAAGAAGCAATCACCAACGTCTGAGAAACCATATGGCCGCAGAAAAACCATCATAATAACGATTCTACGTCCATTGAGCACGAGTGTGGAAGGCATAAAAATATACAAAAAACAAAGTAATGTTAAGATAACCACCGATGAACTAACAAGCATAATTAAAAAGACATACAACTGAAAATGCCCATGATCAGACCACGTACATAATTTCTGGTACAAATTTTTTTTCTTCAATACATGATATGTACAGACAAATAAATGATATAATAGAAAACCCAGATCTATGCCCATAATTTCTTAGAGAAGGTATGACTTTAATAAAACAAAAAAATGTCCCTACCTTATATAAAATTATAACCTTAGTGATATGCAATAAAATTTAACAGCACTTAATAAGCAATAACATCCTTACTGTAGAACAAATAGGCTGTAGCCTATAATAGCCAAGGCTGCAAATAACAACTGATTATTGATAGCATTATTATGAAGCAGGCGGAAAAACAGCAACGAAAAATAAGAGTATGCTGCAATATTATTATAAAAGTATTATATTTCTTCACCTGAAGAAGCTACAGTGTAGTGAAACAATTGTAGTGAGTAAAATAAAAAGTTGAAAGTCATCAATAGTTTACTATTATTATTAGTCAAATATTTTACTTTCCGAAACCTCTCATACATTTTCCAAGTTGGTAACTATTATAATTTAGAGTAGAGGACATTCCTCAGACCCATAGTATCAGATGAAGGCATTGTCACCACTAGTATATTTTGTCCATTTAGACAATATTTTAGCAATTACTGGCTTATTTATGCTTATATTATATAAGAATCTTTAAGTGACAGTAACACTGTCATGTTCTTTATCAGTCCTGCACAACTTAGAAATTAAGACGTAGTCTGAAAGATACAAAATGTAAGTTATTCACTGGACTGTCAATGTTCAGTTAGACATAATACGTCAACACCATTTAATCTCATTGATGAGATCAATTATGTCATTTATGAAATTGCTTAAGCACTGAACATTTTGATGTAGTAGTTTGAAATTATTTATTTTATCTAAGTAATGTTCTCATACTTTTGTGTTCAGAGGTTAAGTTGTTGGTATTTTTCTTTGTTCCGTGAAAAAATTATACCGCGATATAGTGATTGCCTTTTACTATAGATTTACATCCAATAGTGTATCGAATAACGGCAGTGGGATCCCTATCTTTAGGATATTGATTATGATTATGATTATTTATTCTTTATCACACTTGCTTAAAGAAACTGTAGTTATTACAAAATACATACAAATCAAATTGTTGAAGTTGAAGGGCGGAGTTCATCTTGTAAACTATTCTTCCACTCGAACCCATGGATGTCCATTCCTCCACTAATTCATAAAACTGGGAATTAGTTTCGAAGCTATATACTTTCTATGCATTAAAATGCTTGTATTTCCCAATTTTTTGGGATATGTGTACAAATATTTATCACTTTGACAAATGGATCATTTTGTTTGTATAACACTTTATTGAATATATCGTACTGATATTTCGGAATTATTTTCACGCAGAAAATATCTTTTTTGTTTAACCGCTTCTTGAAAATTTGTTTTAAATCCTCAGATAATGTATCGGTGGAATAACGCGCAACACGCACTTCTTTTAATAGTTTTAAATGATGTCTCATTATCTACATTTCTATTATGTATTAAAGCAATTCTATTTTTGTTGGGCGTTTTGCGTTTACTTTTACTAATGAAAATCCATCATTGGTAAATTTATCCTACTTGACAGAGCATTCATCATTATTCTTTATTTTTTTCTTGATAAGATTCTTTTGGCAGTGATTTATTTACAGGGACCTTCTTTGGGACTTGCTTGTACATTCCTGGTTGGTTGGTGTTCTAGCTACAGCACTATAGGTGACGTTATTAAAATGCGGGTTTGTGTCATTACTTGATTTGTTTATTTTAATCTTTCCAGAGATTTGTTACAAATCACACTGATTTTGCTTGATGATTCACGTATGTTCATCTAATATATTGCTGATTTTGATTAATTTATTAAACAATGGCTCCCCTGAAATGGTTTTCCAGTCTTCTCCATACATCCTTGTCCCTTTTGCCTCCCACCTCCGTCGCCTTGTCATGCACCTCTCTTGCCACATTTACCCCTTACTGGAGCCACTCCTTCCCAATTATTTTTGAGCAATCTACCCTCTCATGCATTCTCCTCATTTCCTTCCTCCTTCACCAATATTCCCTCGCCAATCCCCACAGTTTTATCTTATACTGGTCAAGTCTTTTTAACTTATCACTTCCCATGCTCTCCCTATTCGTTTCCCGAAGCAGTATGTATATTTAGACGTCGATTCCTCCACCTCCCAACATCTAGGAACCACCACTTTTCTTTCTCATACATCAGAAGCTGTCTCACGCACGCATCCCCTACGTCACACATTACTCTCACACTTTCATCCATCCATCTTCATAATGATTTATTTGCTTTTCTTTAAAAAATGGTTAACTCCTAACCCAATTTACTCATATATAGTGATTTGTTGCTTTTTGCAATTACTAATATACTTTCCATATAGGCCAAATATTATTACCTGTTATTTTATACCCTTTAACTAATCACTTCCTCTAGAGTAATATCGAATAGCTCTAAGCAATCGCTACCTGTAGATACGATCATATACTTTCTTGAAGTGAAAGTAAAGATCATAAAAAAGTATTCTGTATTTGTTGCAGTTCCGTTGGAATATTTGTAACTGATATAAGTATTACTTTAAAATACTCCGTGGTAATTATCTTGTATATATCTTGTAGTAGTTTATTAATATTTATACTGTAATAAGCCAGCTATTTTAATAATTGACTTTTGTCTACTTTTTAGTAATTTTTATGTGTTATCTTGAGACTTTCGTTCCCTAATTTTTATCAATTTCATTGTTACTCACTCCCTTTTCTCTCCAGCTCTTCTGGTATATTATTTTTTTTATTTTTGCCATTATCTAATCTTCTTCATCTTCATGTAAACACTAAATTTTGGAAACATGTTTCGTCTTCTTTTTATTAATTTTATATTTCGTATTGTTTATATTAAACAACTCTTCTAAATCTTTCAGTGCTTTTTTTATTTATTGCCAAAATTTCGGTTAGATATATATTCATTGACCACACTCGCCCTTTAGCCTTGAAAAATTGCTGTTGATTTTAAAATTCATATTCAAAACCAGTTATTTCTGCTACAATGATCAGTACTACCTGCAGATTTTTGGAACACCTATGGGTTCAGTTAGTAGTCCAAGACTTAGCACAATTGCCATGGACTTTTTAATGGTTTCAAAATAACGATTGAGTGCGACGATCGTAATTTTATCACTGCGAAAGTAAATTTTAAATCCGGAGAAAATAATTTAAAAAAAAACTGCTTCTGCCGATCAGTTGCTAAATCAAGAACCCAGTACCGTACAGTATCGTGCGGTATATTATATCATGCAAGTTGTGCGCGGAAAGCAAAGTCCTCTCAAATTACTACAGAAGTAATTGAAGGATGTGTTTTCGAAATGGAAGCATAAACTGATAAGCGAACTAAAATCAAAGAATTTGCTACTAGGAGAGAAATTTAAACAATTAGAAGAAGAAAATGAAAAACTACGCTTGGAGGTTACGGTTTTCCAGCCAAATTCTAAAGTAAATAATCCTGAAACTGGTAATACAAAAATAAATAGTAAGGTCTTCCCAATACAACAAAACACAATAGTAGGTTCAAAGAGTGGCATAAGAATGACGCCACCGAAATACGCGTGGATATATATTGGTAATTGCATGGAATCCGCCACATTGCAATCAATCAACCATCCGCATCATAGCGGTGAAGGAGATTTGCGAACTGAAAACTCAAGGTAAAAATAAATCGTTTAAATTAGAAGCCGACTACGATAATCTTACTATGTTAATATCGACGGATACGTGGCCAGAATGAATAAAAGTAAATTTTGTGAAAACGAAACATGAAATTTTCCATACGAGTCGGCAACACAGCAGCCCAAATAAACACAACATGATAGCTACCCAGGAAACTAAAAACTATTTACACATTTATTTCATAAACATTCAGTGTATTAGAAATAAAATAAATGAGGTAGAAGCACATTTGATTGAACATAATAATATATTTAATATTATTTGTCTTCGTAAGTTCCATCATTGTCTTTTAAATAAGTATACAGTTGGAACTAATTTTGTTAGATCACACTACTTGCACGGTGTTGTTATGCAACCTATTAGGCATAATATATTATTTGTAAAAATTCAAACTGAATCCGTGGAAAAACATTGTGAAATAGTTGTATCTTCCATATTATGATATAATTATTGTAAATATATACCGTTTACCCAGTGGTGATTTGAACATACTTTTAAATGTTTCGGCAAATTTTCTGAATAAAATTATTAACAAGAATATTATCCCAGTGGGAGATTACAAAGCACCAGACGAAATCAACTTTCTGGCTTCATATGAGCTCCAGAAACTGGTCACTTTTAGAACTAGAATTGGCAACTGCTTGGGCCATGTGTTCATAAATGTGCAGACAACAGATATAAATATTTCTCCCATTGATTTCTGTTTATCTGATCATGTTGGGATACATATAAAAATATCAGGAGCAGACTCAGGAAATTTGCCATACGCCAAATACGACCCATTACCAATGTGCTCGTTTGGCTTTAAATTATTATGGAATTATTAGATGAATATTTTATTAATTGCTTCCCATTTAAGAAGACAACAACCAAAACAAATCATGTAGTTTGGTACAATAAAGATCTAAAACCAATGCGCGAGAAATTCTTTCTGGTAAAAGAGACGGGTATAACATTGAACTTAAACAAACATATACTAAATTAAAATCAGATTTCAAATGTGCTCTAAAAAAATTTTAAACGCAAAGTACCTAACAAAATTGAGCAATAAAGCAAAGACAATGTGGTCATTAATAAAATATAAACAACCGAACAATGGTAACATGAACTGTAATATACGACCTAATGATTTTAATATATTCTTCATCACTATTTTTAAGTCTATACAACCGACTTGCTACCTTTACAGAGAGATCCATTGGTATTTGTGAGTGGGTTTACTTGCTATTTACATATATACAAGCAAGGTTGGTTTTGTGTGTGGGTGCCGGAAGCTCCGGCGCACTTCGTAAAGTCATGGATCGGTGGCCGTCCTCCTTCTCGGGCGTCGAGGACAGTGGTGATAACGCCGGTGGTATCACGGTCTAGAAGCCGGCTTCGCCTTCTTCTGTCGGCGCTGGTCCTCCGCAGCCGGTGGGGCCTCCTCGGTCATCGGAGGTTCGTCTTGGTGATCGCAGAACTATGGTAAGCTCTTTGATTAGGCAATGTATGGTTTGTGCCTGCCACGGCTGCCGCTACTATTCCATCGCCTTCTGTTGGGAACCCGGCTTCCCACAGTATTTATTAATACAAGAACTACACTTACAAATTACTTTATATTCAGTTAGGTGAGTTAGAATGAGGCACGCGAAGCCATAAGGTCCATAAAAAATTTAAATTCCCAGTATAACATGTGAGGCAATTAAATATGTGACAGAAATAATCATAACACCTCTCACTAAATGAATTCCAGATATATTTAAAAATAGCTACTGCCATGCCGATACATAAAAAAGGATCCGTTGCAGATATAAACAACTATCGCCCGATTTATCTATTGCCTATCATTTCTCAAATATTTGAAATATTGCTTTTTAATCAAATTTTATCGTTTCTTGATAAAAATGAAGTACTAACCGACAGCCAATATGGTTTTTGTGCTGGGCGCTCAACGGTGAGCGCGTTTATTGCTTTTGTCGAGGAAATCAGGGCTGGCTTTGAACTTGGTCAGTACTCAGCAACCTCATTCTTTGATTTCAGCAAGGCCTTTGTCTCCCTTCCTCATAACGCCTTGCTACGTAAATTTTATTTTTATGATTTTGAAGCAAAAAGTTGCCGGCTATTAAGTTATATTTCAAAAATAGAACTAAGCGCGTAGCATGTAATAATTACTCATCGGAACTTGCTAACACTACTTGTGTAAACAAGGCTTGATTTTGAGGCTTTTTCTATTTTTAATTTATATTTATATGACCCACCATCGTATATAAATACCGGGTCTATAATCATGTATGCAGATTACAGTCTCTCATTGTATCCAATACAGAAAAGCTCACATTTTCTCTAAATGCTGATAATGGCGAACGTGGGTCTTGTAAGTTTCTAGGCTTGTATCTTGATACTAAGCTGGTTTGGAAGGAGCATGAGAGGGAGCTCAGCAGTAAATTAAGTGAATTCACTTACTTACTCCGTATCTTAAGCAGTTCTGTACCCTCATCAACACTTATAGCTGCGTACCATGATCTTTTTCAGTTTTTTATTAATTACATCTTGACAGCCCTCAATTGTTTTAATTGTCACGTGCAGTTCACGGTTGAAGAGGACAGTAATAATGCTATTCCCTTCCTTGATTTGAAGCTATATCGTGGCAGTAATAATATAATAATCCTAGATTGGTACCCACTTGGACGTTACATAAATTACGCCTCTCATCATCTTAACAACGTGAAAATTAATGTGATAAAGGCCATGAAAAATTAAGTATTAACCTTTAGCCACAGAGCTATCTCGGAGAAGTTATCTGGCGCCTTTTCCAATAATGGCTACCTACGTTCTTTACTAAGGAAAATCATGTTTAGTAGCGGCCATAGACATAGTTGCTGTAATTAAAATACAGAAAGCTGCCAATTCTAGAAAGAGTAACTGACAATCTCAATTAATATCAATTTACTTATAAACCCAGAAATAAATAATAAGTGTATAGACTGTTGGTGCACTTTTCAAGAACAAAATCAAAAACACCACTTCTTCTCATTAAAAATCGTCATCATATTGCAGAAAATATAATCAGCACAAAGGGTTTGGACAGAGCTAAAGCCCTGAATTGATTTCGGTCATATCTGAGTAACGCAACGGGTTGAAGCGAAGGAGAATTGTATAACAACCTAATCGGAATCAGTTGTAATTACAACTGGTTACTTCAAGGCAGTTTAATGACCCCTACACAATTCTTAATATGTTTTAATAATCTGGCACACGAAATAAAACAAAAAATATGTTTAATGCTTGAAGCCATCACTTTGTGATACATCTTGAATCAGGAACTTTAAATGAAAATACACATTTAAAATACACTTCGTTAATATCACACTGTGTGTGATATCAACGAAGTGTATTTTCATTTAAAGTTCCTAAAACAAAAAACTATGTAGAAGACACAACATTTAAGATATGCCCATATTCACCTATTTCCAATAATTAAAACACTGTGTTTATTTTTACGATTCGAATATTCTTTTCCTGATTAACATATATGTGCCGCGGTGTGGTAGTAGAAATGTTAATACGTTCATATGTAATACTAATTTATATGTTAACTTGCCAATAAATACAATGATTCGAACGCATACTAGCATACAAGACTCCATTGATTTATTTAACTCCACGAGTTGCCATTTTACAAATACCATAATTAATTTGTTTTAGTAACCACAAAATTGCTTAAAATTGTTATTATGCTTGTGTACAATTTTATATATTACTTAGTCTTTTAAATGTTATTATTAGAGAGCGAATAAAAAAACTTAAAAAATTTGAAAAAAGGCACTTAAAAAGGCATTAAATTTAGAGAAAAAAAGCATTAAAAAGCCTAAAAACAGAAAAAAGCATAAAAACACAAAAAAGCACTAAAGAAAACTATATTTATCAACATATTTTACATAGAAATTCTGCTTAAAACTAAAATAAACATACTTTCTTTACGCAATATATAATATTATGTAAGTATTTAAAAATTAAATTGTAATTTTGTATACATTTCGAAATAACTAAAATCTATTCATGAAAACAGTAGATCATTAAATGTTGTTCTAGGGGTTTAATTGTAAAAATTATTACTTCTGACGCTCAATAAATTTTTGAAAGTGGAAAAGCTTCTCTTTATTATAAATTATAGCTGGGTCCATTTGAAAATTGCCATTCAAAATCAAGTTTAATTTATTTAATATTAAAAATCCTTCGTTTTCACCGAATGCTTCTTTCCATATTATTTTGATTTCTTGGTCAATGCGTCCAGGTATTTTCTAAATTGAATCTGCTTTTATAAAGATTTGATTGCGTTGCTCACAAAATTTAAACGCGATTTTATGTAACTAAATCGTTTTGAAGGAAGGTCTTGTTTCTTAAGAACTGTTTGACAGTCATTAATTTTGCTTGTCGTTTCGGGAAAGTTGTATATAAACTTATTAAATTCTTCAAAATTGTTCACATAGTACATCGTAGCATATAGCCAAGTTCCCCATTTTGTTAGCACTGGTTTTTGGGGCAGTGAGATATCAGGTAATGACTCCTTGAATAATTGCACTCACAGAAGAATATAAGAACTATTTTCCAATATTTAATTAAATCTACAAATGGAAATTTCATTCTTATAGTTTCAGAAATTCGTTTCTATCCATGTGCTAAACTTGTACAATGCACAAAATGCATTATTAGTAAAATTGTCAATTCAATTATGAATGCGAGTTTGAATATGAAAATTAACGAAAACGATAAATATGCGACAGTCGTCCCATCCGTATTTTTGCCGAGAGTAGAAAATTGATACGGTTGTAAAACACCTGATTATTAGCTATCACTTAAATTTGTTTACACTTAATACTTACTGGGGCCCTTGTTTGGGCCTAGTTTAACGACGTTTACATCCGGAATATCATAGGTGTGATTCCTATGAAGCGTTCGTCTGTATTATCTGAATAATGAGACGGTCTATTATTTCTACTTATTTATAAACGAATCCATTGTAAATTGGTAATTTATACTAATATTTATTAATAATAAAATTCATTATAATTATTGTATCATATTCTGAAGATTTTAAACAATGTTGTCAAAACTCACGAAGAAAATATGTAATACAAAAGTAATCTATAAATGATGGTATTCAGATTTTTACGAAAATTCTCTATATTAGCACATTAATTTAATATCAGCGTGAAATTTTTATTAAATATTTAAGAAAATGCTCTAAATAAGCATCAGAATTAAAAAAAGCATGAAAATAAGCATAAAAAGTCAAAATAAGCACAAAAAGTCAAAATAAGCAAAATAAGCAAAAAAAAACTTAGCGCTAAGTAATCACATTCTTCAAGATTTGTATAGATATTTAGAAATTTTTTCGATGCTATTAATATTATGGATAAGCATAATGCTAGAAATTCGCTCTCTAGTTATTATATATATATATATATATATATATATATATATATATATATATATATATATATCTATGTTTGATAACTGATTTTTATTATTATTATTTACTTTTAATCAGAAATTATCTGTACGTTGATTCATTCTGCATTAATAATTTTAGTAGCCTATTCCTTTTTAATAAAATCGTATCATATATTATCTCTATTTATTCAAGTTAATGGTTTGCAATTACAAAAGAAAACAACGCTGTATGCCACTTACATACGCAATAACTACAGAACATGGTACTGATATAAGCATGTATAGATTAACAACAATGAATTACCCCTATAATTTCAAATTTAAATTTGGCAACATTGAATTAATTACATCACCACGCATTAGCATATGTATGCATTCCGGGGCTTGCAAGTATTTGCAGCCCGTCTAACCTTGACACATCATTGTAATACACCTACTTGAAACGGTCGGAATGTCCTTTTTTGCGAAGCCGACCGTCGACCGTCTTCATGAATGGACCTCGGGCGGCCAGCTGATTCGATTTAGTTGTGCGAGCGTTACGCCAATGCCAATAGTCGGTCCGGAGAGTCCGCCGGACTACCTGCTTGAAATAAGTAACAGGAACTGGTCGCATCGGGATGCTGCACGCGCGCCCAAATGTCAGTCATTCCGGTAACAAAGTCGCCTCGCGTACGTGAATAACACGGGAGACATTGCGTTCTGCGACCGGAAAACCGGGGAAAATGGTCCGCGAAAATGTTCGCGAGTGGTGAGGCGGTGCTGTTAAGTGAATATGTGCCGAGTGTCTTGTAAAGGGAAATGTAAATAGTGTTGAACGCGGAGTGCAGAGGTTAAACAGGTTTCTGAGCAGAGGGCTTTGACGTTCGGTGAGGGTCCAGGTGAGTGGATTTTAAACGCGGCGTCATCACGTGCTGCGGATTACGCTGGTCTAGACGATGCACGAAACGCATTCGTTGTAGCTTAGAATTAAAATTATTCGTTAAGTGTGCAATTATGTGATGAAAGCCATGCACGTATTTACTTTGTGTTAGTATGCACGTGTTGTTTTTATTAACAACTTGTGTTACATTGTATCATTGTGTTTAGTTTGACCGACCGCATACAAATACAAATTTCTAAGGTTGATAATATTTAAATTAGAACTAATACAACACAGAAAAAACAAATGTTATTGCAATTCAGTTTAATTTATCACATTTTTATTAGATACAATATACAAGTAATATCTACATTATTAGTGTAATGGTCGAAAGGCAGTTAACGTTAATCTCTTAGTAAATGATTGTTTTGTTTTAATACTTTTTCGATTTTAGTTTGATATTTATTGGTAGAATCAATTTTTATAATATTAAAAAAATCTTTTTCATTACTTTCCTGAGGGTGGTTATACGAAATAGTTGAATTTATATTGGTAGGTTTTCGGTAAATATTAAATTCAATTTTGTTATCACTGTGGATCAAAGTAAGGTCTAAAAAGTTGATCTTATTGTTTTGTTTGCTTTCAAGTATGAATTTAATTTTTGGATGCATATTGTTAATTGTATTTAAAAATTGATCTAATTGGCGGGAAGTACCATTGAAACATGGAATTATTTCATCCACATATCTATACCAAAATGAGATTTGTGAATGATAGGTTCAAATTTTTATCTTCAATATGTGCCATAAATAAATCTGCCAGTAGAGGACTTAATGGGCAACCCATTGCCGGACCTGTTGTTTGTTGAAAGAACTGGTTATTAAATTGTAAATGATTTTGGTTTAAACATACTTCGAAAGCCTCATATAGTTCTGATTTTGTTATATGTCTATATCAAGTTTGTCTAGCATGTTTTTAATAATTTTAAGGCATTTGTTTGTTTGTATGTTTGAGAACATATTAGTTACATCAAAAGATACCAGTTTTGACCCTTGCGGGGTGACTATTCACTTTAAATTTTGAGCTAGTTCTACAGAGTTTTTAATTGAAAATTTAGAGACAAATTTTGTATAATTTTTAAAGATGTTATTTAATTTTATTCCTAGATTTCGAGCTGGACAATTAACATATTAAACTACGGGTCTGACAGGGAGGTCTGGTTTAAGGGTTTTTATTAAGCCATACAGTCTCGGAGCAAGTGGATTTTGATTAATTATCTGAAATTATTCAAAACTAGAAAAAAATACTGATGTGTGTTTAAGCAGATTTTTGATTTGATCAGTATCCAGAATAACAATTGAATTTAATTTATCGGCTCTTGTGATGGTTAGGGAATTAAGTGAAGCTTTGGACTTGATAGATTTAATAGTATGTAAGTCTGAAGACGATTGATTTGATTGGACTTTTATAATGTTTGAAATTTGTGCTCTAGGAATAAGCGGTTCCTGTATCCTTTTCAAAGCAATTTCTGACTCTACTACTGTGGTTATTTTTTCGATAGAGGAACAAAAAGTAGTTGCTATTTCTATAGACATGAAAAAAGCTTTCGACGCAATCTCAAAAGCTATAATGATAGAGAAACTAATGGAAATAGGTATACGAAACAAGACAGACATAAACCTAATGCAGTCATACTTAATTAACAGACCCCAAACAACGAAAATAAACAAAATAGAAAGCCAACCAATCTATGCAGAATATGAAATACCATAAGTAGGCAAACTTACACCAACAGTATACATAATATATACCAATGATATGTTGGAATTAAATCTAAATTATAATTAAACCTTCAGCCAAAGAAACAACCTGAATCCCTCAATACCGGTTGCTCGAGATGAGACTAAATTCCCAAAACTCCCGAGGCAATGACAGAGGAAAGAAGAAGCAATTCACACACACTATAAATTACTGTACATATTTACAGTATACGTCTAAAGAATAATTTCAAATAATAAAAAAGTTAGTTGATTTTATAATAAAACTTTATAATGTTATAACGTCTACTAAAGGTTATGACTTTACACTAATATTTATATCTAAATAATTTACTACACCAAACGGAGAGATCATTTAAATCAGACTGGATCTCTCGTCAACTAGAAGCATCATCAACAATATGATAGAGTTTTAAGTAATCAGAAAACAATAATCAATTCGAATAATTACAATAAACACTAATATCCTTAATAAAATCTTGCACACTAAGTGATCATTATAAATGGTTTAATATTTATTGAATTTGATTCTCATTTATCATGCGGTGAAACATTTTTAATATTAAAGGTTGTTTAGAGAAAGACACTTGGTTAGTTTCACAATTATAATTGTATATTCCTATAAACAACCCTTAATACTAGGTACAAAACTAAAATTACATCACAAAATTACAAACCTTTCCAGTTTCAAACAACATTTACGTCTCAGCAAAATATTGAGCTACAAATATAGTGAGGATTTCGTAAAATGCATGCACGCAGTGATACAACTGTATCTGGCAAATATTTTGTAACTTAATTCCAAGATTCTTCTATTTCATCAAGAGTTTTTTAATTATTATTTTTATTTCAATAAGTAATCAATATTCCAGTTATCAATATTTTATTTGTGGTGATTATAATCAATCAATCAATTTGTTGTCTAAAACATGTCAACATCATTATGCGTATGATATTAACATTTCTATAGGTTATAATAAACCGCTACTATCGACAAGAAAATTGTATCTATATCATCTAGCTAATTTTAATGAATTAAATAAATTTTATAATGACTGGTTCTGTTCACCCAAGTGGAAATAGGTTGTTGCTGAGGGTGATATAAATACGTTAGTCTGTATGTTCTATAATATATTTAACGAAGATATAAATGGTTTAATTCCATATAGATATGTTAACAATAAGATGAATTATTATCCCAAATAGATGTCAGATGAGCTGAAACAACTTAGAATAAAGAAAAAACCTCCTATATCACATATAAACAATCTGGAAGCTATGCTGACTACTTATTATTATTATTCAAATCGTTACGTTCTCGATGTAAGGAGTTATCGAAAATTTTGTATTCAAATTTTTAAGTGATTTTTTTGAATAAACAATAATCCCAATTATTTTTGGAAGTATATACAAAATTAGAATAATAATGAAACCACACCAGACGCCTTATAATTCGAATCGAAAATAGAAATTAATAGTGATCCAATAGTTTATTCGTTTTCTGGTTTTTTTGCTTTATTTACGTCACGGATAATGGTTAATCTTTTAAAAATTCTTTATATAAACACAAAATTATAAATGATTCTAAATGATTTGTTTCTAAGAATGAAATCATTTCACTTAAACCGAATAAAAGTTCTGGTCCTGATGGAATTCCACCTTATTTACATAATAAATTGCGTTTATTCTTTATGACTTGTTTTCTATTTCCTTGTCAAATGGTCTATTCCCTTAGACATGGAAACTATCCTATCTTTAAATCAAGTAGACGTGAATGCATTTTAAATTACAAAGGAGTATGCCTACAGTCTTGAATACCTAAATTATTTGATAAGATGGTGGCTAAATAATTGTACTGGATGTGTAAAAATGTTTTATCTAAGAATCAGCATGGATTTGTCTCATGACGATCAACACGGACTAACCTGTTGTCCTTTGATGAACATCTGGTGAATGCAACAAAATATCCTTCTCTCTCTCGAAAAAAATCATCTTTGACTTAAACATACGAAATAGGCAAATTTTCGTCATTTTAAGCATTTGTTAATTAAATATTTATGTTATAAATGTTAAGTGTCAACAAATATTTTATTTTGTAGTATTATTTTTGTTACTGTATTATTATAAATCTGTAATTTATTTGATTTTTTAACGGGAGATTCCTTTTTATATAAATTTAAAAAAGGGATCTCCCGTTAATGAATAAATTAAATTAAAGTGTAAATATTTTATGTTCTTTAAGATAAGCGTCTTTATATTGATGATCATAAAAAAATCTACCCTTTTAGTTATTGCAAGTAATACTTTGCTCATTGCTTAGAAATTCCCATCTTCTCTTTAGCAAGTCTTGCTAATTGAGCTGATTACATTCCCTTATCCTCCCAGATTGTTCTTAATGCGATAACCATTATTTCTTTCATTTCATAAAGAAAACAAATTATTATTTCTGATTCACTGACGATTATTTCACAAGACAGTCAATTACTGGGCGTCATGTTTATTTTTATCTTATATATTCCAACCATTTATTGAAATTACACTGAATTGATAAAGTATGGATTACCACGTAGTAACGGTCGCAACCATTCTCTTTGTTTATTGAATTTTTTCTGAGGAATACTATTAAAATAGAGGACAATCTATTTTGTATAATTAAATCCTTCCAACCTATCCTTAAATTTCTGCATTTTTATATTTATTAATTTTAACCATATAAACAATAATACATTTAATTCAAATTATACGACCACTTAAATTTTAACTTATGTTACAGATTATTCATCCTTTCGTTATTTTCTGATATTTAAATTACGAATTTTAAATTGTCAGTGCAAAAATTCATGTTCCTAGAATTTTAATAATTCACTTATATACGATGAAATTAATTTTTTAAATAAAATTATATATTTTGCTTGGTTCTTCTTGCAGACTATGACGTACCGAGCAATATTTTCACCTGTTCGATCTCTGCGTTTTTAGTCAACTCTTGGTGTGTTAATAACCATTCATTGTCTGAAATTTTTGCGAATTGAACTGGTATAACTGATGCCCTGTTTTCATAATAGACTTGCACAACATTTTCGTATTTGGTGCTATGATGAATTTGCCATGTATTTTGATTCACTAAACTGCTAAAGTTCCAACATTCAAAGAACGAAAATGGCGTGCAATTCAAATCCTAAAATCCAATCTGGATCACCATTTGTAATACTTAACAAGAAATAATTTTATTTCAAATAAAAAGTTTCTACAAAAGCGAAAAATTCTTCTATCTATTAATGACTTAATATTGAGTTGAACAAGCATTGAACTGTAACTAATATTTGCACTAATACCACCTAATCTCAAATGTATTCATTAAAAAAATAGTGTGGTAACTTTGAAATCTACCGAACGTCTATTATATGTTTTACTTGAAAATTTAGGTTTGGATGAAATAAGTCCTTTATTGCAGAATTTCGCGCTAACTCCTCTTCGTCCAATTGGTACTTAAAATTAGAAATGCTGCCTCGGCTAAATGAAATACATACATACTTGTCGAAATTTCATTCCAGCATATTATTTTTGCAAGTTAAAGTTATGCCAATAAAGGTTTTTTTAAATTAATTAATAAATTTTTTCAACATTATTTAAATCATCTTCAAGATGAATTTGGCCAGTCAAGAAATTAACGCACTTCAAAATCTTTAAATCATCAGCATACAGAAGAAAGTTGCTGTACCTGATGTTTATCTCAATGTCATTTATAAATAATAAGAATAAAATAGGCCCACCAATGTGAGCCTTCTGGTACCCCTGAAGTAATCCTTATATTGCTGGACAGATGCTTCCTGATGCGTACTCACTGTATACTATTTTGTAAATAAGAACTTATCCAGCTGATAATATTAATACCAAGTCCCACTAACTATTGTTGCTTTGATGGCCTTGCTATTTGTAACACGCAAATTACTTTTGTATTATTCAATGTCTGTCGAGGTATTAGCCAGAGAAGTAGTTGTTTCAAAAGTGATTTGTTTTTGTAGTCTTAATAAGACTCCTTTGTTGTAGATTTATGAAATATTTTTGGGTTTTTTCTAATTACAAGTCCCATTAAGTTTATTCATTAATATATTGTGCTACAGACAATCAAATGCCTTCGAAAAGTCAGTATATATTGAATCAACTTGTGATCCATTCTCTAAAGCATTTGTCAAATACGATTGGTACACAATAAAATATATCTAACATTTGGGGATAACGGATTGTATAGATACTCCCCTATAATAATTGATATTGCTGCTGTCACCGTTTTTAAATGTTCTTGAATATTAGAACGGTATAACTGCCATTCCAACATTCAGAAAAAATCCCAGATAAAAGTGATTTTGTAAACAAGGCATATATGGGCCTGGAGCGAGGAATATATGCATCTTTTTATAAAATAGGTGGTAGGGAGTCAGGTAGTGAGGATTTGGCATTAAAAATGTCTTGCACAGTAACAGTAAAATTACATTACATTAAATTAAAAGTACAACGGGTAGTGACTGATAGCATTTGCTAAAATAGTTGCACTATAGCTATTGTTATTAACATTTAATATGTCATCATCAGTTTTATCCCATGCTGTGTTATCCCATGTAGGAATGCTGTAGTCTCAGCAAAAAAGAAACTCACAACTTAGATTTTCGTGGCATATTTTCTCCAAATCCTGGGAATGATATGTTAGATTTTTTGAAGCTGGATAACTAATAATTAACTTATCTATCACCTACACAAACAATTGCTCTACAATGCTGCTCATTTGTAGTGGTAAGCTTTTTAAATTCTCCCTTACTGCAATAAGAACCCCAAGGTTTTATTACTAGTAAGAAACGGTCTATCTTCTCTATGTATGGGAAAGTCCATTAAGCCTAATTCTGCATTACAAGCTGCATCATCCTGCCAAGTTTCTACAAATACGAAGATATCATAGACACATACATTTACATTAGACATAAACTCTTTTTCCCTTTAATGCCCGTTACGTTCTGAAAATAAACATCTATTTTTTTCTTACCAGAAACAGATTTTACAGTAGATGGATGTCCATTGCTATACATTATTTACTTACTAAGGTGTAATTTATCTCTTTAAGTGATGTCTCTGCATTAGTGTTTAATAATGAAGTAAACCGAACATTATTAGACTGGGTAACACGAGTACACACCAACTGCTTCTTTACGATCTGCAAAGGATACTTTTAATGGTAGAGTTTTATTGCTAAATTCACCTAAACGTGTAACTTTGGTGGGTACAAATTTAATAATCGGGTTGATAATAGCCCTCAATTCTTTAGTGTCTTCCTCGGCTCTTTCATTATGTGGACCAGCAGGTTCAGGCAAGTTATGAACAATTATATTACGTAATCGTCTGCCTTTGTTCAATTTTACGTATCGTTAATTCCAGAAAGTGAAATGCATTTCTTCGGACTATTATTGTTAATGTTGCAGTTCACAGAGACAGTCTCAAAAGCAGTAAGTCTAGTATCGAGTAACTTTATACCATTTTTTTAAATCGTATAGAGTATTATCTACGTGATACCGTGTTTGGCATTTCGGATATTTCAACATTTTAGAACGAGGGCCAAGAATAATATTACAACTACCACAAGTCTTAAGGTTTTAAAAATACGGCGCCGTTGAACAATATAATTAATAAAATATATAAAAACAGGGGGCATAATCTTCACCTCACAGGGTCGTTTATGAGGACTTAAGAAACAAACATTCACCCACTAAAAATCACTTTAAATACAGAGCATGTGTAGCCTGTGACCGAATTGAAACATCAATCAAATAAATTTGTTCTCTTAAGGACGCACCATTCCTACAAGAAAACTTAAATTGCGACATTTTTTTAAAATTTACCTCGAATGCAATTAGCATCTATATTTTAATTTTATCACCATTAACAGTGTGGTTAAATGCATAGTAAATCTAAACATGAATCAATAAATAATTGTATTATCGGTATAAGAGAGCTGTCCTTAATTTCCTCAATGATATGTTCATACAAATAAAGTTAATATCTGTACATCATGAAAACTCTAGATTTTTAACAATTAAAATTTATAAAGAAAATTAGTTTCTTATATTCCAGGTATACAAATTACAATTCTATACAATATGTAACAATGACTATAATATCCTTACACAATTCAATAGAACCAGAAACTGCATATTTTCTTACTGCAGCAATTGTGCTCCTTAATATTCCCCATCCATTTCATAACAACGCAGTAGTCTCTCCTACAAAGAGTAAGAAAATGGAGCAATATCTTTTGTCCGGATGTTGCCTCGAGGCCATTTTCTTAACATAGTCATGGTCGATCTTTTATATTCATCCATAATTGATTATGTTCCTCAGTTCGCATAGTATATATAATTTAAATCAATAAATATTCAAAAATTGAATTAATATAATATTGATACATTGATAAAATATTTATAAATAATATAAAATTCTAATCAAAAAAATTCAAGGGTTTATATTATATCGCCCAAATAATTCAAAGCTGATGTACTACGATTTAGTGAAAGAGAGCTTATGGGTTTGAGTAGAAGATCATCTACAAGAGTGTAATGCGCCTTTCGGCATGGTGTTAAAATTATATGTATGTTTTTTCTTTACTTTTCTATATACCAGTATTGATATTTATATAATCAAATCGGATAAAACCTAGATGAAAAAAATAAATGGATATTTATTTATTCATTTTAGTGTTACTATAATAGTCTTTTAGTATAATTACACTATAAGTTAAATTATTATTTTTTAATAAATTTGAATCAATAAATATTAATATTTTTTATTATGATAGTGTACACTGTAAGAGATTTTTTAACAAATAATTGAAATAAATATCTATATTTTATATTATGATTAATTATTTTGTATAATTACATCTGTTTTCTTTTGTGTAAGACTTCCTGAGCGAACATATATAAATGCCAAAAGCATCCGGAAGTGACTAAGTGACATTTATCAGAATAAATTTCCGTTAGGGCCATAAATTTTCATGTAAAAAAAAACGTCCCCAAATATGCATCCTAAATGATCCCGCAGACACCATTTGAAAATTAAACTTCCCCCGGCCGCCGCACTAATTCCACGCTCCCCCCGATTTAATTCGATTACTGTCGAGGAATTTCCTAAAGTAAAATATTAACCCGGTTCGATAAAGCAAACTTGACCCCCCAGTCCCCCTGATAACAATGAAGTTTTATGACGGCATTAATCGCCCGGCCGGGGATTGATTTTCGCCCCCCTTTCTGTCCACGAGCAAATATGGACGGAGATTGGATTGGGTGATCCGGATTTGTTTGCATTCCTAATAGGAAGGAAGAGGTTCTTTTTCAGATCTGAGACACTGATGTGACAATTCTGACACCGACCCTACGCACGGAAACACGATAATGGAGTGGAGGATAAATGGATTTTTATGGCTATGGATTGCGTGGGTGGAAAATGGAAAAAAAAACCGGCACCAACTTAAATATATGTACGCGTTAAGCGCTCTGGATATCGATAATTCAGGATGGAATTAATGTTTTATCTACGGCATTCCGTTCGTCATTTAAGCCGCTCAATATCCTCGTTAACTTCGTAACAAAGTCTTGCCTTTACTTTCGCTGAAATTCGCTAAGTATCTTTTGATCCTACAGATGGTTCTTTATATAGGGTATTATAAAACTTGGAGATTTATAATCGTCAACATGAAACTACGAGAAATTATTTAGTACAATTATAGAAAAATATTTAATTATTTTTTATACAAGTTTCTACAAGATACTAATTTTTTTACAAATAGTTAGCAGTTTTTAAACTTTTATTTTACACTTTAAATATAAATTTATATTCATGTTATGTCCTTTTCTTAAATAAACATTAGAGTATGCAATTATTCTTGTTCTTCTATAGACTTATAAATATTTATAATTTATTATAGTTTTTCATTGTCTTATAGGCATTTAAGAATCTGTCGTTTTATCTGGACCTTATATATAATATTTCTAGATCATTTTTACGTTTAGCTTTTTCTTGAGATGTATATTATTTAATTATTTTTGATCTCGTAGGAGCGACTGGTTCATATGATCATATTTTGATTACTATAGCACCTTTATTTATTATTTTTTATTATTTCTACTATCTAATATTGGCTTTGCTATTTGAGCTAGGTGATTTTATATATGTTTGTTAATTATCTGTTTGTCGCTAATGGTGACGTGAGTGATAAAAATGTTATTGACGCACTTTTCTTTTATATTGATTCATCGAATAGATTGGAAAAACCATATACCTTTAATAACTGAGTAAAATATTGGCTTAGCTGGTTGTTAATTAAAATATTAGTTTGCGGTTATTAATGCAGGTTTGTCATCATTGTGTGCAATTATTAATAATTTTTCAAATAATGTAAAAGACGAGTTTTTTACGCAAGCGATCGGTGGTTTTTATACAACTATATTTATATTACTTACATAACACTTAATATTTATAGCAGCACATTCGCAGATACATGGTTTACTAGTTCTATTTATAATAAACATTTCATGAAACGCGATTCTTTTTTTGGTGTTAATTCTTACTCCTCTATGTTAGTGATATTTTCTGTTCGAATAAACACTTATATTAAAGAACTAGAGAAGAAAGAAAGAAATACATCAGTAGGTTGACTGATAGGGCGTTAATGTGTTAAATATACACACTCACTTTGTTAATAAAATGTTTGCCGTAATGTCAACATTGTCAAAATTTTTAATGTCACTATATTCGTATATCTGAAGAAGCAATAAATATGAGAAAAAATTGTGAAAATAAACACACTTTTTTGAAAATCTAAATTTCATTTATAGAAAATAAAACGATTTTAAATTAGAAGAAATATCAAAAGAGTTTATCTTCTCTAATGTACTACTGTTTTTGTCCAGGTATTGGAGTACTTTTAAACCAAAGTGTAAAAACTATAAAGTAGGAAAATATTTTCTAATCATTTAGATAAGTAGAAAGGAAATTTACTAAAAAAAACTCTCTTCGACTACACTTTTATAGACAATTGTTGCTATTATCTTTTAGAAACCATTGAATGAGACATGTTTATAATCCCAAATGAGGCTGTTAAAATAACCACCGAACATCAGTAAACAGTGTCCCATTCATTTTTCCAGCACAGTTAAATATCTCGGCCTCACTTTTGATCAGAGGCTAAACTGGAAAATCCATGTAGAAACTACCGCCAAAGCAGTAAGGGAAATATGATGCTACTGCAGATTATTTGGCAGAAGTTGGAGTTTATATATTGGCTTTTCATAACGGTGATAAGACCAATAATCACCTATGGTTCCGTGGTCTGGTGGACAAAGACAACGGAGATCACAACTCAAACAAAGCTCAGCAGAGTTCCACGGCTCTCATGTCCGGGTATTACAGTGGCTAAAACCTCACATCTCTGCATCTGCATATTGAAAGGGAAGCTGCATTAGGCGCCTTAAGGATAATCCAGACAAAAACTCCAAAATATGGACACTTTATCGGGCACCTTAATATCCTCAACACTGTGTGCGAAAGAGCGATATACATGCCCAAAGACCAAATGATAAGTCAACGATTGAATTAAACGAAGGATGGCCATCCATGTTGAAGCAAAAGTCAGGCAGTTACAATGCTCCTCAATAGTTTGGTTCACTGACGGATCTAAAACTGATGTTGTCGGAATCGGCATCACTGGCCTTCAGATTCATCTTGTCGGCTTTGGGCGGATCCTCATCAATATTTCAGGCAGAAATCGAGGCCTTAAACACATGCGCCCACGTATGTTTAAAATGGGGCTACAACAATAGTTGGATATGCATTTGCTCAGACAGTCAGACTGCACTAGAGGCAGTCATATCACCTACATAGAAGTCTAAAACTGTATGGGTGCAAACTATCCCTAAAGCATCTGGCCAGGAATAATAAAGTCAAATTGCTTTGGGTTCCAAGTCACGCTGGGATCCAAGGCAATGAAATTGCCGACAGCCTCGCCAAAGAGGGCTCCAAAACTCATTTTGTTGGACCAGAACCGTACAGTGGAATAACAAAAGTCCGCATTAAGAGGAAAATTCAGGAATAGAAAAATACCGCCAAAATTGTCCACATTGAGGGACTCTAGTGGGTCAGAAATAATTACAAAAGATCTCTTAGGTCGAGGTAATTTTGGAAGGCTCAGAGGCCATACGATTCACCGAACCCATAACATTAACATTAAACAATATTTTTTAAGATTCAGGGTTCCAGACGACTCAATATCGTTAAGAAAATTTAAATAATGTGGATTGTTTTTAGATTCCAAAGCTTTAAATAAATATGACACCAACAGTATTTGGTGTCATATTTAGAAAGCTTTAGTGAATATACATATTTTTTCTAAGAATTAGAATTAACAATTTTGTGAGCGAATGCTTGTAATTGCTTTGTTCCCCAAAAATTATAGGAGTTTTTTTTATTATCTAATCTACAGAACACTTATTGTAAGAATGATTCACTTACTATATAATTACCTATTCTGTAGTTCAATTTTTATCTCTGAAAACTAAAATAATAATCAATTTGTGATATATAGATTGGATCGATCTGCTCATAATAGTTCCAGAAGCAGAGGCGGTGGTGTTTTTGTAGTAGTGGTAGTATTTATTTATCCAACATGCTTTCATAATCCTTTCTAAATATCACGTAACAACAATAAATATTCAGAATAATTTTGAACGTACATGGAAAGGCTTAAGTTCACTCTTTGATGATCTGCTCTTGCTACATTAAGTTTCGTTGATACTGTTGTAACTGAAGCTGTGTTTAATGATTTTCATAATTTAATTTGCCAAAAATGGCTTTAAATCTTCAAACGGGCAACTTTATAACTCATTGCTTTATGTTAAAATTGTGGCTGTTAAAATTTAGATCAACTCTTTATCAAGAAAATGGATTCATTTGTAATTGGTGCGACTTATATTCCCCCCTCTTCAAATATAACCTACTACGAGTTCCATGCCCAACAAATAGATGCAATTTTTAACAATAATGCGAAGTATGAGTTTCTATTTTGTGGTGATTACAACCGTCCCAATATTTCATTGGATAGTTCGTGTGGTAGTATTTTGAGCATCAATAATAATAGTTGCAGGATGCAAGCGTACTTGGAAACATTGTAAGCTTTCATCATCTGTATTATTATTATTATCTGTAACAATTGAATAAAATACCCAACAATACTTTAGTTTAAATTTTTTCTAATGTCAATAATTTAAAAATTGACAATGCCCAAGATATCTATCATCCCTTGTATTAGCATCATATTCCTTATAGTATGACCTTGACTCTTCGTAGGTTAGATTTTACTTACACTAATACTAAAAGGTTTTATGATTTCAAGGCTGCAGATTACAATTTAATGTATAATTATTTAGTTAATGTTGAATGGGATGTTACAGGGTGCGGCAGGGAAACTTGCTGATTTGAATTAGGCGTCAATGAGCGAGACGTAGTCAAATTTGAAGTTTTGTTACCACCCAAAGTGCCTTTCGAACTCGGTTCAATATTCATCTCGCGGGTCCCGTTCCTGGCTGGCAATCGATCGTTTCGTGGGTGTACGTTTTCAGGAAAAGTGGCAGTATGGTAAAAAAAAGGGCCTGGAGGTCAATGGACTTCCAGAACCCTAGAAATCGTAGAAAGGGTGAGGCTGTTGTTTTTGCGCTCTCTTCACCGTTCGGCGCGCATAGAGGCCGGTGCTCTGGGGATTTCTGATCGCAGTGTGAGACGAATTATTCACAACGAACTCAAGTTTCATTCCTTCAAACTTGGTGTGGTGCAAGAGCTCAGCGAACGTGATTTTGCTTCTCACCAAAGTGCATGTGAAGCAATCCTTTACATGCCTCACGATGCTCTCGGGTTTTTTAGTGATGAGGCCCATTTCCACCTTTCTGGTTATGTTAGCAAACAAAACATGCGCTATTGGAGTGGTGCCAATCCCCATGAACTTAAGAAACCACTTCATTGCGAACATCTTACTGTGTGGTGTGCAATGTCGAGAGTTGAGATAATTGGGCCTTACTTTTTCGGGAAAGAAGAACACACTGTGAATGCAGTTCGCTGCAGAGAAATGATTGAGGCAAAACTTGAAGAAATGGAACTTGGGGACGTATGGTTCCAGCAGGACGGAGCCACGGCACACACAGCAAGAATTTCAATAGAACACTTCCACGAGCGCCTAATCTCTTTGAGGGGTGACATACTGTGACCGGCGCACTCCCTCGATTTGGCTCCCTGTGACTTCTTTTTATGGAGATATCTCAAATCCATTGTTTACAATGACAAACCACGGACCCTGCAACACCTGTAGGACAACATTCACTAAGCCATCGCCAACATTCCCGTCGATATGCTCGAAAGAGTGGAGCGAAACTTCAAAAAGCGGGTGAATCAGTGTATCGCCAATGAGGGACGTTATTTGTCATGTTTAAAACAACTTGAAACAAAAATTCAGGATGTGTACAATACGATAAAAAAGAAATAAATCGATATGTGAAATACTTTTTCTTTTATTGACCTTTCAAATCAGCAAGTTGCCCTATCGCATCTTGTATTTTAGCAACTGATTGTGTAAATATGAAAACTTGTTTGTTCAATAAAGTTTTGTACTCTGTTTTTTATGTTTATTCCTTCTAAACTTTTAAAATCTTCAAACTATCCCAAATAGTTTAATGGTTATTTAATTAATTTAACAAAGGCAAAGACGAGTGATTATCTCAAATTTGTTCAAGAGCAATCATTAGCGAAGATCATGAAAGGGAAATCGATGAGCACTAATCTTGTGGTGTACCACATGTTCATATTTGATGCTTTGGAGAAAGGCTCACAGATTCATGCGATCTATATGGAAAAAATGCGCTTGACCAGGTAAAACATAATATTCTGATACATAAGTTGAAATGTATTGGTACTTTAATTGAATGGCTAAGTAGTTATATAGTGAATGGATATCAACGTGTGCGCATCGGTCAACATCAGTCTGAAAGTATAAAAGTTGTTCCTCAAGACTCAATTTTTGGGCCTCTACTTTTTTATTTTTAATAATTGATATTATACCTGATATTAAACATTGTAAATTTCTTCTTTATGCCGTGCTTGAAAGTACTTAAAACCATTAATAAGCTACCATCTAAATCTTTAAGAGGACTTGAATAACATTGATGTATAGTGCAGTGAAAACAATTTAAATCTTAATTTAAATAAATGTTTTTATATATCTTTTCATCGAGGTCGTTTTAAAAACAACGACTATTATATTTAATACCAGTTATTAATGGTTTAGGAGTGTTGCTTAGTCCTGAACTAGATTTTTCTAAGCATATTGCACATATATGCAAGTATTCGTTAAAAATCTTGCGTTTCATCAGTCGATTCTCTAAAGACCTTGAGGTAAGAACTATTAAAACTTTCATATTGGGAGAAGTAATACACTTGTTATGTTCCATTTGTTTAATAACATAACAAGTGTATTATTTCTCCCAATATGAAAATTTGGTTCCATCAAGAATGTAGCAAAGCAAGTATCGAATTTATTAAAACTTTGTACATTTCTTTAGTTAGTCCTCATCTAGAGTATGCTACTCTTGTCTGATCACCGTACGTAAAAGTTATTATGCATTGAAATGGTGCAAAGTAGATTCTTAAAATTGTTGTTTTTTGAAAAAGGATATTATATATTGTTACTATTTTTATTGTATTTATTTGAAATTGAAGGCATCGGTTGTAAAGGCAATTATCTGTAATTGCTTACGTTTTTAAACAAATTTTGAGTACTCGGTCCCTTTTATGTAAAAATATAAATCAACGTCGTCATCATATTCGATATTACCTGACAAACTTATTTTCGAAAAAGGGGGTTAGACAACTCCCTTTAGGATAGCTGAAGCTTGCTTTCTGAATCGTATCAATAGCAAAATGATTTAACGCCTGTAATGATTTTGCTAAAAATTGAAAGACGGGATAATGGTCAATGACCTTGCCTTACATATTTCTTTGAACTTTCATTCAAACACTTTTTTATCATACAGTAATATACGTATTTACAATTTTTTAAACTTAAGTCATTGCTATTAACTTCAATAAACATATAGGGATGGTGGGTGGCCTCTATGACAAGTATTAATTATTTAGACATTAGTACAACATTTTCATAATGAAAATTACTTAAAACAAACAAATAAATGTAAAAAATGCTCATAATAAAGTTTTGTTTTATGATGAGAGATCTGAAGGGTGGGATAGTGGACACTCACAAACCCTATATATTTATTTAAACTTTAATACAAAAACTGCTTTTTAATTATTTAAAAATTCTTAGTTAGGTGGCCTCTAAACCTGACATTATTTGTTTACACTAAAATTAAACAACAAAACAAAAAATAATTGCAAAATTATGTCTCCATTTACTTATAATAAAATTAGTTTTGTTTTATAGTTAAAACGCTGGTGGGTGAGGAATTGGATACTCACGTATAAATATATGGAAAAAACCCATTAATTATTCAGATATTAAAGCAAACTTTCTTAATAAAAAATGTTCGAACAGAAGCATATTTTAACATTGTGAATTATATTTGCTTATAATAAAGTCCGTTTTATTTTATGACCAAATCGACAATAGGATAGTGGCCACCCATGCACACTACATTAAGATTCAATTCAAACACTGCTTTTTCAACTATTAAAAAAATATATAATTTTATAAACTTAAAATGATTTTATTAATTGAAATGAAATAAATACGTAGGGAGGGTGTTTGACCTCTAAAGCACCAATTATTTAGACATTAGTACTAGATTATTTATGTGAGAGTTCAACCAGAGAAAACAAAAAGAGTATTTTTTCTTATAATAAAATAATTTTTGTTTATGATAAAGAAACTGGATGATAATTGTGGATACTCACCCAACCTACGTATTAAGAGAATATTTGCACCCTCAGCATCATGGACAAAAACAAGGGTTAGAGTGGAAGAACGTCGCAGCTGCATGAACTCCGCCCAGCTTCATCAATCCAAAATTTTTGTACGTTTTGTTATATATTTGTGTATATTCATATGTATTTTTTTTTTGGAAAGGAAGCTAAAGTCTAATAAACATAAACATAATGAAACCGGTCGCCAGTTTCGTAACACGACATAATAGAGCTTTAGTTTAAACAGCTATACTCAATCAAGTTTGGTGTGTCGTTTGGATATAGTGCAACTGAAACATTCAAGAGGCTTTGAAGGATGAATTTATTTCAAGGTCACAGTCTGGGAGGTCGCACAAGGCGTTCAAGGAGGGCCAGGAAGAGATCGCCGACGAACCCCGTTTCAACGTCCGAAGAATCGTTCATTTTGAGCAGGAAGAAACTGTCAACTCGGTTATTTACCTGCAGGTGCTTAAGAGATTGAAACGTCGGTATTCGCGCGTGACGGTTGACATCAAAGACACGGCCAGGCTCCGCCATGACAATACTCCCAACCACACGGCCTTCGTAGTTACCAATTTCCTGGACCGGAGCAATACCTCGGTGCTTCGGTAAAACTTTTTGTTTTCTTTATCTTTATCTTTATTTAAACTTTATCAAACATGGTTAAATATATACAAATAAAATAACGAAACATTAACATTATTGACTGAAGAGAGAACTGAAAGGAAAGCATTAGGAGTTCGTGGAAATCATCCAAAAGTTTGTTACAACGTTTCAAAGAAATATTCTCGTCTAGTAGTTTCAGAGTGCCTTTCGGGTATGTAAGTGGATTGATGCTGGGGGCGAGTATTTTAAAGAATTTTAAGCATTTACTTTTATAATGGACCATTTTATTATTTATTAATGAAGTGGATATTAACTGATCTAGCACGCCTTGTGATTTTGTTTCCAGAGGCTTTGGAAATTCAGAGCCATAGACTGATATTTTCTCTTTGAATAATACGTTCATCAAATAAGTAATTGTAGGGCGACTAGGAAAATCATTGTAAAATTCAGAAATGATAAATTTCTTGGTATAGCTTGCATTAGTTTGCCTTAACATAAGAACTATTGTCTGTGCGGAAAGCTCCTATTGCTACATTAATACAAAAAAAAGATAAAACTCTAAGTGTGAATGAACTGGTCGAGGCACTGATCATATTTCCGTTCATTAACTTAGAAAACACCATTTACTTGATACGATTTTATAATGTTGAAATCATATTTTGATTCACTTTAAACATAGAAACCGAATTCATATTATTATGAAAATACTTTTTGAGTCGATGGATATTATAATTAAATAGTTTTTTTCAACTTCTTCATTATTTCAATTATTTAAAATCATATAAAAATGTAGACTAAGAGTTTTATTCGCGAGCAAAATTATTTTGTTACTGAATAGGTTTTCTACAGCTATTAAAATCTTTACTTTTCTAACGCTATGTTCATTTAACAAAGAAACCAAAAATGTCGTTCAAGTGACTATAATATGAGTTTTTCTTATATATAAGTCACAAATTAACATTAACTAAACATTAGAAGCATATGCAACTGACTTTATGTTTGATATTTGAAATGAAAATGAGAATTTGTCTAATTGCGAATAACAAAATGCAATTATATCGATTAAACGTACACCAATTATTCATAGTAGCATACGATCACAGTTTCCAACTGTATTGTCCTCATGAAAAATGCATAAAGCGCGGACTGGGGAAGAATGCCATCGGGGAGCGGCTCATATAGGTTAATCCCGGCATTATGATGCAAATAAAGAGATACCTACTGAATCCTGGAATACACACAACTCCAGCCAGGAATTTACCATACGCTGGCTAATTCATTTCCTGAATTCCAAAACTTTTATTTCCATTTTAATAAAAATCAAAATAAATTGTATTAAATTCAGTACCATGTATTCATAGATGAATTCAGTTCAGTTTAAATGCAATAAAAATTTATTTGAATTTATGTATGTACGAGTATATCACTATTTAGAAAATTTTCCCAGCACTCTGAAAATAACTAATAAACTAAAACTGAAACAAATTTATTAGATTTACAACCATGTTTATAAAATTCGTATCGATTCAATAAATCAATTTGTTCTCGCGATATTACGTATTTTTCAAATCAAAGTTATACGAATAGATTAATTCAATTAATTTATTGAACTGATTGATTAAATAATTATAAATATTTTGTAAATCAACCTCTTATTATTATTTGATTAGTGTAGTTGATTAAGGTTACTAATTACCTAATTATCGGTTGGCGAAAGGAAATTATCCGTAAAAATCATATTGCCTGCGGGCGACAAAAATTATTAGCGCATTCCGGCCAGCTGTTTTTCGCCCCATTACATTCTCATAATTGAGAAGAATGAGTTCGGGGATGTTGAATTTCTCTCCAAGAATACGCCGAATTTATATTTAAATGAATTCCACGAGGACCATCGGAAATTCCCAATGCAGACAGAGGCGCAATTTTATACTGTGATAATATTTGTTTTGATTTTCAGTTAAAACGTCGAATTTAAAATTCTACAAGCCCTATTTTTGGTAATTGAAAACACATCATGAAATTGTAATTTAGAATTTTATATATCACGGTAAATATTTTATACTTTACAATAGGTTAAATTAAAAAAAAAAACATTATAATGATTACGAATTTCAGCACAATTATTTTTTATATAATTTAATGCCAGATAATTGATATAAAGGTAAATTGAATTCCAGTCTTGATTTGTTGTATTTCCTTCCTGGGGCTGATTTCCAGTTTTCCAAGTATCTTTTTGAGGACACACTCGAAGAAAAAACGATTGCGTCCAAAGTCCTGACTGTGTGTCTTTTATAGCTTGCAGAAAGGCCTTGGGATTTTAAAGGAACTATATTCTGTTGGGTTCTTTGATTGCAATTTTTCACTGTGACTCTTATAGCTTGGAAAAAGGCACCGATATTTTAAATATTCTTATTGGGTGCTTTGATTGATGTGCTGTTCTTAATATTGTTATTATCTAAGAACTCTGATAAAGATGCTTTAGTGCTTTCTTGGTCCTAACTGTATACGTGTGGGTGGGCTGTCAGTTCCACACATTTTTACCTTAATAGGATCCATTTCTCTGCGCCTATGCATTACGTTTTTGGTTCGGTTTCCTCGTCTCAAAATTGTTTTTCATAATTCTTCTTCTGGAATCAGAAATCAGAATTTATATTTTCTTCTCTACTTGTCTATTCCTGTACACAATTTTGCAAACCAGACAAAAGTGTTATAGAAGCATGACTAGGAGGCTTCATCTTTTGTTCCGTGTTTGACTTAGATTATGTAGATTTCTTTAAATTGATTTTTGCAAATTTTACAGGAACCTTGTTTTTATTTTTGGCTGTATTAGAGCCTTTGTTATTGTTTTCCAATATTTATAACCTTAATAATGAACAGGAATTCATTATTAATAAACTCTCATTATTTTCTTGTAAAATGAGGCATTTTTCTTCGAGCTCCTGCACGATTGCCATTGTTGTTGTCCGCTTGAAAGAGTGGTAAGAGGAAGTCTTGAAGCATTGTTTGGTAGCGATCTCCATTGATGGTAACGTTTGCAACTGCTATTTTCAAATAAATATCGTTCATGAATCCTGTCTGAGGTTATGCCACATCAAACAGTCACACGAAGTGGGTCTAATGAAGGTTGTTAGACATTTTGGGGTTTCTGTGTACCCAAAAATCTGTAGTTTTGCTTGTTAACAAAACCACTTAAACGAAAGTGCGCCTCGTCGGTCCTCACTAAATTTTCCAAAAATTGTTGATCATTTTCAGTGAAATTAAGAACAGCTCTGCATTATTCATCAGGATAGAGCTGTTGGACCAATTGGATTTTTTAGGGGTATAAGCGCAGATCTTTTTTCATAATTTGGCGAAGCATGCCACGCGGTATAGCCAACTGTGTTGAACGTCGTCGTGTTGATGTTTCAGGGTTTTCTGCAATACTTTGTCTAATGAGCTCGATACATTCGGTCAATCGTCTAGAACGAGGTCTGTCAGCATGTCTTATATCTCCAACGTTTCCATATTGCTCACGAATAGTGGGGTAACCAATGCAGTACGAACTCCATAAAATTGCCGGTATACACGTTGGGTTTTCCAAAAATAATAAAACTACTGCATTGGTGTATCGTTCCATCTACAATCTCCCATGTTTATTTTCTGCTACAAAAGAAAAAATTTACAAAAATATTTACAACCAGGAGATATGACTTTTTTTAAATCAGAATGTTATTTTTTGCCCACCCTTTATTTCACTGAATGTGTCTGATAGGAGCCAGCAGTATTTTCTTAAAAGAGAAGAGTGGGGCAAGCTAAGAGGGGATGGAAGCAGTGAAGAAGACATGGAGGATAGGTTTAATAAACAAATAGGTGCAAAGTTGAATCTCGAAGGTATGGCCGGGTAGGCTGGATTTTAGCGTGGCGACGGGGTAATGCTCCGAGAATTTCTTGCGGATATTTTTGATGATGATCGTGTGACTGAAATTGTGTTGGAAGGTGGTGCAAAGGTATGAAATTTGGTATTGAGGGAGAAGGGGGTGATTATTGACTGTGAGGGCCAGGGAGGGGAGAGGTGATAGATTTTTATGGAGGTGGGGGTGGTGGAAGATCGTGTATTGGGATGTGGATGTGTTAATGGATAGGTATCAGGAGTTTCTGAGTATTTGGTATAGCTAAGAGGGGATTTCTGCATAGAGCAGTGTCATGGGCTAATTCAGAATGATAGAGATTGTAGGAAGGAGAACATCGTAAGTATAGCCTGAATCCCCGGAGGACACAACAGAGGATGGTGAATGAAGAAGCATTCGCGGAGGAGAAGGAGACTGACAGGTAACGATTTTGGAGAAAGGATTTAATTAGGTGGGTTATCAGGATTGTAGAGTTTAGTCCTTCATGCCAGATGGTGTCACAGGCTTTTTGAATATCAAAGAAGACAGCAGCACTGTTTTGGCCAATGCTGCCAGGATGTAAGAGCGAATAAAGCGATCACGATGGAAACCATTTTGGTGATTGGTTATGTGGTGTTTGTAGGAGTTGGGAGAGGATGAGAGGGTCTAGAAATTTGCTCATGATGTGAATCAGGAAAATAGGAAGTTATGAGAAAGGCTTAGAGGGATCCTTGCTCATCCTGCGGATCAATATGACCTTAGCGGCCCTCCAGAGAGTAGGGGAATATCCAGCAGCGACACAAGAGTGGAATATTAGAGTAAAGAATAAGAAAAAAGTAAATAAAAACATATTTCTTCTCAGACAACTTTCGAAAGTCGTTTCATTTGATGTTTTAAAGGTAACATATCTCTCGGTCATATAAGCTCACATACGATATGGCATCCTTTTGTGGGGGCATTCGTCGGGAGCTAACCAGGTTTTTTCGGCTCAAAGAAAAGCGATTAGAGTTATATTTAATTTGGGTTACACCGAAGATTGTAGGAAATATTTTATGAATTCAAACATACTTACACTACCTTGTTTGTACATATTGGAATGCCTCACGTACATACACGATCATATTGATCACTATGAAAAACATTGTGATGTTAATAGATATGTTACCAGAAGTACAAACCAAATTAGACCATTATATAATAGACTGAAACGCACACAAAACAGCACTCGGTACCATGCTATAAAGTTATATAACAGTTTACCAATCAGTTATAAACAGTTATCAGCAAGTAGTTTTAGGAAAAATGTAAAATCCATGTTAGTATGTAAGGCATTTTACTCTGTAAATGAGTTCTTAAACTCATTAATTTAAATAAACCATGTCTGACTTGTGAACCAGTGGTCATTAATAAAGATTATTATTATTATTATTATTATTATTATAGATACTTAATATTAATCGATGTTGCATCAGGGATTGTTACGTCGGGGTCTTGACCACTAATATAAAAGTTAAAAAGGTAGTTTCCTTCCCTTAATGTCCATTTGTTCATTTTAAATTTCCAGCAAAGGAAGATTTGAATTCATAAATAGGAAACTGGGCTATTTATGTATTGAGAACTGGCAACGCTGGTATTGCCAGGTGAAATCTGACATTGCCATCGTAAAGTTGACATTTTTGACGATATACGTCCTCAGAACCTTTTGACGTACAGTAAGTTGAAAATTTAATCTCGGCCAAAAGATAGAATTAACTCGCGAACATTTTCGAGCTATGATTTATTATGATTTTCGACGGGGTCTAACTCAAGAACAGTGCATCCATCAACTGAAGCGCCATCCACAGCCACTGCATATCGTTGGTACATAAAAATCGTGGACGTAGTTCGTTCACGGACAAAGTTAAAGAAAAATTGGTCGCGAAAATTAATTTCAGAAGATTGTCATGTGATATATCATGAACGACGAATCGTTTTGCATCACGATAATGTGAGCACATGCAATAAACGAGTATTTGGAGACACAAAAGTCTAATTGATGGGTCATGCGCCATACCACCCTTTCGCCTACAACCATGAGTGCGACTCGACGAGACAAAGTAGATTAAAGGGTTAAAGATAAACTGGACACTTTTAATTTTTTTCATCGCCCAAAGCAGCGGTTGAGACGCATGATTCAGAGCTACCATCTTCCGCCTGCACAAAGAAGGTTTGAAGGGTGGTTCAATCTCATGTAAACGGTATAGATCTTTAAGGCGATTAATTTGAAAAGCAATAAAAAACATTTTTGATAGAATTATTTCTATTCTTAATACATAAACAGCAACCTTCGTATAGTATTTTAATGTGTCTGATAGGAGCTGAAAGTATTTTCTTAAAAGGCGTTATTCGTGGAAGAAGAAATTATAGAAATTATTATTAATTGCAGTATCTTTTTTTTGTATTGAACGCACGCGCATTGTGAATCGAAATACCACCAGTCCGAATTTTTTCTGTTTCTTAACCCTCCTGTCCGAAGTTCTCGGTGATTTTTTGTAGTTTCGCGAGGTCCTCATCGTTGACGGTAGGCTTGGAGGTTGCGAGTGATCTGAGGACGTCTTTCATCGTGACTGGTGGTTCCATCAATTTATTACTATCTACTTCCACCCAGGTCATCTCCAAAGCTCCATCTTCTCCTGGTGAACAGGGGGTGAAGAGATCGTCGACGATGGTGTAGGGATCTCTTGGACTCGGCCCTCGGACTCTTTTGAAGTGGGTGGCCGTTTGGACTTTACGCACAGGCTGCATTTAGGCGTCGCGTATTACTATACTTATACAGCTCCTGAATATCCTTCAGTTCTTCTAGCGAGCTCCTTCTGATCTTCCTCGTTTAATTGCGTCGGAGTATTACCCAAATGGATTTTAAACATGGTGAGTCACCCACGGTATATTCGTGGCGCCCAACATCAGTATACCCTCGGTGTCGTTACCCACCCTCTGCATTTACACTAGAAATTTTGTTTTAATCCTCCTCGCCGATTCCGACTCGTTCTCTGATTTAGAGGAGCACAACAAGTCCACTTCATCAATAAATATAATGCTGGGCTTGGGCGCTCGCTCCAGCTCAAACAAGTTCCTCACCAACTTTTCTGATTCGCCCAACCATTTGAAAACGAGATCCGATGAGGAAACTGAGAAGAACGTCGAGTTGTTTGCCTCTGTGGCGACAGCTTTAGCCAAATAGGATTTTTCAGTATTTGGAGGACCAAATAATAAAATTCCCTTTTACGGAATCCTTTTTAAACTGGGAGGGGATGGAGGAAGTGAAGGATAGGTCGAATAAATGCTTTATAGGTGCAAAGTTGAATATTGGAGGTTTGGTCGGGGAGACTGGATTTCAGCGCCGTGACGAGGCAATGCGGATACCTTTAATGGTCACCGAGGGACTGAGATTATGTTTGAAGGAAATTTTGTATCGAGGGAGTAGGGGGTGATTGTTGTCTGCGAGGGATAGGGAGGGATTGCAAGAAATGGGTTCAATGAGAATTTTGAAGCTTTGAGGTAGCTAATCAGGGGTAACTGTGGGAGGACCATAGACAAGTGTATTCGATTTATTGTGATTTGAATCCACTTAGTGTTTGGATTGTTTACATTTTTTGGAAATCGTTATTTCCTTTTCAATTATAAAGTACGATAAATGGTTTACTTGCATATTTATTCTATCAACTTCATGATTTTGTTCCTTCAGTTCGCTTCTCATCGCCAACACCAGTTGAAGACACATTCTCTGTATTTCTTAATTTTTCACAGCGGTGGCACTCCAGAACTCCAAATGTATCTTCATTTTTATTTGATACCCCAAATGACACACGATATTAACTCACACTTTGATGCTATAGATAAGTCACAATCGAAAAATTCAATAATTTGGATTATTTCAGTAATTGTTCGGTTTAATTAATTGTCGGATAAAGCGATTTGTCACTTTCGCCATCTCAAACGAATACAAATGATTAGGGTATTTTGGAAAATTCGATCACAGGTATATTTCTACAGACCGATGGTTGCAGCAAAAACTACGGATCGCAGCCTTCACGAATTTTTTTATACGTTCTACAAAGCCATCGCTGTGTTTACAAACTTTAATCAGCTGACTTTGTGTTATTCTAACAATGGGTGTTGCATTGTAACCATTCCATCGAATAATATCCAATCGGCGGTTAAATGCTTCGGTAAATGTAGCAAGAGCATTAGATTTAATGAGGATGAATTTAAATTCTATAATAAACAGTCTACTGATCCAAAGGGCAATCACTGGATACGTCGAATGTGTGAATGTGTAAAACCCTTTGATACAGCTACAATCAATTCATTTCAATTTATTTTCGAGGCTCAGTTTTCTAATTTAAAGCAAGAAATTACTTTTTTAAATATTATAAAAAACACTACTATTATCTGCATTGGAAAATGTTAATACAAGGATTTTTCTCCTCATGACTTGGTGTCGCTTAGTGACCCTGCACTGCGGTCTCCGCGGTCTTTTTGTACGCTCCTGGATGTTTTACTTCCTGTGTACTCCTGTATCTTCAAAGGAGTTTTTGCCAGAGCAGTCTCTTGAGCTGTTCTTCAGGAAGTAGGAATACAAGGTTGACTGAATTAGAAACGAAGAACTTAAAACTCAATGAGAAGATTGAATTACTCAGTAAGAATGATACTTTCAGTTGTGAAGAGTTCTTTGATGAAATAGTCGATAGGCAACAGCGTTCGAAGAATATTATGATATTTAATTTGCCAGAGTTAAAGGTTACAGATCCCGAAATTTAGAATAACCACGAATTATAGTTAGATTGGGTTAGAAAGGGAAAAATACTCATTCATAAAAGTTTATTTAAACTCTGATCAATCTGTTCATTTAATTTTAGAAACTTAAATTTTATTACTAGTAATCACCCTCTCACGTTTAAAAGCAATGAATTTAATGAGAGAAGGGAAAATAATGAAAAGGACATTTCAATTAGATACTGAAACTAAATAAGCTAAATATGAATACATAATTTGGGTGCGTTTAATACGAAACTACATGATTTTTCTGCAAATGTTAATTTATCTAATTATCATGTACTAATTATCCTTGAAACATGGCTAACAGAGGACATCTTCAACAGTGAACTAGATGTACGTTCCTACAATATCTACAGATCCGAAGAACTTCACTTTTAACCCTTTGCACTCGTAATTATTCTTTAGAGAGTTAGCAAATAACTCGGATTTTTTTAAATGTTCGATCAAGATGAAATTTTTTGATGGAAATGTGTGCAAATTTAACTAGAAGATTCACCATCCTTAAATAAGAAATTTTTAAATATGCCCCTGAATACAGCCCTTGACCTAGAATAGGGACATAATATTTTATTTTTTAACGTGTCAAAATAATTTGTTGAAACTACCAAGAATATTTAATTATAGTACACTACACGACATTAAAAATCTAGGGAATGTAATTATATAAACAATATTTAGGGGCGGAACGTAACACCGGCATCTCCAGCATAGCAAATCAACTTAGAGAACATAAATGTTTTGGTTAAATCATCACAGGTTGGCCAAAGAATATCTGTTTTCTATAATTAGTAAGAAGTAACTAACTGTAACAAAACAAACTAAAATTTCCTCCACGTACTTTTCTGTTTATTGGGTAAGTACCCGAAATATCCCAATTACTACCTGCAATGATGATCCATTTAGCTTTCCAAGCCAATAATAGTAAGTTTTCCGATCTACAGGAAAATGTATTATCCTCGGAAAAATGCGGTCTTTTTATAGAGTTGGGTACAAATTTCAGGGTAATGCGGTTAGTTCCGGTTAAGTACCCGTTTTTTTCAGAAGTGCTGGAAGGATTGCCTTCCAGTAAATTTTGGCACAAATGCAGCACAACAGTGAACTTATAGGAAGGTCAGTACTTACTAAATTTTCTGATGTCAATGGAATCCCATCCTACATATCTAAATCGAGATCCAGAGCTGTCAGGAATCTGTGGTCCTTCAGCTTCATCACCAGAAGTAAAATCTATCCTGTGTGACACAATATCCTGCGTTGTGACAATCACCCATGGCCCATAATTTTCTTCTCTTGCATCATGACTTGCAACGTCGTCGCTGCTGCTTGTACTGGGCAAAAGTAATGCCCGATTTCTTTTGGTAACTATAATGAAGTATAAAATATGAATTAAGGGGACATACGAACGCAACGGTAAAACGAGTAATGTCCTTCGTACGGGGACATACGAGTTGAAAGGGTTAAGTGATAAATTACGTGGAGGTGGTGTCTTAATTGCCCTAAGAAAGAATATTCCATATTATTAAGTTATGCCTGCATAATGAAGAGTAAGAATGTTTTGTCTCTGTGCCAACAAACGGCAACGATTTTATTATTGCAGAGATATACCAGGTGTTCGATAACACCCGGTATATATACCACCCAATTCAAACATTTCAAAATATAAAAAACAATGTTATAGTGTTGAACATATAAGGGAATCATTTCCTAAGAATGATTATAATTTGCCCACAGCTAGTTTCAATAATACCAATTTAGGTGTCACTGCTGGAAATCAAATCAAATACACTACTTAACTTATCGCTAAACGTTTTGGATTCCTTTATCGTTTTCAACTGGTAAAAGATCCTAATCCAAGAGGAGTGTAGACCTAGTGTTTAGTTCGGACAGTGCTCTGCTATGTTACTTTTTGTTAATAATAATCTAAGCACACTTTAATTTATATTGTACTTTAACGTAATTTTATTGCTAGTATTGTAAAATTGGCCGATCCGTTTACTGATGCAATCTTAAATATCTGATTGAGGAGATGTTCCAATGACTACTCCCAATTCATCGTCTTCGATGTAGTTACTGGTTCAGTGATTACATTTAAGGGAATAGGTAATATTATAAGTTACGATGAATCTAATTATTGTTATAGGTTATATATACTAATCCTTTCCTCTGTTTGGATTTGGAATGGTCTTTTGTTATTCTAGCTTTTTTAATTCATTGCTATATATTTTTTTGTTCTATTAAAAACTATATGATTTAAAGTAATTACATTATTAAAGTGTATTTCGTCACGATTGGAATATTATTATTAGTTTCGTGAAAACTCATGATTGAAATCAATGTATAAATAAATTATTAAGTAACTTTAAAACTTTAAATCAGTATACAAAATCTTAAGTCGTGTGACTTTGGATAAAATAACTAAGCCACTGGAACAATCTCAATATTTTAACACTGTAAGATAAAACATTGCCGAAGGCTAACATTACAAATAGCAGAGGATTGTTGTTGTTTCAAAAGCCCCCCGAGTGAGACTTATCTGGGCTACCGCGAATTAATTGTACTTTAGCCGAATACGTTACAGCTTAGAACACCCCCAATCCTTCAATAATACAACTTGTACGAGAAAGCACTCGATAGGTAATTGTTATTTCAAAATATCTCCAGGCGATAGTGTACTTATTAATTTCAATTTGATATCTGAGTTTACTGACATCATGTCCTAATGTGTAGATTGATGAAATATTTTATTTTAGAATATCTCTAACATAATATTATTTTATGTCATTAAATAAATACTCTAAAAAAGTCTCTGCAAAAAAAGTCTTTTTAAAGATCAATATAATTCGTTTTTCACAAAGTAACATTAATATTTAAATATATTGAAATGGATTCTCAACATACTCGACTCGGCATTAATATACTTAATTATTTTAATGTACTTTTTTAATAGTGCATAAAAAAATATCTTCAATTTTACGTCAATGTTTTCGTTTTATAATATTGGACACATTTTTTATATTAATTAATTATGTGGTTTGAATTATTCAATACAAATTTTGCGTTATTTAAGAGAAACTTGAATTACAAATTACAATACAATAAGCTGTACTTAATTTTATTATGTATAATTACATTATATTACAATTTGTCTTGAATTAGCCACTATTTGTTGTTATAGTAATATAATATGTGTGCATTTTACTTTTTGTAAAATTAATCTTTTCTTTATATCTTTTTGTACATTGTCTATAAAAATAGTTTATCTGGTAATAAAGTTATTATTATTATATAAATAATATATTTTTCAAATGAAATCTGTTTATTATTAAAGTTTATAACACATCGACTATTTAAATATTACCATCATATAATATCTCAATTCCAGTGTCGTCGAATTTGCCCCCGAGGATTTATCGACATAAATTATCGCCCCTCCATGTGTTTCGCTTTCACGCTAGTGGAAGGCAGTCGAGGAAATTGAGCCCCGAAATGGGCCAACCTTGATTTGATAGCCAGTGTTATACTAAAGTTATGATTCTGTATTTTATTCTTGTGATCTTAAGTGTTCATTCCAGTAGATTTATTTTATTCTCGGGCTATGAGACAAAATATTTTTTTTACATTTCAGTGTTTAGCTTTAGCTTTCTAAACAAAAGAATATAGAATGAAAAAATATTCTTATTGGCGTATCAAATTAATTATATAAATACATTTAATGTACGATGTTATTTTCTAACATCATTTCATATAAATAATCGTCACTTGCGGCGAAGATATATTATAGCTGGGTATCGATTTTGTTTGAAAACGTAGCCACGTTTCACTGTTTACACAATTACTGAAGTGTTCCGCAAACACATGTCCCTAGTTATATTTGTCCACGTATTTTAATGGATTATTTTCCGTCGTTATCCAGAAATATTACGCAATAAGATATATTCTTTAGTGTTTATTGAATCTTTATGTTCAATTCCTAAAATAAATATTTATATCTGTGTATTTGTGGATGTTAATTTCACTCCTTCTAAACCTAAAAAAATATCGTAAGACAATAATTATAAAAATTAATTGTCCTAATCGTAATTAATTTATTACTGATTTAGTTACAGTTTTCTGACTGATAACAATAGGTGATATCAGTATACGGGGTCTATTATAAAAGTAATGCGCATGATTTTATTTTGACGTGACTATCTGGGTCTGTCTCGTGTGAAGTATGTTTTTCGATTTTGTAACAGGGCGCGATGGAACCTATGCTTGAACAGCGGTACGAAATCAATTTTTGTGTGCTGCTTTGAAAGAATAAAACCGAAATATTTCAGATAGTTCAAGAGGCCTTCAAAGATAACTTCATTTAAGGTCACAGTCCAGGCACAAGGCATTCAAGGAGGGTCAGCAAGAGAACGCCAACGAACCCCGTTCTGGATGCCCAACAACGGTCAAAACCTACGAGAACGTGAAGTTTTTCGTTTAGACCGTTGATTGAGAATTCAGCAAATCGCTGACATCCTAAACATGTCTACATTTGCGTTATATATTATAGTGGCCAAGGATCTGCAAATGTATAAGGTCTACGCGGTGCTGGCTCAGAAAGTGTTGACGTAAAACCAGAAAGAACTTTCGCGCTGCCAAGAATTGTTGGATTGAATTTAAAATGAGCCGAACTCTTAACTCTCTCGTAACCGAAGATGAATCTTGAATATTCGCGTACGATCCAAAAGCAAAAAGCCAGAGCAGAGCGTGGCACACAAAATCATCCCCCCACCCAAAGAAAGTGCGAATTAATCTAGCTTCAAAACGTTGCTTATTGTCTTATTTTGACGTCTGCGGTATCGTCTATTTTGAGTTTGTGTCTCTGAGAGTAACTGTTAACTCAGCCTTTTACCTACAAAAGCTCAAAATAATAAAACACCGAGTCGCACAGGTGAGGACTGACATCAAAGACACGTTCAGGCTCCAACATGGCAATGCCTCTAGCCACGCGGCCTTCATCATTAACAATATTCTGATCCGGAGGAATCCAAGTGGACTCACATCCTCTCTTGCAGCAGTATCAACTTGACTCCTTGAGTTTGTTTTCCCGACCAAAGAGAGAGCTAAAGGGAAGGATTGAGAGTCCGTGGAAAACATCCAAAAGCACCCTCTGGGAGTGCAGGGTTAGAATAGCCCCCAGTCTGTATGCTTGCCATAAAGACAACTAAAGAACCTTCTGATCGAAGACCACATTCAATCCCTCTCTCCCTTCTACCTACTCCTTAATAATAATTTTGGTTTTTATTGATCATGAGGAAAATTTGGAATCAAAATGGACGCCTAGGTATTAGGAATTATGGTGTTGTTAATATTGATAGAAGGGAAATGTGGTGTTATTTTGTGATTGGGAATAAATATATTGGATTTGGAAAGGTTAACTTTTAAACGCCATTTGGAATACCAGGATTGGATTGTTTCGAATGATGCTTGAAGGGATAATTGGGCAGTTTGGAGAGTAGGGCTAAGGATAACTATACCGTATCAAATGCTTTTTGTATGCCAAGAAAACACATTTTTGTTGCTTATCCTTCGAGTATACTAGAGGCTAGAATAGATAGAGGAAGAATTGTTTATTTTTGGGGCAGAAAATCGTTTAAGTCGATTTAAAAAAATTCAAAATTTGACTAAAAATTCTTTAGATTCTCTAAAGTAGAAATCTTGAGGAGAAACTCCTACAAAATTATGGTTAGTGATTTTTGTTCTAAATTGCATGGAAATATTTTCTAATAAGGGAAAGTAGAAATATCCTAAATATCTTCCTTATTTTAATTTTCAATAGAAATGTTGAAAAACTCATTAAAGAATTTTTTTTCCCAGGATTGTTTCCTTTGTTAAATTGTTTTCTTTTCTCTTTTCTTCTTTTGTTTTTGAAGGATCTAGAATTTTAGTAATTTCCCTTTTCCTTTATGATTTTTAGATTTTTTCCCTTATTTTCAAACTTTGGATTTTTTTCCTAAAAATATCATCTTCTAAACTGCAAACATTTATTTGAAAAGCTCTATAATTATATTGTCTGCTTTTTTGTAAAAAAAACTTCCAAAACTCCGATGAAATATTTTTTTTTAATAATTTCTCTTTTAAATTATAAAAAGCAATAGCTAATCATATTATAAATATTTTTACTCGTAAAACATTTTCCAACAATTTTAAAGGAATTTTTTCATTAATTTTTCGAAAACGTTCCAACATTTTTTCTTCTTTGAGGGTTCTTGAATTAAAAAAAATCTATTTTAAACTTTTTCTCTTTTCTTTGGAACAAATGTTTTTAAAGTAGAATTTTCATTAAAGAAAAAGAATTTCCAGAAATTTCTTTTCTAAATTGAATTTTTTATTAAGGTTTCTAGACTGTTCGAAATTTTACTTTATTTACACCATACTATGTTAATACCTGGGAAATTTCTATAAAAAAATAATAATACAAGATTAAATATGTAATTTTTTTTTTCTTTTCTCGAAAATTGTTTTATAAGAGAAATTCCTAAAGATTTTTGTAAGAATTTTTTTTAGAGGAAACCTTACTTAGAACTAAAAACCGTTTCCAAAAATCTGATTTTCTTCAGAGACTCTAGAATTGTTCAGGTATTATCAGAAAAATTTACTATTCAACAATTCTTTCCTCCATTTTTTGAATGCTTTAAAGAGAAATATCAAAAAAAATTTACTTAATAAATATTTTCTAAATTGTAAGAATTCTTTTAGTTTTAAGAAAGTGAAGTTCGTCTGTGGTGATAATTTCTGTATATTTGGATACTTTTAGTCGATTTTCAAGATCATAATTTTTATGAATTTTTATTAATATCAAGTACAATTATTGAAAGCCAAGAAGGAAACCCATCATAGCAGCCTGGCAAATTTGAACGTACAATGGTCAAGTTGGCTGGAAATTTGTGTAATCCTGATCTAGTCGTATTAAAGTTACTAGATGCTCTCATTACAGTCAAACGCGGGAGTGTATATTTCCACCTCATATTGGCATTGTTGGAATTCCGCAATAAACATTCAAGAAATCCAGAGTACTCATCTAAGAATAAGGACATCATCGAACTGAAAGAGATGAAGGACAAAATTTCAGCCTTACATCAATAAATGGATGAAAAAGTTTTGGATTTATTATTTGAAGAGATTGTTGGTGTATGCTCTATTGTGGGTGGGATTATAGTCCAGGTGGTTATCAAAGCGGTGCCTAGAAAAAGGATAGAGGAAGATTGGTTGATTTTTTGCTCAGATAATCGTTTAAATCGATTTTATATAAATTTCAAAATTTGACTAAATTTTTTTCAATAAACAATTAGAGATTCTCTAAATAAAATAGTTGAGAAAATCCTGCAAAATTGTAGTTAGAGATTTTAGTTCTAAATTGCATGGAAACATTTTAAAATAACAGAAGATATTTTTTTAATATTGTCCATTATTTTAATTTTAAAAAGAAATATTAGATTAAAGAAAAAAAAAATCTAGGATTTTTTCAGTGTTTATTTCCTGTTCTTTGTTTAAAAATTTTCCAAACTCTTTTTAAATTCTTTTCTTTAAAAGATCTAGAATTTTAGTTAGTAATTTCACCTTTTCTTTAAAGTTTTAAGATTCTTTCTCTTGATTTCAAATTTTGGAAAAATCTTCTCGAAAATTCTGATTAAAAATTATTCCAAAAATCAATCATCAAAACTTGAAAGATTCCAGAATGTTCAAAAATTTGTTTTTTTAAATTATAATTGTCTCCCTTTTGTTAGGAAAAAATTCCTGCAAAATTCCCATGAAAATAATTTTTCAGGAATTTGTCTTCTTCTAAATTAAAAAAGTGTTATAAATATTTTTGCTTTCAAAACTTTTCGAAAATGTTCCAACATTGTGTCTACTTTGAATATTCTAGAATTTTTCAAAAATTATTTTCTATGAAAATTTGTTCCTTTCCTTGAAACGAATGTTTTTAAAGGAGAATTTTCATTAAAGAAGATTTTTCTAGAAATTTTTCATCTAAATTGTGTTATTCAGAATTTTGCATTAGTGTTTTACTTTTTTACTCATTAGTAAATAAATTTCAAGGAAATTTCTATAAAAAAATAAATATCCAGGAATAGATATAATAGATATTCCAAATGTCTGTTTCCTCAAAATTCTCATTTTTTTTAAAGTAGGAAACCTTACTTACATCTAAATGGCCGCCTTTCTTCAGACACTCTAGAGTTGTTCAGATATTAGTAAAATTTACTATTCAATACAATTTCTAAAAAATTTCAAGTAAAGTAATATTTTCTAAATTGTAATAATTCTTTTAGATTTTTTTCAGGATTTATAAGTATTTTTTACCAGTCCTTTTTTTAAGCAATTTCTTTTCTATATATCTTAAGGTATAGTTTAGTTACAAGCAGGTTAAGTGGAGGAGCAGTAATAGGTAACCATCTCACTGAACTTCTCTTATTCTAGACGATTTATTATTATTATATTTTAGTAATTAAGTAAACATCGTAGAAAATTTTGATAAAAGAAAAGTTTTCGAAGAATTCCTCTTCTTAATTGAAGGTCAATCACGTCGTTTACCTATTTTAAGTATGTTTCCTTCCCTTTTTTGAAAATGTATTAGTAGAGAATTTCCTGGAGAACTTCAATAAAAAAAAAATTCTCCTAATTTTTAATTTTTTGTTTTTTTAGAAAAAAAGCACCTGGAAAGTTTCGATAAAAAATGTTCAGAAAATTCTTCTCTTCTAATTTGAAAAAGAGTATACTTAACACCTTTTCAGTTTATTACTAGAGTTTCTAGAAATTTAAAAGTTATATTTAAAAAAAATTGTACAGGAAATCTTTAATCTGTATTTATTTTTATTTAATCTTTATCTATTACGCATTACATAAAAAATATATAATTATACTAGCAATGTAAGCAAATAATATATACAATTAATGTTGACTGCATGTAGAAGGGCAGAGTTCACTCTTATGAATTAACTCAATTAAGTTTCTTCCGAGATACTCATCAAAGTTATATGATGACAACGCAATGAGCAATATTTGCTACCTCACTACCGTGAACATCCTATTTTAGATTAGGATCTAGGTTAAATCCTAGAAATTTAGTTGAGTTTGAAAATGAATAATTGTGTTGTTTACGGGATAAACATCAAATCCACAGTTTTTGCATTATTGATAAATAGTTTGTCATTGGTAAACTAATCTTTTGCAGCAGTTTTTGTTTCATTGTGGAGTACTCTCAGATCTTCAGGCTTTTCGGAGGCACTGACGAAAGTAGTATCGTCGGCAAATAGAATACTTCGGCCATTTGTATGCATTGGGAAATCATTAATATTAGAAATAAGATTGGTCCAATATCGAACCTTGTGAAATACCATCCTTATTATGGAGGTATTTTTATTCCTTATTGCAAAAAAACTTTCTGTGGTTTGTTGTAACACTCGGGTTTCTTAAGCAATAAGTGATGTGAAACACAATCGAACGCCTTTCTCAGATCTAAAAACGTCTTCATTTCAAAGTGACCAACATTCGATTGTTTATTTCACAAAAAAATTTACAGCCGCAGTTGTCGATGAGTCCTTACAGAAACCAAATTGTCACGGGAATAATGATTTATTGCCTTCTGTGATTTGATCTTTTATTATAATTTCAAAAATTTTAATACAATGGAAGAAATTTTGCACATGTTTATTACTTAAATATAAAAAAATCTAAAATTTTTAGTACTCTCAAAATTTTTGAGTAATTAATTTAGTTCTCTTGTGCTTAAAAAATTTCATTTTTTTTTTTCTCTTGCAAATAATTTAGTATTTGCTTCACTGTTTCTGATAATTTCTTAAACTTTTTAGAAAAAAATATTCTATAAAATTGTAAAAAAAGATTAAACACACCTTGAATATTTTGAACGTGTGTTTTAGATTTCTCTTCAAAAGTTTTCAGCAAATTTTCTTCAAGATTTCTAGAATTTCCAAGAACGTGTTTTCTTCTCTTTTTCAAAAAGTTGAAAACTTGTTTGATCCTTATAGATGAGAAATTTGAAATGGTCAATAATACTCTCAATTGTTCGAACATTATCGCTTGAGTCAGTAGGGAAATTCTGAAAAATTCTGGTAAACTAAGAATTTTAAGGTTTTTTGTTCTAATATTTTTTTAAGTTTTCAGAGTTTTCGGGAAGATTTTAGAATTTCTTTACTTAATTTTTTTGGATACAAATTTTTGCATTATTTTCCCCAAATTTTTGTAGTTTCTGCAAGTTTTATAAAGTTTTCTAGAATTTTTTGCGTTTTTTATATTCCATGCAATATGTTTTTGACCTCACTCACAAAAATTAAAAGTAATAGCTGGCGCACGTTCATCAAATGAAAACAAGGTAAAGATTAAGATTAAGAATAAAGTATAAGTTATTACATTAGGATTAGTTTTACAATTCTCTTATGTCTGACGAGTGTAAAAACGCAATAAAGAGTCTATCTATCTAAAATGTGTTTAAAAGGAATTTTCATAAAAATAATTGAAATACGATACAGATCAAAAATAAAAACTTAAAAAGCAATTGGAAATTCTCAAAAGAAGAAACAAGTTAAAAACATAGAAAATAATTGTTTAAAGCAGCGGACATGGTGAAAAAACACTTTCGAATCGTCTAATAAAAAATCTAATATTAAAAACAATTTAAAGCTTCTGTCAATAAAACCGAAAACTATTAAAAACAGTTGTTAGTTGAAAGAAATCAATTAATTGTTTGACCAGTTGAAACAATTATTTTCACTCGCATTTAAAATTTTCACTCTTCACACTTGAAACACTTATTTTACTTTTTTCTGTAAAAAGAGCAATACGATATTTTCTTCAAAGAAACCATTAGAAAACGAATTGCCAAAATTCTTCTTAATTTAGCCAGAAGAATTAAAATTGTACTAATAACATTTGAAGGTACTTTAAGAAAATGTTAAAAAATTTAAAAAAACAGTTTTCTCTATCAAAAAAGAATATAATACTAATAAAAACCATTTAGAAATTAAATCTAATATATAAACATTTTCCCTTAATTTATTAATGTAAGCCAAGAATACGTCAAGTAATTATTTCTTGAGGTAGGTCAAGAGTACGCTAAGTCAATTTACAGTTTGGTGTCAAGAATGCGCTAACTTAAGTAATGGTCTACTATGGTAGGTCAGGAGTACGCTAGATTAAACCAATATTCCTTCAACTAATTGTATCAAAATAATAATTCTTAACTTTGTTCTTTAAAACTTTTTTAAATAGACAAATAACTATCTGATCTGAACAAATTATTTTTATGTATTTTTTGCTTTGCATTTATTTTGGACAGAGAATGAAACGATTCAAATTGAATAATTTTCGAGTAGAATAAACATAACCATCGGATAAGGAGAATGGTTGCAAGTGTTACTACGTGGTAATCCATACTTGCTCTGAACTGAAAATTTCACATGGTGAATTTTTGTTGAAATTAGATTAATTCTGAGTAAAATTGGAAAATATTAAGTTAATTCCTCTTTTGATGATTTAAAAAAATAAATTTAAAACCACAATTGCAAATTGAATTTATTTAAATTCAAGTTTCAAGCGTTGTTGTTTTGTTTTTAGTTAAGTTAGACTAATAAGTTTTTGACGTGTTGAAAATACATTCATTCTGAGTTGAATTGCAAAATTTCAAGTTGATTTCTCTTTCCGTGATTTTTTTAGAATTTTTTTAAATCGGCGATTGCAAATTGATTTGATTTAAATTCAAGTTTCAATCGTTGTAGTTTTGTTTGTTGTAAAGATAGGCTAATCAGTTTCTGGTATGTTAAAACTAGATTACTTCTGAGTTGAACTACAAACTTTGAAGTTGATTCCTCTTTTGGTGGCTTTTTAAAAGCAAGTTAAAAACTACGATTGCAAATTGAATTTATTTAAATTTAGGTTTCAAGCGTTGTTGTTTTGTTTTTAGTCAAGTTAAACTAATAAGTTTTTGACGTGTTGAAAATTCATTAATTATAAGTTGAATTACAAAATTTCAAGTTGATTCCTCTTTTCGTGTTTTTTTTAGAATTTTTTAAATCGGCGATTGCAAATTGATTTTATTTAAATTCAAGTTTCAAGCGTTGTAGTTTGGTTTTTTGTAAAGATAGGTTAATCAGTTTCTGGTATGTTAAAAATAGACTAATTCTAAGTTGAATTACAAAATCTTAAGTTTATTGCACTCTTGGTGATTTAAAAAAATGAATTTAAAACAACGATTGCAAATTGGATTTATATAAATTCAGGTTGCAAGCGTTGTTGTTTTGTTTTTAGTCAAGTTAGACTAATACGTTTTTGACGTGATGAAAATACATTAATTCTGAGTTGAATTGCAAAAATTCAAGTTGATTCCTCTCTTAGTGATTTTTTTAGAATTTTTTAAATCGGCGATTGCAAATTGATTTTATTTAAATTCAAGTTTCAAGCGTTGTAGTTTTGATTTTTGTGAAGATAGGCTTATCAGTTTCTGGTATGTTAAAAATAGACTAATTCTGAGTTGAATTACAAAATTCGAAGTTGATTCCTCTTTTAGCGACTTATTTAAAAAAAATTAAACAGCGATTGCAAATTGAATTTATTTAAATTTAAGTTCCAAGCGTTTTTGTTTTGTTTTTAGTCAAGTTAGACTAATAAGCTTTTGACGTGTTGAAAATACATTAATTCTGAGTTGAATTGCAAAATTTCAAGTTGATTCCTCTTTTTGTAATTTTTTTAGAATTTTTTAAATCGGTGATTGCAAATTGATTTTATTTAAATTCAAGTTTCAAGCGTTGTAGTTTTGGTTTTTTGTAGAGATATGCTATTCAGTTTCTAGTATATTGAAACGAGAATAATTCTGAGTGTAGCTGCAAAAATTTAAGTTGATTCCTCTTTTAGTGGCTTTTAAAAAGCAAATTAAAACAACGATTGCAAATTGATTTTATATAAATTTAAGTTCCAAGCGTTGTTGTTTTGTTTTTAGTCAAGGTACACTAATGAGTTTTTGACGTGTTGAAAATGCATTAATTCTGAGTTGAATCGCAAAATTTCAAGTTGATTCCTCTTTTAGTGATTTTTTAGAATTTTTTAAATCGGCGATTGCAAATTGATTTTATTTAAATTCAAGTTTCAAGCGTTCTAGTTTTGTTTTTTGTAAATATAGGCTAATTAGTTTCTAGTATGTTGAAACTAGATTAATTCTGTGTAGAATTACAAAATTTCAAGTTGATTCTTCTCTTGGTTGCTTTTAAAAAGCAAATTAAAACAACAATTGCAAATTGAATTTATTTAAATTTAAGTTTCAAGCGTTGTTGTTTTGTTTTCCGTTAAATTAGACTAATAAGTTTTTGACGTGTTGTCAAATTGTCGTTTCGTGATTTTATTTAGAATTTTTCAAATCGGCGATTGCAAATTGATTTTATTTAAATTCAAGTTTCAAGCGTTGTAGTTTTGTATAACCATCGGATTTTATCAAGCAATCCGTTGAGGTTCCGGTTTAAACTAATTCAGTTAATAACTATCTAAGTCTGTCACTGAAGAATTTGTTAATTGAGAAACAATTATTATAACATATAATGTATATTTAATTAATTGGTCACTTAACCCGTGGTGAAACATTTTTGAACTTGATTAATCTTGATTAGAACTGAAAAATACTTGCTTTGTTCACTGAGAAGAAATAATAAATTTTCTGTGAAACAAACTAAGTGTTTTTTTTGTTCTAATCAAGATAATAATTTAATGTTTACATTTTTATATTATTGTTAATTGACACTATTGTTAGTTATTCGAATTTTTCATTTAATTAGGAATATTAGTGCAGCATCATAACAATAATAGTATCTCTATCATTAACAGAAAGAGATAAGAAATTTATTTGAAATTACAAACGAAGAATATATTGCCAAAATATTAATTAGAGGTGAAATTAAGGAAATTTATTAAAACAGGAGCATATAGATTAAATGAACACGCACAAAAAATTTTCGGAAGATAAATAAAAGTTTTTCCAACAAAAAAATGCTGTGTATAAATTGTACTCAATTGACAGTAAAATACTCCAAAAAGGCCTATTAATATGAATAAGAAAACTTTTACTGCGCGAAATTCGATAAACAGGCATAAAACCAATCCACCCTTTCCCCGCCGTAGCTTCATTGAAACACACCCCCGGGGGACGCACGGCGCTTCCTTCCCCTCGCGTCCCGATAAACAAATCACTACAATGAGACGGGCTGAGAGTTTTATTATCATGTTAAACGGTACGCGCCCGAATAAAATAAAAGAACGATTCGCATCCCCCTAATCAATCGAGAAACCCCTTTCCAAAAATACGCAACGCGACCGTCCCCTCCGGGACGGAACGTATTTATTATTCATTGTATTTCTTATGAGTTGAATGAAACCTTGATAAGCAATCGTTCAGGTATTGTAAGCCTGCCAACCTCGCCGCCAACTTTTGCGTGAACAAAGCCAAAGCAATCGATAAGGAAATTATGCAAAACACCTCTGGCTTGTACACAGTTTATATTTAAATGCGTTATTTTGGCGCCATAAAGGAAATTACCGTAAATATCAGTGCAGAAAAAAAATGAAACTTTGGTTCGAGGGTTTACATTCTTTACTGTTTTATATTCCGCATTTAAATTTTGATGAAGTTTGAAAATAAACTAATTACGACTGTTCTTATTTAACACGTTTATGTATCGAGGGGAAGTTTGTGGGCGATTAATTAAATATCGAAGTTTAGAGTAGGTATTTAAATGAGGTTAAGTAAACGGATTATTCAGAAATTAGTTACAAATGGATACAAATTTGAGGTTCTGAAAGTATTGCTTGTGCTAAATTTAAGAACAAGTTAAGGGTTTTTTCTTGTTATTCATGAAATATCATTTGTTTTTTTGTAAATCATATATATTAATAAAATTAATAAATAATTAAATATTGGATTGATCATTGTTCATTTGCCTTATGAAGCCAGTGTGTGGCGAAAAAATTGCTGCAGTGTTTCAACAATAAATTTGTGTAACCTAAAAACAAACATGTTTGATTTTATAAAGTAAATATTTATCTAATCTTTAATGAAAGTGGAAGATAGTAACATAGTTACTTATGAATATATTTTGCAACTGGAGGATTCTATTCTATGTTAGTCACGAAGCTGATTCTTCCATTTGCTTTGTAGAATTTTACTGATGAACGCCCTCTAAAAAACCTATAAGTAAATCTACGTAAATATCTACGAAGTTATATTTTAATTTTAATGTTACATCTCATGATTAAGCTTAAAACTTCCGAAATGATTATAACATACACAGAGGAATTCTGGCGAAACTCTAAGCATGATTAATTGAACATGCACTTTCACTAGTGTAATTACGACCACTAAGCCCATTGTCCAACCTAATCTACTTACAAGCCAAATTCTCGAAACCTATCCGCCAAGAAGGAACGGCCGCACCGAGAATAACGCGAAACTTGTAAACAATGTAAACAAATGATTGCCGCCGAGTTTGGAATAATTTAGCGGCGGATGGGGCGGATACTTAACTTCACACAGCCGAAACATTCAATTAGAATCTCGTTAGATTTATTATATCATATTCAGAGACTGGCACTGACAACTTCACTAATGATCGCATACAAATGTGCTCGCGTAGACGCAAATCACCCCGATTAAATTGCGTAATTAGTTTTCTGCATTATCCTTAATTCCTCACCTAGTTGGATTAAATTTTAAGTTATTTTAAGTTTGTCTTGAAGCGGCATATCTTACGTTTAGGAAGTTTCTAACGAATTTGCTTGTTTAAAGGTGAATTTCAAAACTTAATTGTGTATTCATACTATTACAGACAATTTATTAAGTAGCTATATTGATAAGACATATATTCCCAATAAGTGGTTGGGATTACAATTTTTAATTCGGTAATAATTAATATTTCACTTGATTTCATCATATCAATGGCGTTATATTGATGGTAGGCGCACCTCTTCATCATCTAAATGGCTCACCTCGCCCTTTGTGTTTAGATGGGAGATGGTGAACACCTCGGCCTAATTATTAAGGCCTTATTATTACAACGATCCTCTAATTCTAATTAATTGGATAGGCGGAATATCAGGTAATTCGCATTGTTTGAATTTTCCTATTCGTTCAACAACGATAGACAAATCAATGCTTTAAATATCTCGTATTTAAATTAAAATAATAACTAAGAAATTATTCCCATGTACTGAAAGGTATATAGATATTTTTATATTGAATATAATTCACTTATTTAATCATAAGAATAGTGGCGACCGTTACTACGTGGTAATTCATGATTAGAGAGCGGATTTCTAGTATTATGGTTATCCATAATATTAATAGCATCGAAAAAAATTCTAAATATCTATACGAATCTTAAAGAATGTGATTATTTAGCGCTAAGTTTTTTTTGCTTATTTTGACTTTTTGTGCTTATTTTGACTTTTTATGCTTATTTTCATGCTTTTTTTTTAGATTCTGATGCTTACTTAGAGCATTTTCTTAAACATTTAATAAAAATTTCACGCTGATATTAAATTAATGTGCTAATATAGAGAATTTTCGTAAAAATCTGTATCCCATTATTTATAGATTATATTTTTATTACATATTTTTTTCGTGTGTTTTGACAACATAATTGTTTAAAATCTTCACAATAAGATTCAATAATTATAATGAGTTTTATTATTAATAAATATTAGTATAAATTACCAATTTACAATGGATTCGCTTATAAATAAGTAGATATAATAGACCGTCTCATTATTCAGATAATACAGACATTCATAGGAATCACACCTATGATATTCCGGATGTAAACGTCGTTAAACTAGGCCCAAACAGGGGCCCCAGTGAGTATTAAGTGTAAACAAATTTATCTGATAGCTAATAATCAGGTGTTCTACAACCGTATCAATTTTCTACTCTCGGCAAAAATACGGATGGGACGACTGGCGCATATTTATCATTTTCGTTAATTTTCATACTCAAACTCGCATTCATAAACCATACTATTGAATTGACATTCCAAAAACTATGCTTAATTATTAAAAAAAATACTATTTGCGTGAATAGTATTAACCTGGGGAATCTCAGATATATTATATTATATAATTCACATGTATATTTAACCCATAATGCAAAAGGTGAAAACCACAATACAAGAATTAATTAGAGACTATCCAGAATTAACAAGTGAAAATAATACATCATTTTTTAAGGCATGTTTAAAAATAGTAAGCTTTATTTTAGTTCCCAACTGCATCCTAACTAGTCAAGACTTGTATGTAAAACATGTAATAACAACACTACATCAAGAACGTTTGAAAAAGTTCAAAGTTGAACTAAAAAAGCACAATTTCACAATATTTAGCATCATCTTCAACAAACGATGGACAATTTAAATTAAATAATTTAATAATATGAGTTTAACATGAAGACATACGACCAATAGAATTTTGATATATACAAAAGAATTGAAAAAAAAAACTGATAATAACATTATAGCAACATTCATAAATGATGGACTGACAAGCTTATTTTTGCCGTAGACAATACCAAGTTACAAAATTTTACTAATAATGCATTTTGTGCATTGTACAAGTTTAGCACATGGATAGAAACGAATTTCTGAAACTATAAGAATGAAATTTCTATTTGTAGATTTAATTAAATATGGAAAAATAGTTCTTATATTCTTCTGTGAGTGCAATTATTCAAGGAGTCATTACCTGATATCTCACTGCCCCATAAACCAGTGCTATCAAAATGGGGAACTTGGCTATATGCTACGATGTACTATGCGAATAATTTTGAAGAATTTAATAAGGTTATATACAACTTTCCCGAAACGACAAGCAGATCAGTTAATGACTGTCAAACAGTTCTTAGGAAACAATAGCTTCCTTCAAAACGATTTAGTTACATAAAATCGCGTTTAAATTTTGTGAGCAACATAATCAAATCTTTATAAAAGCAGATTCAATTTAGAAAATACCTGGACGCATTGGCCAAGAAATCAAAATAATATCGAAAGAAGCATTCGATCAAAACGAAGGATTTTTAAAATTAAATAAATTAAACTTGACTCTGAATGGCAATTTTCAAATGGATCCAGCTATAATTTAAAATAAAGAGAAGCTTTTCCACTTTCAAAAATTTATTGAGCGTCAGAAGTAATATTTTTTTACAATTAAACCCCTAGAACAACATTTAATGATCTACTGTTTTCATGAATCTTAGTTATTTCGAAATGTATACAAAATTACAATTTAATTTTTAAATACTTACATTATATTATATATTGCGTAAAGAAAGTATGTTTATTTTAGTTTTAAGCAGAATTTCTATGTAAAATATGTTGATAAACCTGTAACATATTAAGAAAATATAGTTTTCTTTAGTGTTTTTTTTCGTGTTTTTATGCTTTTTTCCTGTTTTTATGCTTTTTAATGCTTTTTTTCTCTAAATTTTGTGCCTTTTTAAGTGCGTTTTTTCACATTTTTTAAGCTTTTTTTTTTCGCTCTCTATTTATGATAAACACTGAACTATGTTTTTACCATTTTTTTTCGATAATCCCTTTGGTTTTGAAACTTTCTCGACTTATTTATGTGTAAAAATTAAACCTGAATTAATGGTATAAAAAAATGCAGGGGAATATTTATTAAATTATTTGGCGCGTTCGCGAATTCCGCGAAGAGTTTTGTAATCGTATAACATACTTACAAATCCTAGTCGAGCTCGTGTTGACAAATTCCGCGAAACTAGGTCGATAAGTTGTAAACCAGCGGGCGGACTCTGGAAATATAAGTGGAGAGTGTATGAAAGATGATTTAGTTGATATATCCGTTTCCAGTTTTTTAAGCAACAAGCATGTTTATCCATGTATGTAAACATGCATTTTTCTCAATTTTAAACTGCAATATAATTACACAATAAGTTTTATTATATATCTTTGTTATTATTATTAAACTTAAGTAACAATTAATTTTTAATTCAGTAATTAGGTTTAAAATATTTGGCCCGGCGCATTCACCATATGTAATAATGTTTAATAACCTTAACACGGGTTTTATCTGATATATCCATTTATTAATGAGAATGTATAATTATATTGAGTGTGGGTAAATAGGCGATGAAGTGGAAGCGGCGTAACTGTTATTGCGGAGAGCGTGGATGGTTAGGGCTTGCGTATCTGTGTAGAAGCCCTAACAGTCAGAGCTTCTGGGACTAGGCGAGAGATGTCTCGAGGGGGTACCGGGCTTAGCATAGTCACTGACTGGGGTTCTAAGTGGCGATAAACTTAGTCATAGTTGTTTCTAGCATGTTGTGTAGCGTAGAGCAGTTAGTAAACCGAGTAAAGAGAGATATTAGGCCAAGTACACAAGCTCTAACATATTGAAGTCTGTAAGTGTGGCTTCTTCTTAGTAAGATGGAAAGATAAATGTGCATGTGTGAGTGGGAGTGGAGATGAATGTTGTCCCTCCAAGGTAGGGACGCTCCACGCAAACTTGGGGTGGACGTTACACTCTCCGGTACTGATATCGTCTCGATAAAGTAACCAGTTTAGGCTGGGTCTTATTTGGACGTCCTCTTCGTCATCCTCTTCCACAATTTTTATTAATTTATATTCTTGGCTGCAATTCCATTAAAGTCGAGATCCAGATCTGGCACTGTGAAGATTTTTCGTTACTCGATTAATCGGTCTGCTGGATTGTTTGATGTATCCCGGTTCCGAGATGAAAGCATTGACTGCAATCTATGCCAATTCCATGTTTCATATCGTGGACCAATTATTATAACAAACTCCCCTGAATAGTTTAACAATGTTATTCCTGTTACTTCTGCAGTAATGTTTTTTCCGGTTAAGTTTATTTTCGCACAAAGTGGTTTGATATAGTTTGGAGAAATTCCTGAATGAATGTTGTTCTCGCCAGTACTGAGATAAAGTAAACATTATAATGTCTAATAAATAGAAAAAACACGAAAATATATTCGTAAAATCTACAACAAATGAGTCTTATTAAGACTACAAGAACAAATCACTTTTGAAATAACTACTTCTCTAGCTAATACTTCGACAGACATTGAATAATACAAAAGTAATTTGCGTGTTACAAAATAGCAAGGCTATCAAAGCAACACTAGTTTGAACGTTATTCTTTCTGTAAAATGAACTAAAAATGATAGAATGTACGTTAAAATAGTTTCTGAGTGACTATACTATGGTAATTTGGAAAAAGAAATGAATTTAGGTTGATGTATTATTATTTATTTTTTATTATTATAATGTCTGTTTGAGAGCATATAAGGGATGATATAATTTTTACTTGGGTAAAAGTTTATTTTGCGGCAACTACTTTGCGGTGATGCACTGATATTACCAGTTTACGTTGTGTCTTGTGTGGACGTCTCCTTTGTCCGATGGAATGGATAGGCTGCAGCTTTGTTAAGTTTCCAAAAATCGAGGTTAGGGCAGCGTGGAATATCCCTTTGGCGTGTCTGGATCGTCCAGGAAATCAACTTCATTGACTGTTGCTCCTTCAATAATGATGTATGGCTCATCCTTTCAACAAATAAAAGTCAAAGACAATCGTACGTTAGGTCTTAATTTTATTTATAACGAAATTCACGAAAGAAGCAGAAAAATATCGTCTTGTATAATGCACTCGAGGTAGATCTGATATATTATATACCTCGGGCAGAGGTGTGGTTGATATTTTTAAACTAATAAAAACAACTGCTAGTCTTTATAACCAGAAAGGAATCAGGAGAAAACAACATCAATCTGAAATTTGTGCGTAGTAATCTGTTTATCGTAATGAACAACTAAAGGTTTACGGCGGTATACGAATGAAATAAATGTTTATTACCAAAATGTACGTGGTTTATTAACAAAATCTAATATTATTTATAATAATATCCTAGAGTTTGATTGCGATGTTTTCTTATTTAGTGAAATATGGTTTCGCGAAGGTGTATTGAATTCAGAACTATTTCCAAATACATTCTATGTTTTTAGATGTGACAGAATAGGCCAACCGAGATAAAGGTGTAATGATAGCGTATTACATATTCAGTTGAAAATATCGCTACTAACACAAACCTTGAAATAGTGTTATTAATCACGAAATTATTTGTTTCGTATGTTTATATATATTCCGCCGTCAAAATCTGCAAACACTTATATTTTTTTATTTAATGAACTGAACAGGATTCTCGCAAAGTATACAACGGTCACAATTTGCGGTGATTTCAATATTCCTTAATATATAACTTTTACATCTTAAAAACTTAATTTTCCTGAATGATTTAATGAAACACAGTACAACTAAAAATATTAAATATAAACTCAGCTATGATCTTCCAATTCTTAATGTCGATAAGTACAACCCCCACTCCCATTATCTGTATCAGCCTCTAATGATGTACAAGTAAATGTTGGTACCAATATCAAACGAAAACGATATAATTTTAAAGAAGCTAACTTCCCATTAATGTTAAAGAAATTTTCTAAATGTGACTGGACTAATATTACTTCGGAAGAAAACGCCGTTATATCATGTAACAAACTCTATGAAGCACTCAACTCAATTTTTAAAGAAACAGTGCTACTAAAGGTGAATGTAACAAACTCTCGTAAATATCCATATTGGTTCAGCACTAGTACAATTCATTTAACAAGAACAAAAGATAATATTCAAAAATTACGTAAGATTTACAAACTAGAATATTATAAGACAAGAATACGCAAAGAAAATTGGGGCAATATAACGAATTATTTATTAAAGGTGCTGACCAATCAATAAACTCTGTTTCTAAATAACTGTGAAATTATGTGGCATCCAAAAAATCACAATCTTGTATACCTCGTTCTGTATAAAAATAAAGCCATTGAAAATCCCCAGCACTTTTTACCTCTCCTCTGTTTACGCAAAAAATAAACCCTACATCTCTAAATCAACTGGAACATCGGAGCTTAACAAAAACTGAGTAACAATTTTACAGCAGGGAGCGATAACATTCCGAATTTGTAATACGTGATTGCATCCATGTTCTAGCTACACCTCTTAAGCATATATTTAATATAATACTAAGAACGTCTGAATTTCCCAATCAATGGAAAATTACAAAAGTAACATCGGTTCTGAAAACTGAAAATAACTATGCTGTTGTGAATTACCGCTTAATATCCATCAAAAATAACATTCCCTAAATATTCGAGACAATCAACTTATTAAATTTTACTGAATTTGTATCCTACCACCTTAATAAACGTATACAAGTCGATGTTATTCACATGGACTTTAAGAAGGGATTTGACTTAATAAGCCACCACCTACTTTTGCACAATTTGGAACGATGGAGTTTTAATGTCGGTATGATTAACTTATTAAAGTCATATCTCCCAAATAGAGAAAACTGTGTTAAATATGAGTCACAAGTCCACACTTTTCTATCCATCCAGCGATGTGCCTCAGGGCTCCAGCCTGGGTCCACAACTATTTTTCTTATTGATCTACTATATAGATGATAATATCCAATCTTAATTCTTATAGTTTATTAATATACTATTAGTATTTTGTTTCCATAAAGATGGCAAGCCGAGTCTTCATATCTCGATTTTTCCGTTCCACGGTTGGTGGCTTGCGAGTGGTAAGATGGGGTAAAGATGTGCTGCACTCCTAAGCTATACATCATTTGTTGTTGGACGAACTGGGTCCTATTATTGGATATGCATCAGCGAGGAAATCCGTAGCATAAAAAGACCTCATTTAGTAATGCGGCGGCACGTTCTGTACCACTTCTTTATTAAAAAAATGATATTGAACAAATTTGTTCATTTTTACAGTCCTTAAAATCAATGGTTTATTTTATGTGGTGGTCAATTTAAGGAAGATTCAAGATTATTTAGGCAGTACATTAGTATATTTAGTGTCTAAAAGATAGCTAATTTTTTTCGCAGATCCTTACAGCCAGCTAAATCAGTCTTTTTCACCAAAAAGCTCATTAAGAAATGAAAATATATTTATTCTGTAGAATTTAATACCCAGCGTTTATTAAATATGTAGTTTAATTTGAAAATAATCTCTTTTAATAATATAGAAAAGACAATCATTATCATTAAATCATTAAATTATCATAAACTAAGTCAATTTTCTATTAACTCTTAGCAACATTTCATATTTAGACCTAGATTTTGGGATAACTCATAGTGTTTTTTTTCCGTAATAAACTCTTTCTTTGTGGATTCCGAGTGTAAACTATAAAATTGTGGGAAAATTATTAAAAGAAGTTACAACACAAAGTAGAAGAGACTTCAGATGAAAGTGAATGAGTTTAGACCTAATGACGGGTAAATCTTGGAGCTCAACGTTAATTTAGAATAGAAAACATAACGCCGATGCTAGCGAAGAATTTTAGTAGAGGAAGATGCTCTTCGAAAACACTGCTGACGTATCATTATCAACGCCAAATTACATTTGATTTTGCTGAACTTACAACACCACTCATGCCTTAAGCAAAGATCCCAATTATTGAAATCGTCAGTTCATATAAAATACGAGGGAAATTCAATAATTAAGTCACAACATAATGCGAGAAAACTGAAAATAGCAGTTAGTTACTTCCTTATGTATCAATATGTGGCAGTACAATCCAGTTTTATGATACTCAAGTGGCAGTTGCCGTGCGAATGTGTAGGTAGTGTTAAATTGGAGACCCTGCTCGAAGAGTGTACTGTGAAAGAGCAACGTGCTTTTGTGCGTTTTTATTTTTCTGGGCAAAAGGACTTCCTGCAAGGCCGCTCAAAAATTATTAACGAACATCGAACTGGCCGTCCCGTTCAGATTGCGACAGACGCAACAATTCGATAGGTGGACGAGATGGTTCGAACTGACAGGCGGATAACAATAAGCAGCATAGCAACTGCAATAGGGTGTTCTCGTGGTTTGGTCTATGAAATTTTGCATTTACGTTTGAATTTCCGGAAAGTTTGCGCACGGTGGGTACCTAGAGAACTGACTCAGGAACACAGAAATAATCGAATGGACTTATCCTTGCAACACATATCTCAGTACGCCAATGAAGGGCGGGACATGCTTAACAGGATTATTAATGGTGATAAATCATGGGTACATCACTACCAATCCGAAACACAGCGTGATTCAATGCAATGGAAACATCCTTCTTCACCACCTATAAAGAAACTCAGTTGTGCCCTCAGCTGGTAAGATTATGCTTACCATGTTCTGGGATTATCAAGGAGTGCTCCTAGCCAATTATCTGAATATAGGTGAGAACGTGACTGCTGAATCGTACTGTAGAGTTTTGTTGTTGCTTCGGGATGCAATTCTAAGGAAACATCAAGGCCTACTGACGAGAGGAGTATTGCTGCATCACCGTAATGCTAGACCGCATTTCGATTGACCCAAGCGAGAATTGAAGAATGCAGGGTTGCAACTTCTTGAACATCCGACTTACAGTTCCGACCTAGCCCCAAGCGACTATCATCTGTTTGGTCCACTCAAAGGGCATCTTGTCGGCAAACATTTCGAGGGTTATCACACGATCTTCAACAAGAGGTACGCATGTGGTTCAGACGGTAGCCCAAAAATTTTATGCAGCAGGAGCATTAATAAAGCGGTGGGATAAGTATATAAATGTTGGTAAAGACGGCCGAAAAAATAAAACGGGGTTTTATATTATTATTATTTTATAATACCTTTTGTGACCTAATTACTGAATTTCTCTCGTATATCGAGTGGATCATCATTAAAACTTAGCGTCCTACAGAATATTAGGGTGAATTATTTTTGAAATAATTGTCGATCAACACATTAGGAATATGCGAAAATAATGGGACTGACAAAGTTCAAACTCATGAACAATTAAAGGAATACATAATATCAATAATAACTATTTAATTTACAAAAATAAGCGTTCTTTGTGCCTATAATTGTTCATACTATAATTATAGGCACAAAGAACGCTTATTTTTGGAAATTTAAAATTAGTGACCGCAGCTGAAAACCAACCAATATGAAATCAAATCAGAAAAACTTACACACTTTTTCTAAAGATGTGTTAAAGTACAATTTTGGAGGTATTTGGCAATATCATCTCTCATCTTCTTCCAATAGTAACGTGATATTCTGTGGTAAGTTCTGTGATCGGTTTATCATCGAATTCTTTTAAAGAACTTCCTTCTAATACATTGTTGATTATCCTCGTGGTCGATGTTCGTTCGGGGTGTATCGATGGAGTTCTCCGTTTTTTACTCAAATAGTCGGCGTCTTCCGTTCATACCTGAGCTTCGAGGGTTGTCAATAATTTTCTTCAAGTCTTTTTCCGACTGCTGAATTATCAGTGGCGCCTCGTTGTGGCAGATAAACCGGAGCTAGGTTGATGTTGTGGCTTAGTATCTTGGATAGTGCATCTACTACAAAATTTGTACGTGATGGTGATGTAGAATGGCTACAACTCAAAGCCACATTTAGCTAGGCGTCTGTTAGTTACTTTCAACATCAGCCAACGTAAGGCTTGATGATTGGGGAGTTCTATATGTAACCTCTGAATTTATTCAAGGCTCATATAATGGCTAGAACTTCTCGCTCAGTTTTGGTGTAGTTCTATTTAGTTGGTGCGAGTAAGCGGCTTGCGTAGTCAACTGGATATTCCTTTCTAGATTAGAAGTGAAGATTCAAAAGTGAAGTCGCTAGAGTTGGTTTCTCGAAGGTGGCTGGCTTCAAAATTGAAGCATTGGTTATCTGCGTTTTCATTTAATATATTGCGGCGTGTTGTATCCCCCATTTTCGTGTGGTGTTCTTCTCAAAATGGCTTATTATCGACCTGCTTAAGTCAAAGAAGCCGGCGATGAATCTGCGGTACACGAACATGTTTGGATAAATGTTATGGCTTCCTTATGATCCCAAGTGATTTTCCACGTAGCAATTGTTCGGATACACTCAGGGTCAGTAGTGATTCCCCCATTTGAAAAAGTAAAATGTTTTTCAAAAACTTGAAATTTGAACACGTGCTTAAGGCACTGGACGCTTTCATCAAGGATAAGACTTACGCCAATTTACAAGCCTTTAACATCCTCAGAAAACTTACAAAACGCACTCAGATCTTATCATATTAGGTCTTTCTCACACAACAAGCAGAAAAAAAAAATCGGCGCTGAAATATAATTTCCTACTATACAAAAAGCCGATCTGTCCTTGTTGAAGAAGAAACTAGATGGGTTTGGAGTCAATTAAATATCTTAAGAAAACACAAATTAGAGACGATTTGATTTTTATTTTCGATAAGAAGAGCTAAACAATTGCTAAAGTTTGAGAAGATTTTTTTATACAAATAAAACTAAATTTAAGCAACATAAGATATATTTTTGCCAATTCGCCAAAAAGTATTTTACAAATGGAATATAAGACAATAAACTTATAGTTTAAAAGCCGTAAACCATAATTTAAGTACGTCACGATATCAAGCTAAATGAATAGATGTTCTTCTCACATATCATTAATACGGCCGCGCCTCAAAATATTTTTATTCAAAAGCTCCGCGCGCACAATATCCAAAGACTGCACAAAGTGAGTTTTAATGATGTCTTGGCCTGCTTAATTACTCGAATTTTCCCAATTATTTTAAAGAATGAAAGTAAATATAATTCAATCCGCATATGATTATCCGCCGAAAAGGACGCGAAAGTTTTTAATGATCAAAACTTTCCAATTAAACCTCGCATTACCGAATAATACGCCGGGACCGTACGGGTCGAGCAATTACATGGTGGTATTATATTACGTCGGGGATAATTATTTTAAACCCTCCGTAAAATTGTTGTTTATGTTTGGTGTGTAATCATTTAAAACGGATCAAATGTTTAAGTTGCGATTACGGATATTAAATTTAATTACTTAAATAGATATTCAAAAAGAGTAAATTATAATAATTTTAATAAAATTAATTAACATTTTTAAAATTATTGATAATATTAGGGAATGATAATTTTGTTAGACGCTTAAAATATTATCACGAGTAGGGAAGGAGAAGACCAAAGAGATTACCATTATGAAATATAATAATAATGAAGCTTAGGGACTATTAACATCTTATAAACTTAAACGTAAATCCGGTGCCTTCGAGGATTAAAACGCACTGCTTTAATACAAGTGTCGGCTTTAACAAGTTGACATTCACCATCTGTCAACAGCATCCGTAGTTAGCTTAAGGTCAACATTGCGGTTAAACGTCATGACGAGATGAATGGAATCCATTGAAATTAAATGCAAACAAACATAACCTTCGCTGCATAGTCGCCAATGGTGAGGTATTTAATTTGCCACAATTACTTCAATATATTTTAACAGTAGCGTGTTTTGAAAGAAAAGCAATAACTATAATTTTATTCAAATTCGATTAAATTAATTTCGAATATTATTTTCATGCACAGTCGACTCTCCCATAATCTGTCAGCGTTTAAAGTCTGCAAAGCTTAAAATGTGAGTCGACAGGTGCTCTTGCATTTCATTTGCGCCTTATGATGCAAATGAAGGGATTCCGCTTCTAGTTTTTACTAGTTGACGTTCCAGTTTTATCGGACAAAAAGCGAGCAATTAAAAAACTTACCTATCAAAAAAATGTATAACACAAATAGTTTTTTATGGTCTCTTTTTTACTAAATATTTTAAACTATAAGATGCACCAAAAAGGTTATTTATTTTATTTTTAAACAAACCTTTAAACCTATAGTTGGTATCTTAATCATACAAAACTACATTCTAAACAAAAACAAACAAAAAATATAATCCTTCGGTAAATTATTTCTCTCCACTCTCCTCCTCCCTCTCTTCTACAACATTATCCTCAGCACATTTTGAATTATTACGTAATGAAAGCCTTTTGAATTACTTATTCAATATCCTATCGTTATTATTGCAAGAAATTTTTTTTGAACGGTATCCATTGTTTGCATAATTTCCATGAAAAATTGTATTTATCACTGTTGATTTTATTTCTTTTTTTACTGTAATCCATCTTGAATTCGTCCTGTGAAAACAGGACAGGGGAAAAAAAGAGGAGCAAGAGAACGCACCAACCTCATTCGGAAATAAATGTAAACGAAAAAAAGTGGATACAGTTTTTACCGACACCCACAGACCCTCATCCCGTCCACAATTTACTTTCATTGGCGTCTGTCGGCGGAGTTTTTCCGTTATCCTAAAAACCGCTTCAATTTTTCCTCGTCAGATGAGGAAACAAAGGGCCCACGCGTCCCTTCCTCCGGAGCTCCGGACTCCATCCGCCGGGAGATTAAGGTGGATGATGATGGGATGGGATTTCGGAATAAAGAGAATTGATTTATGGATTCCGTTGCACGGCCGATGGATCCGTTTCTAATTGAAATTTCGCGGAATAACCTTCTGCGATTTATGCGCGACACACACATTGAGGGGGATGATTTTACGCCACGTTGTGCCCATTTGTGCTTTTATATTTTCCTAGATATAATAGGAGTAGATAGATATGAGTCAATTTAAGTAATGCTGATTGTTGACAATATGATAAACAGTAAAGTTAAATAACACACTTAGAGCATCTAAACACAGTGCCAATGGAAATTGTGTGTGTTCAAAATTTGTTAGCAAGTTATAATTTTTACTTTCCCTATATAGAATATATAGGGAAAGTATTGTTTTCGTGAATGAGATTTTCTGTGGGCGCTATATCTCAAAAACGAATGATTCTTTGAAGATGAAACTTTAAACTTAAGGTTCTATCGTTAAAAACTGAAACTGAAAAGCTTTTGGTGAACATTCATAAACCGGATGTAGATGTTTACTCGAGGAAATGTTTTGTTTTTTTAACATTTAACATAAATGTTACATGCAAAACAAACAACAGTCAAAGAAAATAAGAGACTAAACAAGTTTTATTTAAACATATTTTTTATAAAGTTCTTAACTTGCGAGAAAAAAAAAATCATTTTGACGTTTTTGTCCACTGCTTATAAACTATATGAGTTAAATGAAATTTATATAACAAGTAATTGTAAAGAATACAAAATTGAATAAATTGTTAAGAACAGCCTTTTTGCATAAACCTCATAGTTTTTGAGAAAAATGTAAGGAAACTACTATTTTACTCACTTACAAATTTTACCTTTTGAATTTCTTTTTTATTTAAAAAGTTGATTATAGAAATTTTACAAATTTCTGGAATTGTCTTATTCTTATAAGAAACTCTATTGAAGGTTTTACAACTTTATTAAAATATTTCTTCTAGATTTCTAATTATAATAATTTCTCTCAAAGATTATCAAATTATTATTTAATTTTCTACAACGAACTAAAGTATTTTAATACATTTTAAAATGCTCCTTATTTTTTCAACATATTCTCTTCTAGTTTTTATATTTATCTTCCATTTTAAATTTTTAAGCAATTCGTATTTTTAATATCTATAGTTACTAGGTTTACAAATTTTCAAGTAATTTTGATCCTTGATTTAAATTGCAAACATTATCTTCGAAGGTTCTAAAATTTTCTAGTGGTAAGTTTCTCATTGTTTTTCAAACATTTTATCTTCTAGTTTTAAAAATTATCTTCCATTCTACAATTTTTCAGCAATTCCAATTTTAGATTTCTGAAATTACTAGGTTCCCAAACTTTAAAGTAATTATTATCCAAGATTTAAATTACAAAAGTTATTTCCGAAAGTTTAAAAATTTTTAGTTTTAGTATTCTCTCTGTTTTTTCAGCATTTTCTGTTCTATGTTTTTCTTTATCTAAATGCAACAATTTTCAATAAAGGTTGTAATGTTTTTAATGAAGAAAATATTATCGGAATTTTCCAGGAATTTCTCTTGCGAAAATCCACAGATTCTAAAAATTCCTTATGGTAGTTTTACCTTTCTCTTCCAGCAATTTCTTCTCTATATTTTACGGAAAATAAAAATTAGATTATAATAATTTAGCAATTTCTCTTACAAATTTCTAGAACTTCATTTCTCTAATTTTTGTACATTAAAAATTTTACAAATGAAATATTTCTCCAAGATTTCTGTAATATTTCAACAATGCTTCTCTTTCTTTTATCTTATCGAAATATTCTAGGAATTTCATTTCCTAGTTACAACAATTTCTTCAAAGTTTTTAAAACTTTCTAGTGCTAGTAGTGTATACGCGGCATTTAGCATTTTATTTTCTAGTTTTATAATTTTCTGCAATTCTAGAATTTTTCAGAAAATTCTATTAAATTTTTAAGCAATGTTCAGCCAAGATTTAAATTGGAAAAAAATCCAGAAATTTTTCTTCAAAATTATACAAAAATTAGTTGATTATATTAGTACAGATTTTTAGGAATTTTGTTTTCTAATTGCAAGAATTTTCATTGAAAGTTTTATAATTTTTATGAAAATGTTCTACTAAATTTCTAAAATATTTCAATGGTTCTTATCGTATTTTGGAAGAAATTTCTATTCCTAGTTGAAATACCTTTCTCCGAGGATTCTAAAATTTTCCGGCGGTAATTTTCTCGCCATTTTTTTGAGCATTTTCGGTTCCAGTTTCTAAAATGTTCTTCATTTCTAGAATTTTTCAAATTTGGAAGTCATTTTTATCTAAAATTTCCTCCGAAAATTTTCCAGTGGCTTATATTTATCCTTTCTAACTGTAAAATTTTTCATTGATGCTTCTAGAGCTTCAAAGAAAAGTTATCTAATCAGAACTTTCTCTAGGAATTTCTAATGGTAGTTTCCACTTTCTATTCCAACATTTTTTCTCCAAAATTTATATATTTTCTCTCAGATATAAAATATGTATTTAACAATATATATTTTCGCTCTATCTCATTGAAATTTCTCTTAAGAGTTGCAATAATTTTCGGGAAGGATTATAAAATTTTGCACTGGTAATTTTCTTGTTATTTTCTAGCCTTTCACGCATTTCCAGAATTTTAATTAATTTCTATTGCAGATTTCTAGAATTCCCATACTTTTAGTAATATTTATTATACATTAAAATGACAAAAAGCATTGAATTTTCTTTTGATGGTTTCTTGCGTATAATTTTCAGTCGATTAAATTGGTTTATTATTAAGTACGAATCTGTAAACTATTTTCTGACAAACAATTTGCTACAGATTAAATTTTCTAAGCATTTAATTTTCTACGTAATGATATTTTCATATCATATATCACTCTTTAGTTCTCTGTTGATCAATATTTTAATTTCACCCACTTTTTTAACAAGAAATGGTTTGTGCATATTTTTATTCAGGCATTTGATTCTTTGTTGTAGTAAATGCAAAAATTATAAGCTGAATCAATTGTTAATATAGCAAACTCAAGCCTAAACTCAAAGCAATTTTCACGATTATAAAGAGAAACCTAACATTTAAATGCCTTATTGTCAATTATATCAACTGCTAATAATTAAACAGCGATCAAGTCTTTTCATTAATCAAGATATTTTAAATATTTAATTATAGTTAAGAAATTAATAATCTTTGTAAATTAATGCTTCCCTGTCAACAACATCCACGACAGGTTTCGATATAGTTTTGATCTCATCAGAGTAACGTAGTTAAAAACATGGTAATCAGGTATCTACAAAACAAGAAAACACCATTAAAGTACCATCGTTTGTCTATAGCGTTGCACTTAGTTGTCTTCCACTAAATTAGGGAATTAAGTGGAGCAAATCTTTATACAATAGTTGTTACCTTTCTATTATCATATTCATAATATAAATAGCATTGGGCATCTAACCTTATAATCACTACTATAGGGGTACCCTAGGGATCGCTTCTGGGACCACTACTATATTCCATTTTTATTCATAATTTTTCTACATATTCAAACACAACAGGTTGCTGTTATTCGAATACTTGGTCGACAAATCAACCAATACCAAACCATTACGTTTTCTCTCAGAGACTCATCTTTCCTCTATAAGACCCTCTAACGAAAACGACTACCGCCCGCCCATTTTCTTCACTAAGTCCTCTCTCTCGCCAACCCATTATACGCACCCCAAAAGGGTGTGGACTGCTGTACTACACCCATCCTGGCCTTTCCTAATCGGTACAGGTATTTAAAAAAACCCGTGTCCGAATAGGAGCTGCGTCAGATGATCCTCCCCCTTTCGTGCTTCCTATCTGCCCAAGGCTTTATTGCTGGAATTAGCCTGTGCGTTCAGCGCCCCTTGTTGGTGGTAGACCATCTTTCCTGCCAGCACCTGCCCTGCTCTTACCGCGTCTTTTTTCTGGTCTCGCTCTTTTGGTTTGCCTTTTCTCACGGCCCTAGCTGCAATCAAAAAGATTTGCCTCATGAAATGTTACACCAGCTACTTGGCAAATTCTAATTTCGTAGTCAGTCATTATAGAAACAACGTTTGAACCTACAAAATATAGAAAAATACTGTAAAATTAAAAACAATAATTTAATAAATAAGAAATTCTAAGATCTGAATCCGCAATGCTTTAAATAATGTACTTACATATTCTCTATGTTATTTCAAAAATAATTCTACATTTGTCTCTAATTTTTTCCTGCATTAATGTATATAAAGTGGGGAATGCCTAAAAGAAATAATAACATATATTATCCTCAACATGTTTAATTTACCATATTTTTAATGTGTTTTAAATCTCATCATTTAATTCTTAATTTTATTGCTTCAACTTCCTTAAAGCTTGCTACCGTTTAATATTGTTGTAATATTTTCACGCATTTTCGCACATTTCCAACACTGGCTATTTCGGGAAACGCGAAAACCGATACCAACGATGAAATGGTGGACAAGATTCATGATATCGTGTTAGACGATCGTCGATTTAAACTGTAAGAACTAGCAGAGATACTAGGCATCTCAGAAAAACACGTTGGCCATATCCTACACGAAATTTTGGGAATGAAAAGACTTAAAGACTTTCGGCGCGATGTGTACAGCGTTTGCTTACACCGGAACAAAAACAAAAACGGATGATCGTTTCGGAGGATTCAACGCATCTAAGGGATTTCTTCATGCGTTTCGTAGCCACAGATAAGTCTTAGATCTACCCCTACATGCCGAAGAACAAGGAGTGGAGGGGGCGAAACAGCTTCGAAGAAAGCAAAGATCGTTCCATCAGTCAGAAAAGTCATGACGACCATTTTTTTTTGGGATTCCTAAGATGTGATCCTCATTGACTATCTGGAGAAGGGAAGAACGATCACGAGGCAATACTACAGCGATTTATTGACCCGATTCGATGTAGTATTGAAGGAGAAATGGCCTCATTATCTCCACGATAACGCACCGGCTTATTCATCCGGCATCGTCCAATTTGAATGAGTTGCGCTCTCTCATCCTCCATATTTACCAGACCTAGCAAAAAGCAACTTTTTCCTATTCCCAAACCTGAAAAAATCGCTGTCGGGAAAGAGATTTGCCTCAAATGAGGAGGTCATCGCCGCTACAGATAGTTATTTTGCAGACCTCGAAACATCTTACTTTTCCGACGGCTTGAAGAGACTGAAACACCGTTTGAAAAAGTGTATTGATCTTCGAGGAGACTACATCGAAAAATAAAAATTAAAAACCACATCAATACCGTATTTTTCTTGTCGATTCCGGAAAAATTTCAGGGCGCCCTTGTATATATTAAAAATGTAAAACGTTTCAGATAAATGTTGGACAATCTCCATGTTGAGAGATTAGTCTTTCAATAAGAAGAGATAAATATTTCAAATTTGTGTTAAAACGAAAACACTTCCCCATTTTATTAATGTAAATAAAATATGTAACTGATTGGTAAAGCATTTGTATGAATTCTTGCGAATTCGTGTGAAAAACTATGAAAAATTAGTAAAAACTGTCAACAAAAACCGATTGCCAATTAACATATGTGCCTATGCATTTATTAAGGGTATGTAAATTCCCATTAATACACTAAATCTCAAGTACACGTAAAATTACTATGTCCATCGACCGCTTATTTTCTGGTTGTCATCGGCATGCGATCTATCGATTTTTAGAGCACCGTCGTACATTTTATCCAGTTGAAGTTTTGTGGTTAATTGCGGTTTTCTTTGTTGCGAGGGGAAATGAAGGTCGCTTACCGGTGAGACAAGAAAAGCAGACGAGGCAATTTGATTGTATCCGTTGATACCGTCCTATAGCGACTTCACATTCGTTCTAAACCTGAGGGCATCTTCCCACAACGGGGCTTCCTATAGCAGCTTGAAGAGCACCACGCTCATGAGAAGTCTTCTACTAATTATTCTAGCCCCCTTGATATTGGGCAGCAGCCTCCCACCTGCCCTCGTTGCTCTTGCCGCACTCGCTGCTGCTTCTTTTTCGTAGCATCCACACTAATCTCTCTCTTTCTCAGCCACTAACAACACTGCCTCGACTGCGGTCCTCTTTAACTTCACTATGTCTTACCTTCTTATAGTGCCATATTCCAGAGGAGCAAGCCGAGGACCGATCTCTGTGGGATTTTCCCTGTCAGCCTTATCGTCGTGGTTTTGCCCCTTTTATCATACACCAGAATCCTATTCAAAAGGATCAGGTACTATGGTATCCTCGTGTCTACCAGCGGTTTCATTATTTCGGCCACTGCATAGCCTTGAATGCATTTGACGCATATAACGCTTGGATACAATTTTCGAATCAAAGACTGCGACAAGGCAGTGCCTGACTTGTCCCCTGTTGGACCCCCAGGAACGTGTCTTCAGTTAACTCACCCCTCCTGAATCCCAATCCGCCAGCAGCACCTTTCCTTCTGTGACGAGCAGGCAGACGAATCGATACTCACCTGGTTCCCCTTCATTATTGTCCTTCTTCAGACTAAGGAGCAACCTCGCATTTTTAACGGGCCCGGTACGATTCCCTCGCGGAGGCACTGTTTAAAATTCTGGTGAGCCTTCCAGGCAGGTCAGCAGCCAATACATCCTCCTCATCAAAGTACTCCTTCTTCGTGGGTATTTAAGTTCAGAACAGACCTTTCCACTGCGTCGAGAAAAGGACCTTTACATTTGCTGAAGTACCTGCGGACACTAATGCATAGATATTAAGAAGGCCCAAGACCCTAGCTTCTTAGCGATGATGTGGTACAGCCTTCCCCATGTGTCCACTTCAAACTCCTCCTGAAGCTCCCTTCATTTCGCCCTCTTGCTTGTTATCAGGTTTTGCTTTGCCTCCCTCGGAGCCTCTTCAATGATACTTCTGCCACTAGAGGTCTATTAAAACGTTCTCAATCATTTGCCAAATATAATTGATATATCTATAAAAAGGAGAGCTTTATATTTGTTCAGGTTATATCCCCTTGGTTTGCCTTTATAAATTGTTGCAAAATTAATTTTAAAAAAAATGAGGGTATATATGTGAACAAAAAATTACAATGATGAGAACATGATTTAAAATAAATATAATTTTCTTTTTTTAGTTTCAAGAACAATGCATTAATCACTGAATGGAAAAAATATAATATATACTTGTTCTGATACTCACTTGATGGAACCAAATTTGCAAAATGGGAGAAGTAAAACTCTTGTTATGTTCCATTTCTTTATATTCAGGTAACTGACATGTGTTTCAGTCCTTAAGGATCATTATCAAAGTTAGAACAGTTCTAAACACTTGCTTATATTACTCGGTATCCAAACTCCAAATCAGTCCGACTCTGTTGTTAGCAGGAAAAAGAATAATTCACAAACTCTATCATTATTTAATTTGACTATACTAATAACATTACTATCTTATTACAAAATTGTTTAGAGTACTAATTTTATGGCATTAAAACCATAATAATGTACACTCGAGTAATGCATATGCGTTTCATTGCATAATATATGAATAGAGATTTACATATCCAACACTCATAACCATGCATCAAACGCAACACGTAATTTCTCTACCTGCGTCCAAATAAAATGAATCACCGCAGCGACTGTCGATTAATCCAATAATAACAAGAATTAATGCACGAGAATGTTTTGTGAAATGGATCTTTGTTGTCACACACGTCCACACGCCCATGTTTTCCCATTCTATACAGCATTAATGTTGCATCACGTATCGGTGATTTATAAATAACGCAATAAACGGAAATGTAATGCGACCGCGTGGGCGCCCAACCACAAAGGCGCATTTATAAATTTTCCGAATCCAGTCCTGCAATTAAGCCCCCTTTAAATTCAATGGGAATATTTAATCACAATGGCGGAAATCGATGAGTGCTCCTGAAGGAATTATCTACCCTCGTCCTAGAGGCGTCTGAAATAACGCAATCAATCATTTAAGATCGGCGGATGGGCGCTCCGTGGATAAGAATAGGGACTCGGGTTCGGGGTAGGAGGGATTTTTTAAATCGGAAAGTGCTGTCCGGAATTTTAATAGGAGTTAATTTTAGAGTTGCCGCATTGACTTTTAATTTCCGAGCGCTCTATTTTAGTTCGCGCGCCTTCAATTACCGGAAACTGTTTCCTATGTGAAATACTGTGCTAAATTGAAAGTTTGGCAGGAATTAATTCAGGGAAATGCACAAAAATTTCGAACAATTCGGTTAACAACACCCCGACCGGCCGTCATATTCAAATGAAAAACTAACGGAATTGTAAAATTTATAATTGGAAAAGTTCTTTTTATCCGTTACTGATTAAATTTGCATTGTTAATAGTAGATGCGAGTTGTTGTAAACTACATATGCAGAGTATTTACCTAAAAAATATTTTAGGAAATCTACTTAAACAATTTATTTATTTATTTATTTACTAAGTTCTTTTGATCACAGATGATGTAAAAAAATTTCTGTAGAGATTTTATATAATAGATAAGATTTTATTGAAAAAAGAGGAAGATAGCAACACATTGTGAGGGCTAGCAAAAGGGTGGATTACAGAGAAATTATACAGACGTTGTGGTACGGAAGGGCATCAAGAGCGCCATTGTGCAAATGAAGTCCGGTGCACCCTATCTATGTATAGAGACCAACGAAACCAGCTTGAACTACTATTTGGGTAAAAAAATATAAGCATCTTATAATTGCGCGAGAAGTGATTGACTAGGCCAAAACACCAGCCCAATACAAGCCAGCCGGGCTGCACGCTATCACCATGAAAACATTGAAGGTGCTGCAAATAAATCTGAATCACTATAGGGCAGAGTTTGATATGATATGACATGATATGATATGATGAATGATGTTCTCTAAGCAAAATCACAACAAGCTGGAGGATGTGTAGTAAAAGATAATAAGGGAGATATGGCGATCCTTTTCAGCAGGAGACAGCGGTAACATATCGCCCAATATAAGTAGCGAGGAGTATGGTTAATTGATGCAGAGCCTAGAGGGTGCATCGCCACCTGACTTTAAGTCGATGGCCTGAGCAGGGGGCGCAGACTCTCAGACATGTTTTCGACCACGAAATTAGAAGTAGTAAACGACGGACAATCGCCGACATTAGTTAGGAGCGAAATATCTTCCTATTTTGATATAACAGTGACAGACATGACAGAGAAAGTGACCGAGTGGGGGGGGGGGGGCAACCGATAGGAAAAAGCTGAGCGACCATTAGATGGTTCGATTCTAAATCATCTTTGAGAAGTGGGAGGGCGCGAAAGCAGTTGCGAACACTAACACTTCAAGATGGAGCATGGGACAAATGGACAGGGCAGCTCGAACGGGACCAACTGGTAGCCCAAGATGCGAGATACTGGCGCGCGAAGAAACAGATATTATAAGAAAAGGATGTGTAGAGGCGATACCAACGGTAACAGCACAAGCAAGAGAAGAAGTTTTTTTGGTGGTATACGGAAGTGGTGGATGCCAGAATGGAAGCTGTGCAAGCGAGACGCAAGATCAGCAGAGCTAGGAGAAGAGGGGATTATGGAACCTCTATTGTTGGAAAGGAGAAGCAAAATGGCGGCACTAGACTAAAAATCGAAAGGAGCAAAGAACGGAATTGGAAGGAGCTCTGCGAGAAAGTTAAGTGTGATCCCCGGGGAAACCATACTTTATCGTAATGAGAATCATGATTAAATGGTGTAGTAACTGGAGGGATAAGTTCAGTGGTGGAGACACTTTTCCCAACGGATAACGAGATCGGGAGAGGAATGTACAGGACAAGGTCTTTGATGACCCATAAATAGTGGAAAAGATTACTAAGCCACTGGGTCGAATGGAACTCCCAACAAGGCTATAAAGGCGGAGTTCACAATTAAATATGTTCTTCTACTCAAACCCTTTCTTGATCATGATAATGAGGGAGCTGGTTTCCTCTTCGACGTCCACAAACTTCTATACTTGCTTTTATCCAGTTTTTAGTCCCCCTTTTTGGAGAGAGTTTTTTGGCTACACACATAAATACACAAATGACACATGGCGGATCAACCGGATTAACCAAAACAGTACTACTACTACTACTATACATTTATTTTCAAAATAGTTTATAGATGTTGTACAAAATATGAAAAACATCAAAATATGGTATACTGTATTCTAAATATGTGATATACATTGGTAATTAAAATAATCTTTCAGACAATATGGTTCAATTTTACACAAATACTGAAATAATACTTTTTTAAAATAATTTAATATTCTTTATTTCTTTATATTCTATGAGCAGTTTATGGTAAAATGTCAGTATCATGTAAAAGGTACTTTAAGAATAAACACTAAATTGTTTGTCCAGATAAAGTATAATTTGTAAAGTGCCTTGTGTTATACACATGTCTTTGAGCAAATTGATCAAACATTTGCCTATTATTAAAATGAAATATAAGTGCTTCATAAAAATAAGGTGCGACAATATTTCCGATATTTTATATTATATATTATTCTAACAGCCTGTTTCTAACATTTGAAAATCCTTCCAAAACTGCTGCTGTTTGCATAGAATATAATTCCGAAACACATTTCTGATTCGAACTTTGCATGGTATACTTCCACATTTATGAATTTCTTAAGTAAACGCAACATATAAATTACTCTATTAAGTAAGTTTACAAGCCCTTCAACATGTTTCTTAAAATTTTAATTTGTATCCAGTTTGAAACTATCCTTAGCAACAATTTTATCGTCAACTAAATTTAGTTCCGATGGAGTTTCAAGTTTAGATTTTACCGTTTCAAAAAATATTGCTACCGTTTTATTGGCTTTTAGAATAAAGCTAAGTTTTGAAACGATAGCTTTAATTTATAATAGCAATTTTTTGCTGTTTGAATTACCTCGTCAAGATTTTCTCCTTTGACTAGTTTTGTTGTATCATCCGCGTACCTAATTAATGTACAATTTTTTGTATATATTATATTTAAGAGTTCGTTAAAATAAATTAAAAATAGTGGCCCTAGGACTCTGCCCTGTGGTATACCCTTCTGTATTTACAAAGGTTTAGATATTACTTCTTTGGTAGTAACAACTTGATATCTATTTGATAAGTACGTCTGTATGAGCTTATGTCCTCTACCTTTGATGCCATATCTCCATAGTTTATCATGTAATATATTACGGTTTATACTATCAAAGGCTTTTAATAGAACCACATGTAAGGCCAATGGTATTGTTTATTTTCAAGATTAATAATATCAAAGGCTTGCACAGGAGTGAACGTCTTCTGCTTACAGAAACCTGTGTTTATAAGTTACTTACAAAAACCATCACGAGGTGATTGACCAGATAAAGGAGGGTGGATCGGATAAGGTTGGTCAAGGTCTACCTACCATCAACGCAATGATAGCCACTGAAGCTAACACAGGGCCGCTAACGAAGAGGGAACATGTGCTGATAGCCCCTGATATTAGAAACGCGTATAACACCGTCGATCAAGAATGATAGAGGCCGAAGCGAAGAGACGGCTGTATCGATTACATTGGGCAGGAAAACACGCAGAAGACATAAAATGTGTCACAGAGCCCTACGCTGTGGAACATGATGTATGACAAGGTACTGGAGTTACCGCTACCGGTCAGCGCCACGACTATTGCGTATCCCGATCACCTGGTGTTCATAGACAAAACAGTTCCAAAACTACAAGTCACAGCACGCGATGCTTCCGAATAAGACAACAGTAGCTGGAAGATGTTGAGCTGAGCTTCGAGGTCAATAAGACAAGGGCGATATGACACTCCACAAAGAGCAACAGGCGATACAGTTATGGTAGGAGCGGTAGAAATTGAAATATACTTAGCACTATGGCTAGAGGCCAACCCCAAATGCGTCCGCCATATCACCGAGGCGGCTGATGAGGGGAGGAAGAAGAAGTCGGTGATAGGGGTTTTGATGTGTAACGTAGAAAAAGGAGGTGAGGGGCGGAAACGCTAATGTCGGCAGCTCCGGTATGGGCCAAGGCGATGGAGATAGAGAGGTCACGGTCAGGGCACAAAAAGCGCTATAAGTTGCCTGCGAATGACTAAAGCTTACCGGATGATGTCCATGGATGCAGTGGAAGTACTAGCCGGAACGGTCCGTAGAGACTTTGACATTAGTGAGAAATAAATAAAACAAAACTCTTTACAAACTTAACTTAACTTCACTGAAGATGAACATTCAACATTTATCAGCCTCATCAATCAATTATTAGAGACAAAGCCAAAGTTTACTGTGCGCACAAGAAAACCGGCGACAAGGGGGCGGCAAAGGCAGAGGACAATATCAGAGTTATAACTAAATAACAGGAGATAGTTTGCTAGACAAGGATAGTTTTTTTTTTCTGTGGCCGGAAGGAGGAAAATCTTTTATAGACGGAGTGTGGGACTCCCCCGTTATAAAACGGGTATACCCATTAAAAACCACCTCCCCATATCGCCCTACCACCCCGCGAAACTTCCGTGTGATATTAATTCACGAGGGGTAGAGTGTCGGTCAGCGTCTGCATGTGTGTGTGTGTGTGGGAGATGTGTATGTGTGTGTGTGTGCAGTGTACGGTTCGGGTACGTGGGGTCGCTACTCCCAAATGGCCGTGTACGTCAACCACCCCTGCGGGAAGACATGGATAGTTGGAAGAAAACATTGACACCAATATACACCAATGAATGGAAAGGAAGGCATGGGATACGGTGGCAAACTTTGTTAGACAGGTGATGGCAAGAAACTGGCTGAGAAGAACGCAGCAAACTGATACGATGTAATTATCCCTAAAACCAGGCGATTCCAGGGAAGAGAGGATGGTTTTAGTCGACGGGAACAACATCCCCAACACGCCACTCTTAGCTATCTAGAACCAAAAGCTTAAACCCCCTCTACTAAAATAAAAATAAAAAGAATGTTCTTGAATTTTGGAGGCGTTTACTTCGTAGTACATTTTCGATTATTAAATAAAGAAAACACTTAACTTTTTTATACCACTTATATTTTTATTTCTCGTGACTAGTTTCAATTACAAGGTAATCATTATCAAACTGTGCACACCACTTCAAGTGGTCACCACTTCAAGGCTTTTTCAAAATTTTTGATTTAGCCAGAATAAACTGCTGGAAATTGTACAAAAATACAACAGGACCACTTCAAGGCTTTTCTGGAACCTGATTATTTTCAGGCCATTTGATCAGTGACATCGGCGCCAATTTAGTTCTATTATGAAACGAAATAGTTTCAGGTATTTTTTTAGCAGTTTTATTAATCTTAACGTGTTTATGTTTTATACTTAGTATAAGTACTGTTGGTATAACAAGCCATGCTTTTTTTTCAGTTTGCAAGTTTTCGGCACTCCCTTCTTGTTTGCGCGTATTGTTCCAAGCAACGAAGTACTTTTAGATCTTAATGTTAACGCCAAAGGAAATTATTCGTTGTTACCGTTCTGTATGGCATAGTTTCATTACAGCAAATTCGCTTAGGAAGGTTGATTCATTTCGAGCCTCATCTTTTTCTCCACTTACAACATATTTCGTCTGTACATCAGATGCCAACCAAATTTTTTATGCCAAATTCATAGGGTTTGTTTGGCATATTTTGGGCAAATTTGCACCTAGCCTTCGTTGGAAAGAGTTGCTTATCCACAGTAATATGAGATCCCCGTTTGAAGCAATTTCGACTGTTAATTTGCCCTAAACTGCTGAGACTAAAGTGAATTTATCTATTTGCAAACGTTTGCTTCATTGATAGCTTTTGTCGAAATGAATCTTAGTAAAATCACGACTACTCATAATGCTGGAGAAAAATTATGGTTCCTCAAAAAGTGTTTCCTTCGTACTTCCCACGTGCGTAAAATATTGCAAGAAACACGTAATTGTCCCCAAAATTCGAGAGGCTTCTATCGCTCTACAAATTCGTACATGTACCAAAATTTGGTTGTCAATCAGCAATGGAAACGTACTATTTAGATTCCCATTCATAATGTGTCTTTTTGCATGTGCTGTTCGCCCGTGTATATGTTTGAAAACACTCAGTATGCTAATCCGGTACGTTACTTCCACCTTTGTCTTCAGAACTGGATATGAGTCGTATGTCTCGTATTGTACGTTTGTTTGGATTATTTTTGCAATCACTATCGCTTGACTGATCTATATTGTCTTTATTAGAAATTTCCTCATCACTACTACTCACTGCTTTGTGGATCAGTTTTTCTTTCAAATAATTCGCCCGTCGCTATCATATAATTCATCACTTTCTACATTTGATCATTTCAGAGATCTGCTGGTTTCATTTTTCAAGTATTTAGAAACTTTTATTGGTTTTGCCATTTCTAGGGCCTCAATGCTGATAACAGAACGGACGAAAGACGACGCCTGATTCTCCCTAAATCATTTTTCTGTGTCGATGAAATATTACAGTACCTACCAATTACTATAGCAGCCCAATGTTATTTCATCACAGAATTTCTTCATAGAAACATGCACCAGTTGGTTACTGGTACTGGTATAAGTTGTATAACAAAAATACATTTGTTACAAATATATATAAAGTAACATTAAGGCTATAAAATGTATTTTCTACAAAAATCATAATATTATTTTGTAAAGCAAATGTTACATGCTATAGGAATTTTGAATTGAAAATGCACGACCAGTCATTTTGACTGGTCTGGTAAATCTAGTGTTAATCCAAGTTACAAAGTTTTATCAAAATTCTAACCACTAATAGAAAAGTATGACATCAACAAAGACACATTAGTTTTGCCTGGTATTCAGATATATTAAAGGATAATACTTAATGGAAAAAGGATAGCACGGTTCTACAATGCAAACAAAAACAAAATTATTCACATCATAAAATCTATAAAATAGTTAAATATGTTACGTGATTGTGGAGGCTTTAACTTCGTGATACATTTCAATAATTTCAATTAAAACGATTAACTTTGTTATAATACTTTTTATTTATTTTTGTCACTGCAGTTTCGTCAATAAATATAAGAAGTAGTTTACTCTTAGTCTGCTAGTCTAATTTGCTACTACATAAAATGTTATCCCCATTTTTTTTCAAATTTTACTATACAAGGACCAATAAGGATAAAAGTAATTGATTAATAGTTGTGAAAAACACAAATTTTGTAATTTTTTAGTAAATTATTTAGTTTATTTTGTAGTGAAGTGGCTATGAAAAATTTTGAAACTATAAATGATATCACTCTTAATAATAGATTAGCAACAACTGATAGAACAATCCAGGCTATTTCTTTAATCTCTGTTCTCCTTCCTTTCCAATTTTATCCAGCCATGAGTTTATAGCCTTAAATTAAGCTCCAGACATATCAACCCGCCTTGAATTAGTTGTCGCCGGATATCCACTCCCTCTTTACACTAATCTTCCTTTATTCGAACAGTACAGTGTATCAAGCACACAATTAAAACAGTTTAACACTAGGTAATTTCTACTTGTATTGCATTAATCGTATTATATAATTAGCTTCTATAACCATTTTAAATTCAGTAATTTTTAATATTTTTAGTAGATACAAATCTATACTCTGGATTAGTGAGGCTGTTACTTGTTTAAACTCTATATCACTTAATAAAATACTGACAGAGTTTTGAAACCATAAACTGTGTCAGTATTTATTAAGTAAAAAATCTAAGCTTAGTGGTGTGGTTAAAGTAATACTAAATCAATAATACAATATTTACTTATTATTTATTATATGTGAAATAAAAGTTACATATTTCTTTTAACTGTACCATATATTTATGTTAAATAAATATTTCGAATATAATCAATTAATACGAGGGTGAATCAAATACAAACAGGAATTTGATGAAGCCAAATTGGCTTATTGACCGTAAAGACGAGGCATGTCCATCCGAAGTGTGATTCTTCTTCATGACAACGCTCGGTAACACACAGCTGCTTTGTCCCGATAAAAAAATAAAGAAAATTCATTGGAAAATATTGTAGCCTGACTTGTCCCCGTGTGACTTTCATATGTTTCATCCACTTATCGACGAATTGGGAGGACACCGTTTTCACAGTGACCAAGATGTGGAATCGTTGGTAAGCAATTGGCTGAAGACACGACCGATTGCACTCTTTGATAATGGCATCGAGAAACTTCCGCTTTGCTGGAAGTAATGCGGACATAAAAGCGGAGACTATGTAGAAAAATATAACGATTAATTTTTTTTACAATAATACATACATACTTTTTAAAAACTAAATTCCGGATTTACCGATGTAATTCGTGTCTTATTCATTAAATAAATTACCACTTCGAAAACAGTCTCAAGCCAGTTTCGGTATTTTCTACGAACCGTATGAAAATGAAGTGCTTCTAAACAACTTTTAATTAGTAATCCGATATGGTTTTAATAGTATTAAGTAATTTTATGTTTAAAATTAACTACATGTCCGCAGAGGATAAAGACCTTTTCAAAATATACGCCATCAAGAAAAGTAATTACGCCTAACCGTCTGTTCAAATTATGCGGTTCCTATCGTTCCGCATTACCACGGATAATCGAAATTTAAATGGGACGCCGAACCCCGGATTTACAACACAATTTAAGTTCAATGTTTGTGTATCCTTTAATATGATTGTTGAATTTATGCGTACCCTTTAGTATTTGATTGCACTTATAACGTTCTTGTTGAATATAAAACAATCATAGAAATTTGTAATTGCTTTTATGATTATTTCATATTTTGATTTTCCATTCAATGTATAAATTTTCAATAGGAACCTTTTATCTTGAGTAAAATCAATGTTTTAAATTATATCCTCATGTAACTATTAGGGAAATATTTTGTAATATAGAAATAACATAATTTATATAAATAGTGAAACACAGAAAGTTTAAGTTATATTATTTCTATGTTAAAATCATTACTTTGATTTTTATTAATTAGTATTTAAAAGTTAAATTTAATAAGTTTCACTTGATTTTCCATTTTTTCTATATGGAAGCAGAAAACATCTAAATTCTAATTGAAAGTTTAGAAAACTTAATAACTACGTATTTAAATAGTTACCCACTTAATCTGTGATGAAAATTTTTTGAATTAGCTTTATTATAAATTGATTTTATGTGTTCCTCAAATCTAGTTTGAAAAGGAAATAATAAATTATCTGTGAAACAAAATAAGTCATTTTTAATTTAAACCAAGACAAATAAAGTGACGTTTGTTTCTTCAGAAATTTAAATTTTAACCGAAGTAGAAAAACAATATATTCTGTATATTATATAGGATTTTTTTATATTAATATGTTTATGATTAATATCTAATATATTTCCTTTTTTTTCTGTTGCAGCATGCCTCGTGCTCGTCATGCATCTGGTGGATATCACCAAGGTGCCCCTAATCTGGGAGATCTCTTGACAGCGCGCCCCTCGGGACTCACTGAGCAGGAGTCCTGGGCCGTTTTATGTCAAGCCGTTCAGGCCTTACAGGACCTATTCCTCTCAGGTAGCTACTTAATATTAATAACGGTTCGCGCCATTTATTACGTCGGAGACACAGCGACTATTTATCAAATTACACTTGGATGAATACACCGAGATATAAATACGTTTGTAGGTGTAAACGTACACGTTTCGAACGTAGAAATTGTAATAAAGTTTAACGTTTAATCAAATGTTTATTAAATTAATATTGTATTTGATATAGTAGTAGTATTGAAAGTTAATCAATAATACCGAATAATTTAATTGATTATTTGTTTTGAAATAAAAAAATGATTAACTATATTTATAAATATATATATCTTAATATTATTTGTATATAAGATACACTTAGAAAAATAATTATTTCCTTGATAATTATATAATATATGTTAAATATTCAGTGGTAACTGTATGCCAAAATTTATCAAATTATATATAAATATGTTCCGATCAATATTTTTGCGACGACGTTCTTTCTATGCGGTCTATGTCATGAAAAAATAACGATTGCGACTTTCTTTACTGTTAACCCAATTTTTTTTGCCCATTCTAGAAATATTCTCACTGAATTTCTTACTTCCATATAGATTTTGTTAATCAATTTCTCGTGAAAGTGTGGAACAGTGGAGTAGAGAGAAGAAGTATATATGTTGAATAACATTGGTGCAAGAAGGGAAATATTTTCATATCATCCTCATATAGTAAAAACATGGAATTGTTCAGGTAATGAGGAAGGTCTTTTATAAATATATTAAATGTACACCAGAACTGACTACAATAGCTTCTGATAAGAAATTACCAATTCTAACCTGTTGAGTAGAAATATTTAGTCCAATATATTGTAATTTTCTTAACAAAATTGAGTGAGATACTCTGTCGAACGCCTTGGAGAAGTCCGTATAGATAGCGTCAACCTAAGCCCCACTTTCTAAGGCATTCTACAGATAGTCTTGGTATATTAAAAGGTTTGTGACTGTAGATCTACCCTGGTGAAACCTGTGTTGCTTCGTGACAATTAAGTTTTTAGTTAGCCATTGTAGCTGTCTGGACCATAATTTATCTAATAGTTCAGGCAAAGCCGACTGAAGACATACCCCCTATAATTTGTTATATCGCCGCGATCACCCTGCTTATATATTGGTGTAATAAATGATTTCTTCCATGCATCAGGAAAGATATGATCACTAATTGAACGCTTATATATATATATATATATATATATATATATATATATATATATATATATATATATATATATATATAAGTTATAGGATCTATTAAGATACAAACACATGCCTTCAAAAAGTTATTTGGTATTTTGTCAGGACCACACGCAAAAGAGGCTTTTAATTTTCCAATTTCAACAAATATCGCCTTGAACTTGTACGCACTATCAACACATGAATCATAAAAAGTGTCTGATCTATACTATATACATTGGAAAAGTGCTGCGCAAAAAGATTTACTGAGGTTTGTATGTTGTTACTAGATGTTTCATTTAAAAACATATTTTTGGGGTAGCAGTTTGTTTGTTTTTTGTCATTAACATATTTCTAAAATAGTTTACTATTAGATTGTATTGCATCTTCAGTCTTTCTTATTATTTTAGATATAGATCATTACTTAATATAATAATAATAGTAAACTATTGATGATTTTCAACTTTTTATTTTACTCACTACAATTGTTTCGCTACACTGTAGTGAGTAAAATAAAAAGTTGAAAATCATCAATAGTTTACTATTATTATTATATTAAGTGATAATGGATTTTCAAAATATAAGTGCCTCAACAATCAACGAGATAGATCATTAGCCAAAAATGTACAATCACTTCGCAGTTTTTGAAATCTTATATAATTTAAATAGTCATTCTCCTGTTTAAATCTAAGATGAGCTATTTATTTTGTTTTATCAAACTAATTAATTCTTTAGTAAACCATTTGGGAAATCTGCCTTTAAATAACTTCTTCTTTGGAACATATTGTTCGATTACATAATAAAGTACGTTATAAAAACAATTAATGGTATCACTTAAATTTTCACAGGATTCGAACAAACCTATCCAATCTATGTTATCGAGAAAATCATTAACTGCACAATAATCTGCACTCTTAAAATCATTAAAATATATAAAGAGAATGGTTGCGACCGCTACTACGTGGTAATTAAAATTCAATTAAAATATATGTTGTCATAGATAAATTTATAGGACCCACAAAGTAAATTAATATCATATCCAATATGATGTATACTATCATCAAAAATGCCATCAACCGCATGCTCAATATTAATATTATCACTGGAACTAAATACAAGGTCGAGATATACACCACGATTATTATGTAAGTGATTAACTTGTTTTAAGTTTAAATAGCTATAGCATTCAATCAGTGTAAGGGCTTTATTCATCATTCGACCAAGTATCCCTTGGTAAATTATAATCTCCACATATAATTTGTTCATCTATAGCATAATTTACAAATAACTCATCAAGTGTAGAGCAATGAAAATCAAACTTTTCGATAACAGAGTCCGGCGGAAAATAAACTGCACCAATAACATAATTTGTATTATTAATAATTAAATTAACAAAAAGTTGTTCTACTTGTGGAAAGGTATGTGCTAACAAATTCGCTTTAATACCTTTCCTAACTAAAACACCACCACCACACTTTTTATTATTATTTAATCTATTACGGTCTAATCTAAAAATATTGTATTTTTTGTATCTAATTCACAATCGAAAATTTTATCTGAAAACCAAGTTTCCAATATAACAATCACATCATAATTACACATCGATACGTTTACAGAAAATTCGTGTAATTTACTCGAGAAACCCTCTTCGTTGTGGAAATATACACTAATATTTTTCCTATTCAGTTTTTTGTAGATGAAACGCGAGCTTTTGTTATCACTTTTGTTATCACGTAAATATTGAATGGTCTCTCCTTCATCAGTCTCTTTAGTGTCTCACGAAGTTCTTTTATATAACTAATTTGGTATGGTGTCTGATCTGCATTCATGTGGATGTTATTTGTGAGATTTTTTCGACACTGAACACCTTTACAGCTGAATTTTTGTTGTCAAAGACAACTTTCAATGGGCGAGGTTTATTAGTTTTCTTTTCAATTCGAATTGTCTTCAATGGTGCAATATATAGTTGCATCCCCTGAAGAAGGGACTCTATTTCTTTTAGATCATTAGATTTACATAATTATATGCCCGAATTATTTGATTCAGCAACTTGATAAAATTGAAATTTCACGGAGCACAATTACTGAACGTCGTTCGCCGTTCGTCGTTCACGAAACATTCATGATGTTATTCTTAGTATGCCTAATGTATTTAAAACATTTTCCAAAATACCTAAATTTCTACATCATAGGCACCTTCTAGATCTAGGAAAGTACACCCATTATAGCCATTCGCACTGAATGTGTTTTGTATTAGAGGTTTCAAAGGTTGTCAATGCGTATATGGTGCATTTTTTTCAAAATCTAAATACATTGTCAGGTGGGATATTATTCTGTTCAGTTCGTACATAAACTTTAAGTGAACAGGACAGAAGAGAGAAATGTTTCAGTACTTTCAAGCATTTTCTTTATATATTCTTTGCAGTACATTGTAGAGTATGCACTCTTATATTAACTTTGTTCGCTTGTATTTATTTCACTGATGCCTTTTTTCGATTTTAAGCGCTTGAAATTCTTCATCCCACCTATATAGCCGTGGTGATTTTGTTTTAGTTGTGTCGTGGTTTATAATCGGAATATTGCCATGAGCAAAAGAAACTCTTCATCGAATGTTGTATCTATCCCTTTTACGTAGTATTTTTGGCACATATGCGATTAAGTTCCTGATCTAATGATTTTTTTATTATTCGCTCAGCTATTCAACATGTCTCACCACACAGTGGCTTCATCAGGCAGATGAATTCTGTAGTTAGTATTCATTAGAATTCATCTGCCTGGTGAAGCCACTGTGTGGCGAAACATATTACATATAACAATCAAAGTAATACCTTTAGCATGTTTCAATGTATTTTTAAAATTTCATCATGAATCCTCATTAATTCTTTAGATAAAAAATGTATAGACCAAATAACTTTGAGTTTAAAATACGGTTTATAATTTCCTGATGATCAACAACAAGAAATTTTTTATATATTAATATAATATTATTAGGATCGGCTATTGTATATAACCAATTGCTTTGTTCAAATTTTAACTTTATGGGTCAGTTCTTTCGAGGGTTGGCAATTTCCAAAATTGTTTTCATGTAAATATACAATTCCTATTCAGCTTCCCTACATGAATAACAGTAAATATTCATAAGACAACAGGTAAATATTAAAAAAAATCAAACCTTAATTAATTGTACGGTTAAACAAGCGTACTCTTGACCTAAGTCAATACGTAGTTTATTAAGGTAGGTCAAGAGTACGATAGGTCATGGTACTGATTGTTAGGGTAGGTCGGGACTACACTAGAATAAATATTATTTAAGATGTTATATTAAGAAAAATAGTTGAACACTAAACTAAAACACTACTATGTTTCTACCACTTTTAGTATTAATCATGAGTGACCAAGCAGTAACGATCGTAATTATTTTTACAATGAAAACAATTTAAATTTATACAGCGTCAGAACAATTAAAGTTATTTAATTTTAAAATTAATCAATTGAATATTATTTATTTTTCATTGAATATAACTTCAGAAAATATTTCTTGAATGATTTTCTCATTTACCTCGTGGTGAAACATTGTAAAATAATAGGTAAAATTAAATTAAAAACACTTGGTTTGTTTCACTGAATTGTATATACCGACTCGACTAGTTTCGTTTATTACATAATTTTCAACAGTAATAGAAGAAAACCGGGTTCATTTGTATATTGAGATAATTCAAGTATTGGGGAAGACTAAATCTCTTCGTTATCATTAACGATGTGTTTCCCCCTTTTATTGTCCTATTAATTTCAAGGCCCTCTCTCAGATAGAAATTAAGTTCCTTATTACCTGTGTATAAAATCTTAAAATTATTTAAATCTATAAAGTGATTATTATTAATCCAATGTTTAAAAATACCGGTACATTGTTTTTTATATAAAATTGATTTCTTGTGTTCCAAAAGTCTCGTTTGAAATGTTCTTCCTGTCTGTATAATAATTGATGTGTGTTTTCATGTGTCTCGGTTTTAAATCTTCTTGGATTAAAATGTTGTTGAAATTTATATGATTGTTGGATTTCACGAAGTTAATTAGGTGTCTTCTATATTTGGATATGAGAACTGCTTCACTAGCACTTAATATTTCTTTAATGATTTTCTCATTTACCTCTTGGTGAAACATTCTGAAAAACTAGGTAAAATTAAATTCACTGAATTTTATATGCTGACTCCACTAGTTTCGCATGTTACAGCATTTTCAACAGTAATTATTAGAAGAAAACCTCGCGCTATTTATATATTCAGGTAATGAGTGATTCAAGTAACCAAAGTGGTGGTGGTGTTGTTAAAAGCGAGAGAGATAAGGGAGATGATAGAGAAAGGAAGGAATGGGACGAGGAAGTGCTGATAAAGGAAGAAGTAGGGTGGGCAGAGAGGAGGAGGAGGCTGCAGGACCCGCTATTTACTATACCGGGACCGTAGAGTGGTGATGAAAGAAAGAGGGAACGACGTAAAGCTCAGTGTCAAAGGAGAGATTGATATAGTGTCTAAGAAGAAGAGCACCCTTACGCGAGGGTATAGTGGAGTTCATAATGACAGACTAATGATATCTATATCTCCCAAAAAAGGACAAAAATAGCATATTTGCTCAAATATATTACAAAAGAAGAAATCAGAAACTGTAAACATGTTTTACTGGACAGTGGATGGATGTGAGTCTGAGTGGAAGATCATTGAAAACCAGTTAACTCTGCCCGTGAGTCTCGCTGTCTAATGTACTTGGTTCTTTAATGTATGTATGATTTTGTGAATATATTATAAGCAAGAAGAACAAAGTTGTAAAGCATAAATCATAAACATGGGGTTAGGCGAAGGTGGGTAAAAAGGTATCAGGATGATTCAAGTCGTGGAAGGGGTGAATAAAGGAAGGGAGGGAAAAACAATAAGGCTAGAATGGAAGGCAGAAGTAATCAAAAGGGTGAAACCGTTTAAGTATCTGTGTTTCATGTTTAAGAGTTCGGGAGGTTGTCAGTTTACATGGTAAGGTGGACGCAATAGAAGGCGAGGAAAGCAGGGGAAGTGGTGAGAGAAATATAGGGATGACCCATGAAAGATAGTGTGAGGTGACGTATAAGCATCCAAAATGTGTAGAGGAATGTATATGTAGCCACTTACCTACCCTCCAGTCAGAAAAAAAAAAAAAAAGAGAGCTTAATTATAAGAATAAATCATTTACAGAGCAGGTAAGAAAGATGTATTTCATATTTTCCACATGAATTTTAAACAGTACTTAAGTATTTATTGTATCAAAGTTGTTCATTTGTTCTTCAGTTTCAATTGCTTTGCCACATTCTGCTAATTTTAATTATTTTGTAAACATTTTATCATGTTTTTGGCATAATACAAATGTATGTTTTTCTACCTATTGAAGGTATAATTTTTTCTGGATCTGGAAGCGACATCTAACCCAGTGTCAATGGAGAGATTGATATAGTGTCTGAGAATGAGCGGGTAGGTGAGGGAATGAGGGAGTTCATAAGGAGGGTGTATAAGGAAACATGCGGCGTTGCGAAGGTTAGGAACGGTATCAGGGAGATTCAGGACGTAGAAGGGGATGGAATTTAGGAATAAGTATCTGTGTATGAGTTCGGGAGGTTATGAAGAGCATTTAAGGTGTTGGCAAGGGATGGCGAAGAAAGTATAGAGGTGGTGGATGAATGACAGTGTCAAAGTGACGCAGGTATCAGCGTCCACAATGCATGAAAGTAATATATACGTGGCCACTTTTACACCCTCCAGTTTGAAAACATACAAAAGACAATTTAGTTATAAGAATAAATCATTTCCAAAATAGATAAAAAGTAGTACGCTAGGGCAATAAATTATGCATTAGCCTAGGTGAAGAGTACGTTAGGTTGATTAATAATTAATTATGGTAAACTAAGAGTACGCTAGAACAATGAATTATTTATTGGGAACGATGTGGCAATATGAAGTCACATTTAATTCTTGAATAATTTAAGTGCATTAAAAGTTCAAATGTATGTAAAACATTAGTTTAACTATGTTTCATTTATTTATTGATAAATACACATTTGAATTATTCTGAAAATGCTCAGACTAGTGTCAATAAGCAATATATTCATCACATTTGTGTGAATTTAAATTGGCATGAATGAAAATACATTCTAGTAGTTATATCGCACTGAACTCGAAGAACCTTCTTACCATTATTATGACATAAGGATAATTAGAATTCCTAAATACATTTTACCATTTGTTCTATATTTTCGTGTTCTATAATAATGAACCATACAGCGCATACAATCGTATTCTGAAATAAAAGAATATATCTAGACGATAGAACGCTTTCCTGGCGCTGAAGTAACGACACAGAACGCAATAATTAAAGGATATTAATAAAAGAACAAAACATGTAGCAAAAAGCTAAGAAGAGAGAACATAAAGCATAAATATCCACGTATATGCAAACACCGTCATATGCTGCTTCAGTTTTCAAAATCACAAATTTGATTGCTATTCTGAACATCTGAGTACACTTTATCTTTTCTGAAAGTTTTTAATGGCTGTACAGCTACACCCTGTATAAAAATGACAAATTTCAAACGTAAAATGTGAAAATTGTAAAAGGATTACCGTATAATATAAATTGCCTGACAACTATCATCGGAGCGCGCATAAGTGCACGCTATTCACTTAGGAACTTATCAACAAAGCACATATTATACCTATGAATAATGGGCGCGCAGTCAGTTAAGAGTGGTGATCAGAAATAGTTTTAGGGTAAAATACAACAAGAAGTAAAAAAATAGGCGATTGTGTTTCCGACAGCAGTGAAGAGGACCTACAAAATACAGACTAGTGAAGATTTACCGGTGAACGTTATCAATTTTTATTGAAACGACCTCATCGAAAAAAGATCGTAAATATTGTGTAGTTTGCTAATCAGAAAAAAAGAAAAGATACATTTTATTAATGTGAAAATTGCCATGCGACATTATTCATTGACCATTTGAAGTCTTATCATGTTGTGCAAAATAATTTCTTTTAAAATTATTAATTTACAATGAAATGAAAATTCTTTAAAACTCTTTATTTATGCATTATAGTTTTTATTTTTCATATTGTGAAACAGTTTCATTCTAATATAATAAAAAAATTTCAATAAGAACGAATTTTACACTTTTCCATGTGATGCAAATGGGTTAAACATATCCTCGGACTGGGGAGACTACCCTCCGGCAAAGTCCTTCATTCTGAAACTCTTAATCATCATCCAAATAGCGTACGCGGTGCCCGAAATTCCCGAACTGTATTACCAAAGGACCAAGAGAGAAGAGTACTTCTCGATGGCATCGCATTATCTGTCCCCAATAGTCATTATCTCCATTCCGTACTTCTTGAACTTCAACAGGCTCTTAATTTGTTTTTTGGTACAGCACGGTAGCTCAGAACTTGTTATCCATATTGCTTAACTCATCCAGACCATGGACAAGCATGACAAATTTACGAAAACAACAAGAACTATAAGCAATGCTGTGTTGTTTATTACCCGTGTAGACAGCATCATCATTGCTGTTTCGACGTTGTGGTTTGGCTTGGCACAAAAAAAAAAACAGAAATAATTCAACATGGCTACCGACTATTACAATATTCCAGCTGTCAAAAACGACTTGCTCGGAGCCATTCTGGTGCTCCAGATCTATTTGACGGTGATCATTATCGAAAGGCAAACAAATTAAAGGCTTTTGCCACCGCACAAAAGAGTAGACCACCTAAAAAGTAAAAATCAAAGAATGATATAAAATCCATAAAAGAATCTGACCTTCCTGAAGGCTAAATAATTAATCCTTATCTGTGAAGGTGGTGAGCATTTTATAAAAGCATTTCTGTGAAAATCATTGCACACACATTCACCATTTTTTTTTTATACTCAGCCTCAAAAAATAATAAATAAAAAAGAATTAATAGGTTGTTGAAAAAATTCACTTGGTTTGTTTCACTAAATTGTTTATTTTGTATTCGACTAGTTTCGGCACTGGGCCATTATCAAGAATAATGTACAAATATAGTTTTTTCATATTTATATAAAGGTGTCAGGTAATAAGGGCGTTCGAAATTGGGGAAATCCAGAGCTCTAGGCTAATTTTACTGCTCTCTTGGACTCCGTTGACTGGTGGTTACACTGAATTTTCATGTATTGCGGTTTCAGTTTCTCTTTTATGCAGATTTTGTTGAAGATAATGTGGTTGTTTGCTCTTGCGAATTTGATTAGGTTTCGTTTGTACATGATAATGAGTTTTGCTTCACCAGTGAAGCAAAAAAGAATTTCTGGACTTCTCAGCTGTCTCCTGGCTATTCGACGACTGCCAATTTCTATGTTAAGTGAATACATTAATTTTATATAAATAACCCTATTGGGTCCTTTCTTCACACTTTAATTGATATATTCTTCACGAAACCTAAAAAACGAACATCCTTTAATTTGATGTTATTTTTTTAAATTATATATATGATTATTTAATCTGTATTAAAATGAAATTTCAGAATATTTGAGTGTCATGACTACAAAAGTTGCATACTCTTTTTGTTTTTAATAAAACAATTTATAATCCCAATACTACTGCAAATAATTATGTTTTGTGATTTAGATTTAATTACTTATAATTTTAATTTAATAATAATTAAAGTCAGAGAAGTTTGATCTACTTTATCATTAGAGAAGAAATATTTATTTTCTTGAATAATTAACTTATCTTTTGATGAAACATTGTACAATATTAGATAAATAGATTCAGTGAAACAAAGAAAGTGATTAACAATTCTTTACACATTAACTCTTATTCAATCAATCCCAATGGCATACTTCTCAGAAATAAATCTTTACATTATTTGTAGGAGGGCACGTGAATTAGATTTTGAAGCAGTGTTTTCAAAGATCTTTTGTGAAGTTGCTTCAAAAGACACTTTAATGATGTCTTTGATTCATATTTATGTTAGGTTAGATAAATGTATTTAAAGATGAAATTCATTAGTACACAAACCTTTGTCATCAGATCTTTTATTCAATCGACACCAAAGGCATCAATCTTTACGTTATTTGCAGAATTAATTAACGCGAAGTTGGGGATCCTGTTTTTAAATTTCTTGATGTTTACTAGCAAGAAAGTATTTATATATTAATGTATTATTATTAGAAGGAGCTTTAATATATTCCCAATTGGTTTATTAAAATTTTAACTTCGTTACTTCATTCCAAACCAAAATCACAGGAGCTTCATGGCTCTGGGTACGACACCCACAATTCTCCAAGCGGAAATATTTGCAATTGATATGTGCGCCAGGCCACACTAAAGGCCGTTAGATCCTACAGCCACGCCTCGGGAAGTGTCTGGTAATGTCGAAGATCCCTCTTGTAACTGGCGAAGAAAATTCGTTGACCCTCTTGTGGGTTCTAGGGCACGGGGGTATTGAAGGCGACGAAGTGGTAGATCCAATCTCCAAAAGAGGCGCAAATGCCACTTTCATAGGAGCAGGGCCGTTTTGGGGACTCCGCTTGGCTCACAGAAGTACATAAATGGGCAGAGGGCAGAAGACGTAAATACTGAAACAATTTCTCAGGCCTATGACAATCAAAATGTCTTATCAAACTCAATCACAGTCATAAAGTGCTGAAACTCACAAGGAACAAGCTCATAACAGGGCACAAGTATTTTTTACACTGCGGTAGGGACTGATTAATCCATGAAGAACTGAGCAGCATCACCTCCAAGAAAGTAACCAAGTTCATCAGAATCCCACGTTCTTACTTGTGAAATGATTCTGTAAGGACAGGATAGGTGGCAGATCACGAGGGATAAACTCACCTCATAATGTCCAAATGTGACCTAATTTAACCTAACCTAACCTAACCTAACCTAACCTAACCTAACCTACTTCTTCCCTTCAAATGTTTTTATTTTGCAGAATTGTTTTGCCATCCTAATCTTAATTTTTAAACAATCGTGTGAATATAAAATTACTCTTCCTTGTTTTCTCCTCATCAAAAGCCTGTTTTATATATTCTCTTCATACTTCTTCTTCATCCATAGAATTCTCGTCATTAGTCATCGGTTTACCTCTGCTACCTCATTTGGACGAGAGGAACGTTTCGGTCTGTTTAATCATGTATTTGTAAGCAAAGACGCCTATAGATTACTTACAACTTTAATATGATTTCAATGAATGGATTTGATTAATCGGGATTACGAAATTGCATGTTTTGGACATATAAATATAAATTAAATTTCACACTCCTAATGTTGGCTACCGTTTTAGGTTACGTGATTATATGATAGGAGTGGTAATGCTGGGTTTAATTTAAAATAACTAAATAACCAAATTTTATTATGATACACAATGCTTTTTAAAAGGAACATCTAATAATTAATGTGACATTTAGACATAAAAAAATTCCGTAACTTTATAAACTTATTTACACTTAAATCCGTATTCACGATGGCTTGTTAAAGAAACAACTAATAATTAAATTGACATTTAGACTTAAAGGAAAGACGTAAATAAATTCCGTAGGAGTTATAACTTTACGAACTTATCTACACCTAAATCCGTTGCTTAAATTTGAAATACCTTCGTTACTGTAACAGCATCATAAAATCAATGTTGGAGTAGATAAACATAATAAATATTAGTTATTTTCCATTTGACTTTAACGAGAGAGTTCTACGGCACGGATATAAATAGGATAGATGTGTTATCCTGAACTTGATTGGGGTTTCGCTTGAAACAAGAACACACCGTTTTCCGCACCATTCTAAATTAGAAGGAATAGCCGCTGAAATATATTTGCCGAGTTTGTAGATAAATTACTACACCCACTCGTTGCCCGGTAATGTGATAATACACGAGTCTCTTCGGCGGAACTAATACATATTTGTCTTGGAAATAAAAATGTAGCGAGAGTAATTTAACGCCGAAGTTATCTTTAACGGCTCAACGTCAAATAAGTTTTCGGCAATATATACAGTTCGCAAATTGAGGTGGTAATCAGCACAAAAGTGGCGTGAATGCTGCCGCAGACAAAGCGGCAGAAAGTTACCCTATCGATTATTCCGAATTTACGGGCGGCGAATAACTCATTCGGGTATGGGGATTCGTTTACCTACACGTTAATTTTTAATCGTTCGTTGTTGACAACGCTGAACATGCTCATATTCAGCGCTCCTGATGAATTAATCATCGTACGGCTTCTATTCTTATAAAATTGGCCCAGGCACGAGTTAACCTAATGAAAGATTACGACGTCAAATATTTACTCGCGGATCAATGGAAAGCCCTGCACTGCACAAAAGCTTAACCTTCTCCCATTGTCCGCGAAGTTCGTGATTCGCACTCGTCGTTATTAATTCTGTAATGTGAACTTTTGTAGAATTAAAATGTATAGTAGGAAATAATAGACTCATATTTATGAAATAAATGTTAAAATTGTTTAATTTCTCGAGACTATTATACGAGGAATCGTAGGAAATAGTACTCGTTTGCATCGTGCGGAGCGTTGGTGAATAGAGTAGACGCCGGATGTGAGTTCACATGTATAGTTGTATTCCAACTGAGTGTGTGTAAAGTTACGTCTCGTTGTTATTAACAGTGTTGTTTATGTAATTGTTTATAATGCTTAAGAAAATAAAACTCTTTTCCCGATGGCCCTTTTATATTTGGAAGCTAAAACAGAGCATTTAATAAGGTTTCAAAAGGTTATTAATGTTAAAGATGTAATTAAAAAGTATGAAACAAGTATTACTGATGTTTATCTCGAATTTAATATCTTTCTAAATAATATACAGAAATTTTATGAACTATAAAGTACACGATTATTATTTTACGCTGAAAATTAAATAGCAATAAAAGTTGTCCAAACAACTAATTACACCGACTCGGGTGTTGTCATTAAGCGCGCCATAATTACTCTGATATCTGCTGACGTTTCGCAAAACTTGTTGGAGTTAATGGGATATCAATCAACCGATGATAGATACCGCCATCGACATATAACAGCTTACGATTAGTTTAGTTAACTGAATTGTGAAATGGGTGAAATATTCGGTTTCACGCTTAATGTACACCGCCAGCCGTTCGAACTACTAAAATTTATACGTTGCATTATCATGATCATTTATAGCCGTAGATAACATTCGGCATTGCTTTAATATAAGAGATTTTTCAACGTAAAACTTCCTATTTATATAGTGTCTATATAAGAACGCGGTACTGTAAAAGTTGTAATGCCCAATGAAAATTTAATATCGATCTGTTTGCTTTTTAAAGTTACCTATTGGATTTTAAACTTTATAAAAGCTCACATGTACTGTTTATGTCAATACCAGCGAGACTTAACTTTAAACTCAGACAGCTGAAATTAATTGAACATATTAGCATACATCTAACGGCTACTCTATTCGCCAGTGCTCCGCACCGTGCACCTGTTTCCTTGTATAAATCGATGTGATTATTCACGCATTTTTCCCTTTTATCTGACACAGATTTATAATGAAGAAGTCAATTAATGTATTTCCTCTGTTATTCCTCAAGCCTCCGTGCGGCCTCTTTTATTCCCGTTTATAAATTTAAATTATCTCCGCTTTGTAATCCGCACGTTTGTAAATTACAAAACGTTTCACGTTGTTAAATTGTAATATAATAATTAATGTTTAGCCAAGGCGTTTTCCTTGTGCATTAATTAAAATATTAATTAATCACCGCTTGTTATAAATACAAAAAAAAATGACGGCGGATTTTTATCCGTCCGTTTTAACGCCAAGACAAGATAAATGTTGCCCGTCAAGTTACGTCCCGATTCTTTATTAAATAACGAAATTACAAATTTAAATTTTAAGAGCGGGTTTTGTCTAATCCCTCCCCCCCTGCCGGCGGCCATTTATCTGGCCTCGTTAAGAATGCAATATTACCGTAATTCCCGGGATGCACTTTATCCTCCTCGGCGATGTGATAAATAGCGCGCGAGGAAAATAATCATTTTCAATTAGTGCGATCCGGGAATAAATTTCCGCCGAAAAATCTATTGCACGTAATGATGGACGGGTCTGTATTTATATATCTAGCGTGTGAAAAATCGTCCTGTGCAACGGTAAATGTCATGTTTACGACGGGCGCAATAAATGAAATCGGAGGATTGGATGTAATTTGACAGATTTGCGATATAACCGATCGAGACTGGGCCGCATCAGATAAACTGGCCTTAATGTAATGATATATTTAGTAGAGCGTGAAATGATGTTATTTTATCGCTAAGAGACAGTTTGTGAAAAAAAAACTATTCCAACTGAAGTAGATATGTTCTGATAATGTCAAAAGGTAAATATTAAAAATATTAGTTTGTGAACCTGGCGAGGATTTTTTCTCACCAAATACCAACAGAAGTCGGCCATCATGGAGATATTCCATCGACCCTACCACCTTGTTTCCTCTTTTTATGTCTTGATGGAATCTCTCACCATGTTCTTTACTCAGTGCTCCTAAATTCTCTGGGAAATGTTTAAACTCATATTACATCCTAGTTCCCTGAACTTTTTAAACATAGTTTTTACAATTTCTTCATATTGATCATCTTTACCATTAACCAGAAAATTCTCGATAACGTCCTTGTATGATTCCTAAGCTTGCAGTTCCATGTCAGCCTGTAGTTTTTAATAATAACACCCTTCATAAGTTTGCGAATCTGTGGGCGATCAAAAACGCCTTGCTTCATCGTTGCTTCCGACAGCAACGGACATCTTTTAGCAATATATGTAACAAGGTCCATTTTTGTCCAAGGCTTTTACAAATTGCTTCATTAATCCCATTTTTATGTGAAAAGAATGCAATGGGCAATTTATTACATTTTTTGTCCCTGGGGCCAGCTGTTTTCTATTTAACCAAAAGTAACTTTCCAGTGCCTTTTCCTGGCCTAGAGTTCCATTCACACAACCAACACGGAAATTTCATATACCCTCCAATAAAATATAGCTCAAATAAAATACCGCACACCTTCCTCTTGTGTTCATTATATTTTATTTTTTCTAGAATCGTAAACATTTTTAATTTATTTCCATTATGTAGAAGAACTTCTTTTTCTAGAGCCAATAAACAAATGTTAATCTACCGGTTCATAAACTGTTCCTAAGGGACCAATCAAGCCAGGGATATTATGAAATACTTTTTAAATTCTTCCTCACGATGTCTATACCAATAGAATGTTGAGTTAAAAGATTGTCTTCTTTCAATCTCGATCCTAAAAGTTCACATTTTTCTTTTGTAGAACCCAAATCGCCTACCAAGTCGTTTAATTTTGCTTGATTCAAAGATCGTGGATTGTTATTTTATGATTCTGAGAACAAACTAAAATCATCATAGAGGTGGAAAGAGGACTATTACTACTCTCATGTAATTTTTTGGTGGTGTTGGAATGGGAATATGTGTTATAGGTCTAATTGATGGTGGAAGATTTTGATATGTAATGGCCTTTTAGTTTTTACTTATTAAACCCCGAAATTTTGCACAAACAAAAATAACATTAATTATAATGATTTTGTTGTTCTCTCCAAACCATAATAAGAACAGCAAAAGAGGCAAAGATGAGCGGTCCCTCTTATAACACTATCTTAAAGTTTCGAAACAAATTTTATATACTCGTGGAGAGCAAATTTTTTTTCCTGATCTCCAAATTTTATTTTAAAACACACCAGGTACTCTTGAACAACTGAGAAATGTTCCTGTTCTATATAATTTATTCTGATATAACAAAAATTGTTTGGATTATTTAGACAGCTTCTTCTAAATATAACACTTGAATTTGCTTTTGTTACACACTTAGAAACTTATTTTACTTCCAAACACGGTCTCAGACACAAGGTTAACGCGGCGTCAACTTGCGAAAATAAGTAAATCTAAGATTGGCCAAATAAATAGAATTCGAAATTATTTTAGCAAGAATTAGGCATACTAGTATGAATAATATGAGTAATTATATTTTAAAATCGATATAACTCTACTTTCTCTATATCTCACATGAAAGAAAGATTATTTTTGCATCCAGTCTCTGAAAATGACATATCTCTATGTATAACATCATTAAGTAATAATATAACACGAGAAAGGGAGAACATTACAGCAGAAATATTAATATGAGTACGTAGCCACATTTTATTGCATTTAATAGTTTTTCTTCAGGCACTTTTCCATGTATGTTTAAAGAGACTATTATTAAACCTCTATATAAATCTGGACATAAAGCATTAACAACCAATTATAGACCTATAGCAGTAACTAGTTCTATTTCTAAACTTATTGAAATTAAAAACGTTTTTTTCATTTTTAAATAAACATATTTTGGAATTTTATAAACTTGATTAACTAGCCATGCAATTTCAGATCTTATTAAGAATATTTACACAAGTAAAAACTATAAATTAATGTTTTTTTAGACACTGCAAAGGCCTTTGATATTGTGAACCATTCATTACTTTAAAAAAGTTGAGTGTTTGCGGTGTTAGAAGTTTGTCTTATTTTGTTTAAAACCTTTAGATTAGATAAAGAAAAAAGGTTATTATAAATGACAAATACAGCAGCAGTCCCAAATTATGTATGGTGTGCCACAAGGAACAGTGTTAGGTCATATTTATTCATATTTTGTTTAAATTAGTCGTTATGCTTCAATCATGATATCAATGTGTTAAGTTATACAGACGATACAGCAATTAAGGTTCGGGGAATTACTTGGGAGGAAACTGCTTACAAACTAGAACATATTCTTAAGAAAATAAGAAATTCGTTGGACTATAACCTCCTTATACTAAACACTGATAAAACTGTTTTTATGACATTTGGACCTAATAAATCAGGTCTACCTGAAAATTTGACTAAAATACGTGGTATTGCACGTGTCCCGCCTAATAGAAACTCTAGTTGTAATCAAGTTCTTAACATGGTGATTTTTACCTTGGAATTATTATAAATACCTATCTTAACTGGTCTCAATATACCAATTATATAGCATATAAACTTAGGAGGCTAATATATAATTTTGTAATACCGACTATAAACCATTTATTTTAAATATATTTTAGTATTTTTGGATCAATATTTATTGCTTGGGAAAATCAACAAAAAATATATTTCTACGGTGGAAATAGTACAAAAGACTACAATTAACAAAACCTAGATTATTTTCATCTGATCAATTATGGAAGGAAGCAAATGTAATTAATATTTAAAAAAACTTTATGTTATCTCTGCAGATGTATTTCACTATTCTTGCAAAAATAAGAGAAAATATGTAAATCTAACCAGAAATAATAATCAAGTTTCTTATATCCACTTTACTAAAAACGTATTCTAACAAAAATCATTCTTAAATCTAATCCCAAAGTTACATAATTTTTACCTGGTCATTTAAATCCTCTAAATAATACAACATTTGCAAAATCATACTTTATAAAGAGCTGATAAAAATATCAACTCATTATTTTAATAAATAACTGCTAATTTATCTAATTTTAATCTATGATTGTGTATTTTTATATGTACATACATGTACTTATTTAATATTAAAAAGTATCTATTCCGTTTATGGTAAAATTAATATTAGTTTTAGACTACTCCGAGAAACCGATTTTGAGCTTTTCTGCTGCCTTTTTTTATTATCAAATATGCTACATCTGTTTGTAATAGTTGCAAATACCACTGGCACCTAGGCGAAAATATAGAACGTGTAATTTCATTTAGAAAATTCAACATATGAAGAGAAATTTCTAAATATGTTTCGTAGAGTTAATTTTAGAACTTAACTTTCTGAGGAAACTCGAAGCGGTGATTGATTGCTGCAAATATTGGTCTAATCTACTGGTCTTTAGAAACAGAAAAGATAATTTCCAGCTTTTTTACCACCTTCTGTTTCATTAAAGATGCTACAGCGTATTGTATCAGTTGCAAACAGGATTACTATTGGTTTCTCAGACGAAAAATTTAATGGTGAGCAGCAGCAACCAGGAGAGAATTAATTTGTTCTCAAATTACAACCATTAACTTTCCGTTAGAAAGTACGAAAGCTGGTGAGGCGATGATCCCATAAACGGTTGCGACCAAAATGCGATGACCTTTTTGTAGCAGATGTAAAATGGGCTATCCAGCCAAAAAAATTGGCAGAGGGGTGGTCGCCAGTAACTAGGGGAGAATTAATTAATTCTCATATTACAACCATTAACTTTACGTTAGAAAGTATGAAATCAGGAAAGATGACGATCCCATAAACGTTTCCAATTAAAATATGACAAAATTATGACGTCAACAACTGTTTGAAATTGAACAAATAGCAGTGCTAAAAGTTATAGTTTCCTTGGGAACATTAGTTATAAGGATACTTTTCTAGTGCAGCCCATCTGTTAAGCCTACTAAAATTATCATGCTTGCAATCATTGTTAAAGATAATGTTATCTTATATCTATCTATTTTAAGAGCTGGATAACATTTTATTAATCCAAAGTTTATCCTCTAAACCATATAAAAATGAATCTTACGGTCCAATATGCAACTGATGACGTAACTGGAATATGGAACATGCAATTTCGTTCAACATACGAAGAGAAATTCATAATTAGTTGGTGTCAATGTTGGAACTTAACTTTCTTAGAAAACTTGTTGGATTGTAAGAGTACGTGAAAATATTTATAATTGAATAAAATTGAATAATAGTTTCGTACTTTTTTTCACTTAGTTTATTAATCCCTAGACTATCAATAGTTAACTGTTTGCAAACTGTTTGCTATTGATAATGGCCACTTTGTGACCGTAATTTGCATCTAGCGATTAATAAACCAAGTGAAAAAGTACCAAACTAGTGTTTTATTTAACTTCTTAGGAAACATGATTGATTGCTCTAAATATTGGTCGAACCTTGGAATAGGAATGCGACAGACACTCAATCCACTGGGCTTTAGAAACAGAAAAGATAATTTTGAATGCTTTAAATTTGCACTATGGATTTTATTGACGTTTTATTCTTCAATTCGAAAAAATCATGCAACAGTTTTCCAAAATACAAAATTTTAACATCTGTGACTTTTAGCGAATAACAGTTTAAATGTTATTATTCCCTTCAGAACATTAGTGGTAAGCATAATTTTATAGTGTAACACAGCTGTTAAGTCCTATTAAAATTATCATGCTTCCAATTGTTGATTCAGAACTTGTTCAACACTTTATTAAAGCGACGTTTGTAGTCTATATAAAAATGAATCTTGGGATCCAATATGCAACTGATCTGTAATTTGCATATCGAAAAGAGCAATTTCATTCAACATATGAAGAGAAATTCCCTATTAGGATTCGTAGAGATAACCTTAGAACTTTGTTAGGAAACGCGAAGCTGTAATTGGTTGATGTAAATATTGGCAGAATATCGGAAGAGGATAGCGGCAATGAATCCACCCGTATTTAGAAACAGGAGAAATAATTTTGGATGTTTTAAATTTTCATCATGGATTTTCTTAACCTTTTTCACTCCAATTCAACGCATGCAACAAATTTTCAGGACCTCACCTAGATAGAACGAGGAAACATAAAATTCGACTACTCAATAATTTCACCAGACTGTTTATATCTTGTAAACAATACGAAAAGAAAATAGACCACTAAATAGCAGAACTTTTTTATAGAAACTAATTAGCACGTATGTATTTATAATAGTATTGGTGTAGAATACAGAACGGTGATATGCCCATGCCTTTAATCTAGGAAGTGTTTCAACACTTTCAAAATGCTCGCATATTTTCCACACTGCGCTTAAAGAACGAATACTATTCGATTCTTGTGGAGCAGAATTCCTAACAGTATACAGCATTTAGCATACCTAATAGTAGGCATTTGTCAATTTCTTAATGATAGAGGCGTTTACTGTACTTCAATTCCAACTACCAAGTTAGCCTACAACCAGGAAGTACTCACCGAAATGCTCTATAATTTCGCAATTTCGATAATATGATCATATTTTAGGACACCTAAAGAATATTTACTTGTTGATGAGTGTTTAGACAAGTACTATCCTTGTTTAGTGAAGGACAAATAGTCATTAAGGATAAGAATAAGAATCATTTATTTCTCAAAAGATGTACATATATAAGTGATTAGATAAGACATTCCTTGAATATTTCGGAAACTATGTGTCGAGTCCCAAAAAAAGCAGCTACTTCAAACACAGAACCATATCCTCCTAAAAACCAATTTTAGGAAATACTTCGGATTATGTTGAGACTGTTACCGGCAAGCTCAGATGGCTTAGCAAGAATCAAGATAGGTTTCCGAGAGCAGACAAACCATTGGTAACCCTATCTATAAAATTATCGTTATTGAGACCTCGTTAGAAAGTAAGAAGCACATGTCGGACTTTTTGGACTACTAAGTAGAGAACCAACTCCCGGTTCTAAGGATGCATTGCTAGGTAGATCGATGAAACAGTTTTTGACATTCCGCTTCTTACCCGAGCTCCAGTACTATGATAAATTGAGGCACTGGATCACTGGATTACTGGAATAAACTATTAATTCCGGAAATTACTGGCGGGAAATGGGAAATGGAAGAAGAAGCCAATAGATGATGTTTCGGAAAAACTATAGCACTGAGCACCAAGTATGTTCACAGGATTATATATTAGTGGCACTATGCACTGATCAAATTATTGGCACGAGGCTGGGCAAGATTGCAAAGTTAGATGTTGAACATGTGCCAATATTGCGTTAATACGACAATGTACTTAAATAATCTAAACCAATTCAAGATCATTTAAGTGGAACCAAGAGGTCTCCCAAGCAATTGCATCTCTTCGTATTCTTACTCTTGCACCTACACACCATCCCGAATGTGCAATCTAAAACTTCACAGTTGAATTTTTTTCCCAGTTCTTTATAAAACATCTACTGGTGGATTCAACTTCACGTTTGAATTTTTTCGCAGTTGTTTATAAAACATCTACTGATGCAAATCCATAATTATCTTTGATTCCGACCTTTACTAGATGAAAGGCATTTTAAAGTCATTACGAATTCCAAAGCACCAAATTGACTGAATAGGCCCTCTGATTGCAACTGTAAAATTAAACATTGTTTCGGAAAGAAAATCAACTTCAAGATCTTCTAAAACGTACGTTCAACACATCGGAGAAGTCCTGAAAATTTTTCACCTTCATTTAATATAATCGATGTGCCATAAACCACATGTTTAGATAAATTAATTAAGTTTATTGTTGAAAACTCTTTTAAAAACTGCGTAATATAATATAGTTCATCTGCCTGATGAAGCCACTGTATGGCGAAACATGTTGCAGTGTTCAACAATAAATGTGAAACCCTCCCAACTGTGTTGTTTTATTTCAATAATATAGTTGTGTAAAATATTTATTTTTTGTTCAATGATATAAAAGATAAAATAAAATAATAATTTTTCGCAATATTTTATTGATTTTGCACCGCAAAATAAATTGTGCCGAACAATATATCGAAACACAACTGCGTTTTATTATAGAACAGCACATTTATTATTATTTGTTTCCATTTTCATTTACCGAAATGTATGACAGGAAACGTATGTAATAACCGTTTAAAATAATTTTAGTGTGTTAGCTCTCTCTAGTGCCTCTTACCATAAACTAAACGCAGACATTTAGATTGTAACCAGATGGAAACTGGAACGTCGCCTAATACGTGATGATCCATTTACAGGAAGTTTAACTAAATATCCAGGATATTCCGCATGAATGCCGGGAGTAATGAGTCCCTAGTCCGAGTACGTTTCTGGGATACGAACGCCATCTAGGAATGCGACATCTGTTATCTTCATTTGCCTGAAACGCAAACCACTCTTTGGGTAGTACGTTCGCGAGTGATTTATTTCCGGAAGTGTATTAATCACTCATGCGAGCTGGTGCTGAATATTGTCTAGTTGAATCTTCCTGCGTAATAAATGCGAGTTCACACACAACACGAGTTAGTGCAGAAGATCGACCTCATTCATTATCTGCATGTAAGTGTTGTGTGTGTGGGTGTATCGCGGGGAATTTCTTGCGATTGATATCCTGCCATTTGTTCCCATCTATTCCGTCCATGGCGTATATGCAGCGGCAGGATTTCTGGAGTCCTGGACGTTTTTGATGGATTAGGACGAGGGCGGATTGTATGGATATGCAACGCATGACAATAGGTCGCTCTTCGCTCCGTTTTCGTATTCCGGGCACTGTGCTCGTATATAGAAATTCTGTACCCCACAGCTGAATGCCCTCCGGAGCTCATCTGGCACAAGACGAGTGCTGTGCGTTATATTGTTAACCGACGTTGCATAGTCAGAAATAATGAAACATATAGACCTATCCGTCAAGGATTGCATCTATTGAAAATATTTTTGCCACAACAAAAATCCTTCAAAATATACACAAATATTTTGTAAAGAAAAAGACGTGACAGACTGAAATCATGATTTTATTTTAATAATTAATTGAAGCTATAAGATATAACTTTTATCAATGAAAACAATTTATTGATTGAGTCGAACTACCTCAGTAAATATAACGAACTGCTTAAAATACATATATAAATATTTAAGATGAAATAAAAGTATTCAAAAAATTCACTGTAACGGGAAAAAACATGAGGTTGTGGAGTAATGAGACATTACTTCAATTTTTGATTGATTGATTACATCAATTGCTCCTATGATATATCGTTTTAAGGTTCCAATTGTTATTTGACTAAATATATGAACTAGTTGAAGTGATTCTTGCAATTAGTCTCACTAAGTGTGTTATTAACTTACAGGCCCAAATAATGGAACTTTTCCAAACTCGTTGATAATCTTTGCTTTTGCTATGAAGTTTCTACACATTCATAGGCATCAGTATCCCCATTAACTTTAATGACTGATGGCTCCCCATTTATGCTTCTAAAAAAATTCTAAATACTTTATACTTCCTTTGTCTGTGATACAAATACTACAAGAAGATTAGCTTTAATAATAAACTTACTTACGCTACTGCATGCGAGCTTATAAAGATTTGGATATTGGATTTATCAGCTGATTTCGGAGTTATTAAATGCTTCCACAATCATCTGACTACAATTGGATTATTTTGTTTGTGAATTTTTCTATGTGAGCGCAAACATAGACTCCGATATGTTCATGGTTGATCATGTATGCACCATTTCCTTTTCATTTTTCGGCTTTTATGTCGCATCGAGTTTTACCTTTTTGGCCTTCACTAGCAGAAACTCCTCATTTTGATGGTTGATTCCAATACCAAGGTAGGCAAAGAAAGAGAAGGGAAACACATTGGACCTCAATGGATTAATTTTAGAAACTCAAGAGAGGAAACTGTGTATATCTGCATCCAAGAATGACCTGGTAATAATAAACACTTTTTATAAGTTACCAGAAAGACGACTGTACACCTGGACGTCTTTTCGAGGTGACGGAAAAGACCATATCATCCGAAACCAGATTGATTATATCTTAATGAATCAAAGATATTGAAACATCTTCACAAGTACGAAGACGGCTGCTGATATACAGATCACAGTCTACTTGTGGGAGAGTATAGGACGAAACTCAACATCATACAAAGAACGAAACAACTAAAATATAACATCAGGACTCTTAAAAATTACACTCTTAATAACCAAGTAAAGAATGGCATCTATGACAACTGCGGACAGTTTGAGGAGGAAATTATTAACATAGTAGAACAACTAATAATACTTACCGAAGCAGCAATAAATATTAAGGACAAATACCTTAAGGATGATGGAACGAAACATAAATCCTGGATGACAGAAGAATTTTTGTTACTCATTAAAGTAAACAAAAGAGCAATTCTTCAACATACAAAAGCATACAGACAAAAATTCAAGAGGCCAAATAGAAAGAATTAGATAAAAATGTCAAGAAATCGAAGTTTTACAAAGCATATTTGATGAGTTTCAACGGGAAGTTACGAGAAAATTCAAAGAGACAATTGTAAGACAACGTATAAATTATGTAGGAGAGCTGATTTGTAAATAGAAAAGAGATTTAAGAAACTTGCACAAAAGAACAGTTATTTTTTGGCAAAAGGGGAGACTCACCTTACATCCAAATCAATTCTGGACCTAGTATCATAACAGATGAAGTCAAAGTCACCATTAACACTCTAAAGAAAAGAAAGTCTCCATAACCAGACGGAATAAATTTGGAATTTTTCAGACTTCTTGACATGCATATTCAATAACATTTACAATACTAGAAACTTCCCAAAAGTATGCTTCATCTCAGAATTTATAATGTTACCAAAGAGACAGGGATCCAAAGCATGTGGCAACCATAGAACGATTAGAAAGCGTAACAGACCCACCATTTGAATTTATGAAGGTTGTGAGTACAAGGGATTCCCTGTTCTGTTTGCAGGTATTATTATTATTCTAGTGATATAAGGATTAGAACTGTGATATTTTCACCTGTTTTATGCATAAAAAGATTATAGTGGTTTTAATTCGTAGCGAAGAATGATAAAGATCTTAGGATCGTCCAGAAACTATACTCGAATCAGTAAAGTACTAACAAGATGAAAGCGAAGAACTAAACTAATGCAGTCAGTATTTTTCGTGGCGTTGGGCAAGCTTGCATTTTTTTGCCAATCATATTTAATCTTTATTCAAAGGAAATCTTCACAAAAGCCCTTGAGAAAACCGAATTAAGAATACTGTTGAATGGAGAACGATTAAACAACATTCGATGCGCAGATAATACTGTATTATTCACTGATTGTATGAAGAGCTTACAAAAACTAATGAACAGAATTAATATCATTACTCGTTGTGGTTTAGAAATTAACATTAGTACAGCTAAATTCATGGTAATGAATGGTGCAAACCCTCACAATTAGTGTGTTGTTGATCATACACACTAATTGTGAGGGTATCACAGTTTGCCTACTTGAAAACCATGATTAATGAGTATTGGGGCCATTCATAGGAGATTGGGTGCAAAATCGAGAAAACAATAGCTTTAACCAAATGACTAAACTGTTCAAAAGTTATACCCTCAGCATCGATATCAAAATCAGACTTTTCCGGTGTTATATTTTCTTGATACTTTTTCATGAAAAGATATCGACAATAACCAAAGCAACTCAAGGAATATATATTTTCAGTTTTGGAGGCGTTCACTTCGTAGTACATTTTTAATGAATAATAAAAACGTTTAACTTTTTTATACTAGTTTTTATTTTTATACAATACTTCGTGAATAGTTTCAAATTCTGTTATTCAACTCAAGGGAGACTCGAGACTTTCGAAATGAAGCTATACAGGAGAATATTGAGGATCATTTAATTATAGAGAGAGTGACTAATAATGCAGTGATGGAACGAATGAACAAGGACTTAGAAGTAATGGAAAACATCAAGAGAAGAACACTAGAATACCTTGGACACATTATGAGAAACCAAATACCGCCTTCTGAAATTTATCCACCAAGAGAAAATCTATGGTAAGAGAGGACCAAGAAGAAGAAGAATATCGTGGTTTCAAAACCTTAGAACATAGTTCTCAAAAACTAACACCGAAATATTCAGAGCAGCCGTGGACAATTAAATCATATCCAGGATGGTCGCCAATATTCGAAACGAATCGACTCCCAAAGAATAAGATCTTAAGTATTTATAATCATAGTTGATGGGTGAGGGATGTTCATTGAAATGCCATTATCCATTCTGTTACATTGAGGACTGGGAAGTTGTGTCGGTTTTATATTGAGGATGGATTTTCAGGTCGGGTATAGTTTTAAAATCGCTATTGCTGTTAAGATGGAATGAGAAACCTCTTTAGGGCTTCTTTTCCGTCTTCTTGGGAAGGAGTACAGCCTAAATGTTGTATCGAGCGATCGTAACGTTAGAAAGTAGTTTTTTAACTCTTCGTCCTTACGAATGGCCAGTTGCAAGTGATGGGGACTGATTAGAGTTTTCTTGTTATCCCTGGCGGCCTTTTCTGCCAACTCCACGACGGCTGTGGAGTTCCCGCATCGCTGCATTTTCCTTCCTCGATAACGAGGATATAACTAGGAATTGAAGTTGAGTCTCAGACGCACACTTCACGCACGGTCGTCCTAGACTCCTCACGACACGTTAGTGATTGTATTTTTTGTTTATTTGTGTTGAATTATCCAACTTGAAAACATTAATCACCAACAACACTATAAATATGGTCGAGCTATTCCAGTTCAGGCCGCTTCGCCGATCTTGGCATCGGCGATAGCCGTTAAAGAAGCTGCTTCCCCTAAAAAATCGAAAAACCTCAGGATAAAACTTTCTCATCCACCGACCTCTTTGCAACGCAATCAAGAGCCTGAAAGAACGTGGCGGTCCTTCTCTGCAACCTATCAAAAAGTACGTCACAACAAATTACAAGGTTGGCGCGTAAAAGATGTCTTATTAGGAAGTACCTCAAGTCGGCTATGACTTGGGGCAGACTCATCCAGATGAAGAGCAATCGAACCAATTCTGAATCTTTCAAGCTCGCTTCCGGTTGGCAAGTGGAGTTGAGGCCAAGGCTAAGACCGCCAAGAAGTCCACAACCATGAAGAGTTCAACGAGTTTTGACTAAGGCGGAGTCAAATAGGCCTAAGCAAGGTAGAAGAAGGTCCTCGGACGAAAGGACCAAAAAACCGCTACTTCCCAGATCAATCAAAGAAGGTGAAGTCGTCGTCCCGCTAAAAACACCCAAGCCAAAGAAGACGAAGGCCTCTCCGAAAACCGTCTCCAAAAAAAGAAGTAGTCAACCAACCTTTATTTTTTTAATGTGAGAGCATGTGATATCAGGAGAACCTGAGGCAATGTCGCTCCAAAATATATATATATTTGAAATAGTAATTGGGTATAATTTACAATGGTGACTGGTAATGTAGGCCTACAGAATTTAGACCATTTACAAAAGTATTTGTCTAACAAAAAGAAACAGTGGAAGGCATCATTCAACGCGGATTGGTGAATAAAATTAATAATTCTAGTATGATAAAATCAAACACTACAAAAATTATAGGACGAAATAATACTGAACAGTTCAGTGTGGGAAATAAAAAAAAACAGAGATAGAATTTTTTTTCAAAAAATGCAGATGATAAAATGACTGGCAACAACGAAATGCAACCCCTGTGATAATTTTGGACGTCTCCAATCTGAGTTCACAATCTCCAGAAGGAAAATGAGTTAAATTTGTAGAGGATAATAGTAGGACAGGTAGTAGTAGAATACCATACAACCTTAAATATCAAACAAAATAATCTTGAAGCGTTATGGAAAAAAACTAACTTAGATGATCCAGAAAAATTAGCAAACATTTTAATAATCATTTTGCCTTTAAATATGTAAATATGCATACATATACGATACCAAATAAAAAATCAGGGAGCCAAGACATAATCCCCTTCTTTATAGTTAAAAAAGTTGCCAATATCATAGCTCATCCTTTAGAAAATCAACTAATTTTTCTTTTGCAATTCAAATAGACTAAAGGTAGCAAGATTAACACCAATACATAAGAAAGGGGAAAAACAAGCATAGAAAATTATTGGCCAGTATCAGATGGCAATTTTTGCAAATATGTTGGATAAATAAAGCCTTGCACATTCGGATGTATGACTTTTTAGAAAATAACTCAATTCTAACCAATACCCATCATGATTTCATATAGAAAAGAAACACAAATAGTGCACTATTTGAAGCGGTTAGTGAAATATACAAATCTATAAAAAAGAAAGAAATTCCAGTGGGAATTTTCTTTCATTAGGTAATTGTGGAGGCCTCTACTTTGTGGTACATTATTACATTATTTTATGAATGATTGTAAATACCGTTTTTATATATCACACACTTTCAATATTTATTTGTGACTATATTTTCGACAGATTTTTTGTCATTTTTAAACTATACTTCAAATTTTTTTTACAAATAATTTAGATGGCATCTGTGACACAATTGTTGTATTTTCACTCTCTTGGATGAGTCGGAATTTGATTTTAAATCAACTTACCTTGAAATTAACTAATTGAGGTGGGTATTAAAAAATGATGCCACCTAATTTTACAAAAGGAACAATTAAGGCAAGTTATCCACGAACTAAAATTACGAAACCAAAAGTAAATCTCTATCATCCAAAAGTCTAACTTAAATAAATGAAAAGAGGAATCCCAAAAGAAAAAATCACCACTATTAATAAACGTAAGTTTATCAATAGTGGTGATTTTAATCACACCGAAACTAATTCCACAGAATAAACCGTCTAACAGAGTCCAAAGGGAATATGATACTTATGCGAAACCTTCCGATATAAGGCGTAATAGATTAAAAAAAACTTATCTGTACGTTTCGCTTCTCCTCCCCGGAAAATATTCTTCCTGATGACACGGGGGTGACTTCCGGTGTGGTAAGAAACTGAAAGTCTCTCGGCCGATGTGATCGCCGTCCTATGGAGGTTGACGGGTCTAAAAACAAAACCCAAAACGCCGGTAACAGCCCCCAGATATAAAGTTGTATTGGGAAAAGCCCCAAAAGGCAACCCTAGGTTCATTAGAATGGCAAGATTATAAATAGGCAGAGTAGAGAAGTTACATTACCTTTCTGCTAGCTTACGCCACGTAAGTAAGCCTTTTGACCTAGTTGACCATGAAATATTGCTTAAGAAACAGAACGATATGAGATTATATGAGATTAGGTGACTAACAAATAATTGGACAAAGTCATACCTACATATCCACAAACAGAAATAAGTGATTGTAGCGAATATAATAAGAAATTAAAATCAAATGTTCAACCAGTAACAAATAGACTTTTACAGGAAAGAATCCTATCTCCATTGGAATTGATTGATATACTCAAATGATATATCTCAATCAATAAATACAAATAATGCATACTGTAAAGTATTCCAATATGCTGATGATACAATACTCCTAACATGCATGCAATTAGGATGACTGGTGTAATTAAAATAAATTAATCCTAAACCCAGGTAAATTAGCAGTAATTCAGTTTTCAAACCAAAACAGTCAAGTGGACAGCTGCAGCATATACATAAAAAATAACAAAAGGTCAGTAACAGAAGACAGTGTTACTGGGGTGGAGCATTGGCAGCTATTCTTCAGGAAAACAGAATTCCGAATACGATTCTGTATAATTTTTTATATCTACCATCCTGTAAGTAGATTTCTGGGTAATGCCGGAGTGGGCAATAATCCTTGTTTTGGCTTCTGTCAATAATCCGCAGTTACCGAGATAAGTTAGGTACTCGTTAACTGGAGAACTTACAATGGAATACCAAAATATGTCGTTTGTGGTTTCCACATTCCTCGGGCAGACTATACTTAAACTTAGTGTTTATAAGTTCATTAAAATCCCACACTAGCTTAGATTCGACCTGTGTGGAGCTTAGTGCTCTTAGCAGCGCCTGACTGTCGGAGAATATAGCAATTGACCTAATTTTGGTGTCTTGTCTTGCTATTTCTCTTGTGCAGTGGTGAAGAGCCATCGCCTCTGCTTGGAACAACGTGGTATCTTTGGTGAGACTGACAGAAATCTTTGTCAAAAAAATGTTGCTTGGTGTATAGTTTTTTTTTAATTCAATAGGGTAAAACACTTGTTAAGTTCCATAATATTTTTATTTTCAGTTGCCTGACACGTGTTTCGATCATTCCTGATCATTTTCAAAGTACAAAACTGTTTTGTTTTGTACTTTGTAACAAGTGTTTTACCCCATTGAATTTACATATCTCGTTCCATCAAGAATGTAGCTCTACCAGTATCAAGTTTTTTTTTACTTCAAAAGAAGCAACGTGGCCTGTCAACTCGCCTTGCATTAATTTACATAATGTTGTGACAGAATTATGTTTTCCACTCATTAAAGGCAAAATGGTTTATTGAAGTCACCAACCAGATCAACCGATCGTGTTTGTGTGTGATTGACGATTTTCTTGTGTTTTTGACTGCTATGTATATTTTATTGCAATTTAAGCATGGCACTTTGATAATAACTCTTCGGTTGTCTAGGAGGATTAGATCTTTGAGGGTTCGGAGGAATTTATTTAATTATCTTAAAACATTACTAATCTCTAGTTTCTTCTTCTATTGTTTTATTGTTCTTAATATTTTCTTTCTGGTGATTATTAATTTTTACGGTTTTATTATTTTTTTGACGGAATCCTTTAAATTGTTTTCTTCTTTAAGAAAATAAAGCCCTATTCAGTAGAAGGAACTAAACAATTAATTCAATATCTATTAATTTGTTATAGTGTGTATACATATGATTACCTAGCAATAATATAATAAATAAATTATAATTAAAATGGCAATTAATAATAAATAAACATAGTAACCGTTTGTATATATAGATAAATCAAAATTAGAATTAAGACATGTTACGCCATTTTGAATAATATATTAATTGTAATCCCACTTTGTAATAAATACAATAGTATCATATTCTAATACATCTTTTTTAAAACCTGTAATTACATTTTCTTTAAAAAGCAAAATATAATACAGACGTAATTTTTAAATTTACTATTTGCTTCAGGAAACCTTCATTATATACAAATTTACAGAACTACGGCGATAACACAATGAATTCAGGGGGACTGTAGGTGGAAACGGATGTGCTGGGTTTTAAAAGTGCACTTCGCAAATCTAAATCTCGAGTTGCTAATGGGCGCTGCTTAGCGACAAGGGGCGCTTGTGTTTTCTGTCCCCGTTACTGGAGGCACTTCTTTTTCTCAGTTCTCGAAAGTGCCCCGTGATACGGGGATTATAAATTTAGAGGCATTTGTCTAACGCGAAAATGACAATTTGCGATGAAACAAAGGTCTTTTAACGGACGATCTCTCCACATGCACAACATGAAACAATGATTTACGCTTTTATACAGAAATATGGAGACGTGTTGGGCGCCATTTAATATTTTTATCATTTGTGCAAGCTTTAAAATTAAATTACTATATACTTATCATATTATTAGAAATAATTTCGCTTTAATTGTTTAATGATTTTGATAAAATTTCATCTAAATTAATCCATAATTATATTCTTAATGTTTAGCTTCGGCCAGATATTTTTAATTACTTAACATCTATAATATTATATGAATTTCGCATAAATCTGGTGAAGAAAACTGTTGTTTGGTTCTATGTTTATACTTGCAGTTTTCTGCACATATTTCGAACATAAGAGCTCATTATTAAAGACAATACTACAAAGGCATTAAGATACCTTTGATATTTCACATATTTTACATTTGTTGTATGGTTTTGCAAAGTTTTTTAAATATTTAATGCTTATACATCAGTTTTCATTTGTATTTATTTAAGGGCCAGAACGTTATATAATGTGTGTGCCTGTGTGTGTGTGTATTTAGGCATTTTCGTTAAGGCGCAACGCAGTGCAATAAATCTCCTAAGGGGGCGATGCACACACACACCCATCGCGCCTAAATATAAAAATATAAGCGCGAAATAAAATATACTATATGAAAGATAATGATAATAAATAATCCCCGGGGCCGCTTCGGTGATCTACGGCGATAAGATAGGGGGGCGAATATCCTCGTTAAATTTATTTCCGTTCGCACGATTAATCACGTTTGCACGATTTCGGTTGTCTCGCTATTTCCTATCTAATGAAAAATTTCGGGATTAATTGCTAAGGGATTTATGTGCCACAACAAATGTTTACAGCGGGTAATACGACATCTGTACGCGATCGCAAAATAAATGATCTTGTAATCGATTTTTCCACGTATTCGGTAGCAAATATTGCACCTTTACAATAACATAAAAATTTGCCCAAATCATTATTTATACTCACATAATTGTAAGCATATGTAAAACCTCTCACAAGGCAATATATTTATAAAACAATACACGTAAAAATCTTAAATGTTGAGCATCTACAAATCATCTAAGTGTTCCCTTGTAGATGGTGAGTTTAAGATTTTCTTCTAGCTTTTTTCTTATTATTATATTTTCCAGCTGCAGGTTGATATTGTTTTCCATTTTTTTTTGCCAGATAGTATGTTAATTATCCCCTAAAGGTTACTATGTGCTTGAATAGATTTTTTATTAGCTACATTTAATTGTTCAATGAAAGTATTTTCCATTGCTTTCTATAACTTTAAGCCAAATTTTAAGCAGCTAATGAGTTGCATCTCGAAAAATGTTACATCTATGGACACAATAAAGTTGTCGAACTATTTCCGGATATCATTCACTGTTGCATCGACCGAAATAAGTGGTAAATGAATGTAGCAATGTCTTTCATATGCCGGATGCTGCAAGACTTTTATTTATTATGTCTTTTGAATTGGAAGCAATGTGTGGCTTGACTGGACGTTCTTCTTTATACCAATATACGGCCTTTTTCGTACAAATTCTTAATTCAAGCGAATTAATTGATGTTGGTAGCAATATAAAATAAAAGTTTTACCCGCTTGTAACAACTAATAATATACGCCCTTCTTATCCTACCAAAAGCAAAATAAAACCTTCTTCCATGAGTTTTGCGCCCGTTTTTATCATTCGCCGGGATTTACTGTGATTTTCTGTGTTTCGAATTATCACAGCTTATTAATTTCTTATAACCAGTAATGATGTTCCACAACGAAAGAAACTCTACGCTGTTTATTGAGTAGAGAAAGGCACATTGCCACTCGTTGATTTTTGTTGGTTTCAGTAAGTTTATTAGCATTTTCCACCTTTCTGGATCTTTTCCATCTCATTTAGGTGTTTAAAAATCAATTTCTGTCTACTCCCAGTTCTTTAACAAACTGTTTCTGCGTTTGTACCTAATTTAAATCCAACATATTATTGTCGTACTTTCTATCGCCTCTAGGACGTTGTTTACCATTCAGACAGAAATCACTGTTATTGAACCTATTCAACTATATATAAACCTAGCATTAACCCTAATGTAACGGTGCATTGATAAGTACGTTTTTTGAAAGTTGGATCTATAAATTTATATAAACAATATCTGTTTTATTCTGTCTTCTTCAAACATTTTAAATGATTTCTTATTAATGAAATGTATGTGCATAACAACACAGAATAGACTTGTAATTAAAATTTTGTCTTTTGCCTATTCTTAACTCTTACTCCTATCTATCTCATCCATTATTTAGTCTTTTGTTTCTTCCTTTCCTTCATTTGCCAAATTCTTCCGAGTATCCTTTTAACACATGCATAATCTGCATTTGCTATGTTTTTTTTCTTCATCCTCTTCTCTCTATCTCAAAATCTGAAACAATTAGTTTCAACAAAGGTGACCTTTACTCTCTACTTAATTTACTCCTATGTAGATATCCTATCAACCTTCCACGTACCTGCCACCTTTCAAACATATTATTATAACTACTCATTGCAATATATCACTACAAGAATTGTAACTTTCATTCTCTCTTCCTTTCATCCATTTAGTATTTACTTAGAAACCTCATCTTCTCTCGTTATATCGTATTTTTTACTTTATTTTTTTTCATATACTTACACATTTCCACAAATCTTTCAGTAGCCTCTCTTTTCCTAACCCGCACACCAATGCAAACAGATTTCGTTTTCTTAAAGTGTAGTATTTTAAATAAGTAATTGTGGAGGCCTCTGCTTTATTATACATTATAATTATTTATATAAATGATTGTAAATGCCTTTTTAATATCACACACTTTAAAAACTTCATTTGCGACTATGGTTTTGACAAATTTCGCCTGTCATAAACTATATTTCAAAAAAAATTTACAAACAACTTTTATAAACAATTTTACAAACAATTTTTTGATGGCGTTGAACAAGGGAGTATATATTAAATCAGTTTGATCGTTTATGAGTGGAATTTCAGGATTACGTTTAATTTTATAGAAGAGACTCGAGTAAATCCATTTTTAAGTATTTTTCAGCGAAATGAACTATCTCAAGTACATCGGTGTCGTCAAAATTGTGATTATTATTTATCAAATGATTAGCAAAAGTTGATTTTTCATGTTATTGCATGAACTTATATGTTCTCTTAGTCTAATTTTAAAAAAAATGCGACCCGACTGACCAATATATACTCCTTTGCAAGTCTTACAAGTTAATTTATATATGCCTGATTTATTAAGTATTTTTAGATGTTCTCTATGGGGATTTAATGAAAGATAGAAAAACGACGAAGTAATTGTAATTTTAGGAGACGAATAAAATGGCACTTTTAAGTTTTTCATAAAAGGCAAGGGTAATTAGATATTTTGAAAAAAGTAAAAAGTGTCAATTTTTCAAATCAATTTATCTTGATTATTATGGCAGATAGAAAAAACTGTAATGAGCAAAATGGTATATTAATAATTTCTGAAAACCTTGAAAGTGCAATTTTATTCATCTCGTAAAACTACACTTACCCTTCCCCATTTAACTGTTTCTCTATCTCTTGTAGTTCCCAAGATCCTTATAGAGAACATCTAAAATAAACCACTATATAGAATATGGAAAATATACAACAAACCTATTTTTTGGCGTTACTTTAGTGTATTCTATATATTCAAAAAAAATTATTGGCAAACGCATACATTATATAACAAAAAAAAAATTTTCTAAACAATTACAAAATTGTAATATTTATTATTTGTTATTAAGCTTAATTTCTCTATTCGTCTTAAGAAATCCTACTTTTATAATTTTACACGTCGGTAGATTCATCATCGATATACTTCATCATGCAACAATTAAAGAGTTAGCATATAAATTATTATTATTATTATATATAGATATTATACATTGCAAAATACTAATAAATTAATGCTGCAATTATCGGAAATGTTGTAGGGGTGCACATAATGTAATTAAGTTGCAACAAGCTGTGCCAAAGAATTGTATGTATTGCACTTGTTTGTCAAACAATATTGAACATGGACATTGTAAATGCCAATGAGTTAATTAAGTAGGTATAATAGTTGCTTAAACATTATTTGTAATCCCTTTATAAAATACTTAAAGAAGTGCGAAATACTTATTTGGCTTTTCTGGTACTTGATTGCTCACTGCAGTCTTATAGAAATATTTTTATACATAATGTAGATAGATCACATTATGTAAGAAAAAACTATACTGCCAATAAAATTGAAACTGCTTATGTCTTCAAGTTAATAATAATAATATATTTATCCCTAACAGATACAAACCTTATATAAGAAACATCAAATAAGTACATAACATAATACAGAAAATGAAATAATGTATAAATAAAACATAAGAGAGTTACTATGCGCTAATAATAATATAGTTTAGGCAATCTTATTTAAAGCGGTGGAATGAGTGAAATATATCTGCACTATAATTGTCTTAACATTTTTATTGTCTTAACATGTGTTAAGTCTTAACATTTTTATTATTATTATTATTATTGTTAATAACATTTATGTTATTGTCTTAACATTTTTATTAGCGGTGAATTTTTATGAGTCGAACCTGGTATCTAAATGTCAATGAATTTCTTGTAAATTTTGCCAGTGCATGAAAGTACGTGTTTGATATGTATTATTTTATACAAAAATAGTAATAACTGAAGTTTATTATTACCAATGGTACTTATTATGTCAAGTTGTTTTAACAAATCCATATATGAGTATCCACGTTCTGGATATGCTCCTGTAAATTTATAATATAAATATTTCAAAAATTTGCGTTGAACATTCTCCATCTGTTGCTGCAGATATTTCTGGGAAGGTAGCCAGACAGGTGCACAGTAGTCAAACTTGCACAAAATTAATGATTTATATAATGTAATATAAACATCAACAAAAGCAAAATCTTTAGTACTTCTTAAAATAAATCCCAGTAACACCCAGATCTTTTGTTTCAGCTGAGGGGTTAACTGTTTTTCTTAACAAGGTGTAATCAAATAATATCGGTGATGTGTTTCTAGTGTAAGATAAAATACAACATTTACTTACATTTAAACTCAAACCTAGTTCCGTACACCAATGGATAAATTTATTTAAACCTTCTTGCAGAATCTCACAATCACTTATATTTCTGATTCTTTTATAAAGTTTAGCGTCATCCGCGTATAAGAGGTAGTCAATGTTTAAATTATCACAGCTTGAATTTATGAAGAGCTGAAATAATAACAGCCCTAAATTTGACCCCTGTGTAACTGAACTTTCGACGAAATATTGTTTTGATGTGTAACATATTAAGTTCTGTCAACTAAATAGGATAGTATAACATAGACGAGGTTCTCGCATATGTTAAATGTTTTTAGTTTCTCTATTCTGATTTTAATATGACGTCAGTTTGGATATTGTTGTCATGTTAATAGAAATATCCTGGGTGAAATTTAGAAGATTTGTAACCGTAGATATAATAATAATTTCTGTAGATACTTCAAAATATATGAAATCTGATAATAGACTTTCGAAAATTTTACTAAAGTTGCAAAGAATTGAGACGGGACGATAGTTATTAATGGAAAATTTCTCGCCATGTTTGAATATGGGTGCAACTTTCGCTTTTTTCAGATTTTAGGAAAAAATTTTGTTTTTAGAATTAAATTAAAAATAAAAGCCAGCGGCTTTGTAAATATTTCACTTATATCTTTTGTAAAAAATGAGGACTTCCATCTGGTCCCTTCGTTTGTCTGGATTTAAGTTTCTTAAACTGACACCGTACCATATCTTTAGTTAGCTAAATGTTTCCTATGAATTCCTTCGTACCATTTTGTAAATTGTATAATTTAACTCCCTTAGAAAGCGATTTCTGAAAATAATTGAGCAAACTCATCAACTATAGTTTCTTCGTTTTGTAAAGTAGCAGATCCAAGTTTCATTATTATTATTATTTTGCATTAATAAATGACCACAATTTTTAGGGTCTTTATTAAAAATGTTTTCTGTATTTTAAATAAAGTTCTTATAGGATTGGTTAACATCTATTTTAATTTTCTCCTCTAGTTGTCGTAACTTGATATTGATGGTAGGTGAGTTGGTTATACCTCTAATTAGTCGATATTTACGTTTCAGTTTAATATATTTTATAACATCTGACCTAAACCATTTTGGATAATGATGTGACTTTTCCATAGCTCTTTTTGGTACATGGAAGATTCGGGAACTATATAAAATGGAATAAAATCCTTCACAGGCATTTTGCTTCATTATCACATTTATAAATATTGGATCAGTATATTTTGTATATAGCTTTACTAAATTAGCTCACCTAAAGTTCCCTGTATGAATCTCGAAGTTGCTGACTTAGTCAATTCGCATGTAGTTTCTTTTGCTGGATGATACGTATCTTCATTCACCAAGGGATTATTGCACATTGAAACATGTGTATTTATATCTTCTAATACAAAGATTAGATTCAAAAACTTGTCCATGCGGTTCGTAATAGTATTGATTTGATGAAAGCTGTTGAAACTAATAAAATAAAATAATGGCATTAAAGTTGCATGGGCATATGTGGCATTATCATTAAACATTTTGAAAAGTGGTTGATTAAAATCACCCAAAAATACAGTATTATCGCCGTTCCGTATAGAATTAAGATTATTGAAGAAGGTCTTGTGTACATGTCGGCGAATGTATGTGCAGAATATGTTGCAAAATTAACTGCCTAACCATATTCTACATTATACTAATTCATTTTTTTAATACTGGAGAGATAATTTCAATCGATTCAGAATGAAAATGAAATTTTTGCAAACTACAAGATAATAAAAATCGAGTGTTTAAGCAAAAAAGTTCTGATAGCTCAGTAAAACAAGGTACTTGTGGCATTATCACAAATTAATATTGTAGTTTTTTTGGTAAGTTCGATTAGTTGTGAAATTATGAGATAATTTAAATATCACATTGAGAAGGCTATTATTATTAATTGAAAATGAGATTCCATTATATATGTAGTAAATGAAATGCTCTGGATGAGAATTTATACAGTTTTCAATGTCGAAACACTGCAACAATTTTTCTACTTCGATAAGTTCAGTGTAAGGAATCTCTGCATGAGTAGAAACCAGAAGTGTTATATAGACTAAATTTTAACAACTTGTGAACCTTTCTGAGTAACCAGACTAGTCTGATGACAACGTCGATAGTAAGGCTCCAGTTAAAGTTATACCATTAGAATAATAGGTTGGTATATCTTACATTACGATAGTTGGAGTTACTTGGTTAAATCTTGACTCATTTCGGTTCCAACCAAAAGATATCATTTTAACATTTCTATTTTTATGAATTGATTAACGAGGCACTAAGTTGAAACTCCATATTAAATCTAATTATTAATAATCACTACAATTCTTTTGCCACACTGTGGCTTCTTTAGGCGAAGAGTATACATTAAAATTAAAAATATTGTATTTCCTAAATACTATGGTGGTTTTTGTTGGTGTGAGTGGAAAGGGCTTGGGACTTGGGTAGTTGTTACAGGGATAAACATTCTTGTAGGAGGCGAGTTCTATTTTTAACCAATTATCTTCATTCAAGCATCTAACCTAAATTCCATTTGATTAGAGTCATTTAAGAAAAGTAAGTGAATAGATCCAGCAAAAAAAAGTAAACCGAAAAAACATTGCTTAATTCACGTTTTTCGCAATAATCCCTTTAGGTAAAAATACGCTGCTACTGTAAATTAGTTATAGGCTATTGATAATGGGTGCATAGTACCCGAAATATACATCTGGAGAAATAAAAATTAATTGTGAAGAAAGTGTTAGTGTTTTAATCAAGTTCTATGTTTTATGTTTTACTTCAGAATAGGAAAAAGTACAAAGCAAGCCCATAAAAAGTAATGTGCGGTTTATGGCAAAAAAATACATAACATAATTGGTTTTATAAATTCAATTCCGATAATTACAATGTTAAAGATGCGCCATGTTCAGAAATCCAGTTGAAGCCAAAGACTATAAAATAAAGGCATTAATCGAAAAAAAAAAACGATATTAAATGACTAGAGAGGTCGGAGAAATATTTAAAACTTCTTAAATGACCGTGGAAATACATTTTTAATATTTTATGGTATGGGCGTTTACTTCGTGGTACATCTTGATTGAGTTATGATTGAAACATAAATTGAAAAACAGTCGTGTTTTTATTTAATAATTGATTAGCTTATAGTCGAAACTATAGTCACTGTGTAATTTTAAAATATAGTGGTAAAACTACTATATTTTAAAATTACACAGTGGCTATAGTTTCGACTATAAGCTAATCAATTATTAAATAAAAACACGACTGTTTAGAGTTTTGCTTTATTTGTGGCTTCATGAAGCCACAGTGTGGTGAAACAATTGTAGCCTAGTATCTACAAATATATGTATAAGCTAATCATTATCAAACTAAAAGTAATTTAAATTAATAAAAATTTTATGTTTATATAATATTGTTAAAAAAGGGCGTATACATTAGGTCAGTCTGGTCGTTTTTTAGAGAAATTCTAGGATTAATTTTAGCTTTTTAAATCTCGTCCACTTCCAGTTAATCCACTTTCGGCCTTCGCTAAGTGGATTACTGAAACTACATCTCTGCCGAAATTATGATGAGAATCAAATAAATGGTTTGAAAATGTTGAATTATTATTTTTTTACTCATATGATTTTTCATGTTTTTTAATCTAATTTTAAAGTTACGACCAGACTGCCCTATCTATACACTTTGACATAAGTTAACTTGTAAACCCCAGATTTATTCATGTTGTCAATCTGTGGTTTATCGTTAAAAATTAAATTACTAGTTTGATCTATGGTTTAAAACTGATATTAATGTTATATATTTTGAGGACATTTTTAATTTTTAGACTTAACATTGCCAAAACAAGGTGATTGATTTGAAAGTGTGTGTATCGGTTAGTTCCTGTTTTATATAGAAATATTTTTGTAGTTGTTTTATTTCGAATTTTTGTATGAGTTCATTAATTAGCTCTTTTTGTATCCATTATTTACGGCTACTTGTTTCATTGTGTGAATTTCATTGTGTAGGGATTGTGGACTTAAGGATAAATTAAACGCTCTATGGATCATTGAATTAAAACTTGCTACTTTATAATTTAAAAATACGAAAACATTTCGTGAATCTACAACAATGAGATTTGTTTTCGTATTTTTAAATTATTATTTAATTTTCTACAACGAACTAAAGGATTTTAATACATTTTGCTACTTTATGTTTTTAGGATGACGGGAATGATTAGAAATTACAGAATCTGTGTAAGTGAGTTTTTTGTAAATGTTAAAAATAAGTTTGTTATTTAGTTTGTTAATTGAGAGATCAAGAAAATTGATAGAGTTGTTAGTTTCTGTTTCTACTGTGAAGTTTTTTGATGGGTGGATGGAGTTTAGGAAATTTATAAATTGGTTTATTTGTCTATTAGTGCCTTTAAAACATGCTACCATTTGATATGTTTTTGCTTAACGGAGAGTCTAATATTTGTTTAGTTATTTTATCCAAAAAAATTCTGATAGCAATGGGCTGAAAGGTGAGCCCATTTGACTTTTATATTGTTTTTTTACATCTGAGCTAGATACTGAAGATGTTTCTTTTATAGTTTTAGAGATTTTCGTTTTTTCGAAAAATAAATTTGAGCAATCTTTAAGAGCAATTTTTGATTCGACAAATAAATGTTCTTTAAAAGATGTAACATTAATATGTGGTGAGAATTTAGGTCCTGATTTTATAAGCGATATTTATTTTTCAGTAAAACTAATATTTGTCTTGTTAATAATTCTAGGATGAAAGTCTTGTAGGTTTGGGAGTGACGGTCTTGCTCTTTGTTGGGCTCTTAGGTTTTCCAGCGTTTTCTTCTGCCTTGCTGATTTCTGGTATGCAATTTCCTCGAACAAATTCGATTGGCCGGAGATGGTAGGTCAGTTCGGTGTGAAGAATCTTAATATATGTCATTGTTATGCCCCTCGTTTGAACCAAAACTTGGCTTCTTCTTTCAGACACGATTTTTTGGGCTTTTGTATAGTTTTCTTTGCTGTCGATTTTGATTTGGTAGCCAGTACTACCAATTTCGGCATAACGTTCAGTTGTAAGCATTGTTGGTTAAATCGCCTTTTCTGCTACACTCAATCGAAATGTACCACGAAGTAAACGCCCAAACCATCAAATATTTAATCAACGCTAGTGTATATAACAAATAATTATAAAGAATTCAAAATTGAGCCAATTACTAAGAATAGCCTCTTTGTGTAAACCTCATAGTTTTCGAGAAAAATATAATAGGGAAAGTTTTATGATGGAAATTTTTTTAACTTATAATCATCTATTACAGTGGGGCTACTATTCAAAACTAATTTCGTGGAATAATATATTAAATAAACGTTAACCACCATTTCCCATATTAGTGAATTACAATTACAATTTAATATTGATTCATGTAATTATTATCCACGGATAGCATATATGCACACCGAATAATTATATACGATTATAGCCGTATAATACGTATATGAAATAATTTACTTAAACGATCGGCTGACCGTACATACTGCAATTGCCTAGTGGAATTAGACGTAATTAAATTATTAAGGGCTGTATTCGTATCGCCGTAATTGCTCGTTTTATGTTCGCTTCAAATAATTGCTAATTTATGGATTACAAACAATTTCTACTTAAATATTTTATTTTTTTTAATCATGTTAGATTTTTAATCACATTAATATAATTTTTAAAAAATTTTGTAGTAAATAACCAGCAATATTTCAGTTGATCATCGAATGGCCGAGTGTCTGCAGTTGACACCTGATGGCTTCAGGGGCGTAAGTATCCCCGCTAGCGTTTACGTCAGGTTCATTTCAGACGTCGGGACGATCTGTCAATGTCCGCGTCGAAAATTGATACGCTTTATTAACATTCGCGTCTTTTGCGGCATAGATTCGGCTTATCGATTTTTACATAAATCAAGATTTGTCGAAGCCACCAACAAATGGAATGCGTTATGTGACATTAATAATGTAAGCGGACGTATCATTACTCAAATGTTCGTGACAAACATACGGTTGGAGATAATCATTACTGCGGTGAGTAGATGACACAGAAGGGTCCCATTGTAGGCTACATAAATAACACGGATAAACTCAACAGAAGTCGATGTGGAAGTATGACGGAGTTGTTTACGATGAAAGTTTCTACTTTATTATCCCTCTAATATTTTAAAATACGTTTCAATATTGTTTATTTATAACGGTAAATCTTAAAGTTTAGATAATGGAAAGTTCAAATCTGTTACTCATCATGTTTAAAATCTAAACGATAAACAATAATTTATTCCTCCCTAAATAATTCATTTTAATATACAGAAATGTTAATAATAATGATTATTAAAGAGAATATTTGATGACTGTTAATCCATACTTAATTGAAAAATTAACTAGGTTTTAACCATAAATACTAAATATTAATCATTTTCGATGCTTGATTTTAGGTTTCATAAAGAGTATAATTAATTAGGAGATTAATTAAAACACTTTTCACTTTGTTTCACCATTTTCACTATTTTGATATCTCCTTGAGAATGACCAATGGTCGAAACTAGTCGGAAAATATTAAAATAATCAAACAAAACTAAGGGTTTTAATTAATCTTCTCGTGTTAGGTGAGAATTTAATTCATCGTAGAGTATAATCAATACAAATAACAATTAAAGTATGAAGTGTGTTATTTATATTATCAAAGTATTAATTGTATTAATTACATATGTTTTTGTGATTTCTAAATCCTTAACCGGATATTACATTATTGACATAGATTTATTAAAATTCGCTAAAAGCCATTTATTAATTTCAAAAGTTCCCGTTTCTCCCAATCCCATCCAATCCATCAACCAAATAGAAATACCCGATAAACTTCAATCATTAGATCGGGGGTGAAATTATTGGCAAGTATTTTCTAACTTCATTAATAAGTTTTCAGAGCGACCAGCAGCCGCCTATAGAACATTAATAATTAATATAAAGATCGCTCCGCCCCGTTAGTCCGGACGTAAACTTAATAAATCACCACGCGGGGCTGTTTATTGATTTCAAGTCTTTGGGTTAAGCTTAATCACTCTTCTTTTTCTTTTTTTCTTCACGGAGGCTGCAGTTTATATAAATCCCGGCGCCGTTGCAACGTTAATGCAATAACGAGGATTATTTTTCAGGCGGCTGCCAGGAAATTATGTTTTCATGGGGCACCTGCGCTAATTTGTTTGCATTTTATAGGGTAGTTTCCAGGCGCTATGTAATCTTGTTTTTCTGGAGGGACGAGTGGATGTAACCTGAAAGCAGATGGTGCTAAAGTAGACACATCGCTGTATTTTATACTGTAACAAATAAGTTCTACGTAATTAATGTATTAAGAATGATTACTTTTAGTTTATTTAGTATTTTTTTATTGTGAAAAGTATAGCAGATCTGTATCGATATATAGTTGACCTCATCGAATTTTCTGCCTATGTTCAGGTCTTTACTGTTTCTTTCCATGCTGTTTTGTCATGTTTAAACCCTTAAGATATAACCAATCAGGGTTAACAAAAACAGTAAGGGCCTGAACAAAAACAGAAAGAGCGGCGGAGTCAAAATAGGTAATATACTACTCGAGAGCCTTTTATATATCTTGTATCTTCTTACATTCTTGGGTACTTTTCCCAACAAGTAAGTCAGGCTTCACTCTTGAAATTGCCTGCAGAGATATAATACAATCATTCAGTATATTCCTAATGATATCTATATTTCACATATATTTGAAGCTGATGCATCATATTCGAACTGCATGCAGTAGAATTTACTTAACTATTGAGTACATAACTCCTAATTTGCTTGCACTGTCCCCATCAAGGTAGATAATTAATATATTCCTCCCATTTAGTGGTAGTTCTCTTATATTTGGGTTTCTATCAAACTTCAGCCTTAAGGATAATGTTTTTATTCGATTAAATCATTTCTTACCATACTTTGGTTCCAATGCTTAAATGTTTCCCCTACAATACAAAACTGACTTCATTATTGTGAGATAATCGTTTGTCAGGCTTATTTTTACAGTAGTGTGATTAGTTCTGGCTACTTCCACTTTACCGCCTAAGAGCAGCCTGCTTTCCTGTTATTTGAGTAGAATTTATCCAATTATCTACCTAAAGTATTTCCCTTATTTCATCTTCTCAAATTGAATCTATCTACTTCTACCTAGCAAAATTAAAATAGTTTTTACTCAAGATTTTGAGTTCTTACTTAACTTCACTTACATTTCACCGGCATTCTTTATTTCACTTTCATATTGACTATAAAGCGATACTGTATATTTCCCTCCTCCTATTAAAACTTTGCCTGAAGTTGTTCCAGTTCTTTTATAAGAATGCTATAATTCTATTATCTTTCTATTTCGATCAAAATTCGCCACTAATCAATTACTGATATATACTTTCTAGTATGACATCGAAATATTGAACTGTATCACCATATAACAAGCTGTGACAGTTGGTCATGATCTGGTGATGAATATTGCAATCATTGCTCTTTGACTTCCTCTCCGGTTGTCTTTAAAATTTTCTTCTTGTTTCCTCATTCTATGGAAAAGGTCTATTTATGATCTTTACCTGCTTGTCCTCTATTAGTTGGATTATTTCTATACTTTTGGTGAGTATTTTTTGATCCTTCAAACCGTATGTTTTCATCTACCACTTGATAGATCTATTTTTTAATTGATTAATGGTTGAGGCGTTCACTTCGTGATACATCTTGAATATTTAAATAAAGTAAAACTCACTTTGTTAATATCAAACTATTTACTTAAAAACTTAAAACCTTAAGTTTGAAAATGATCAGCTGTTGATCGAAACTCGAGTCACTTTTTAAATAAATAGTGTGATATTAACAAAGTGATCTTTTTTTTGCTTATAAAACTATAAATAAATAAACTTTATTTAGCACTGTTGCTATATAAAACATAGTTATAAAATTCATAACAAATATATATATATATATATATATATATATATATGAAATGTCTTATGTTATTAACTTATATCACTTAATCTTAAAAATACAAAATATGCCACACTTATGCTAACAAAATAAAAATATAGTATCTTAAATATAAAACTACCCGAGTAAAAATTTGATAAAACAAAATCTATCGCCTTGTAATATATAAAGGTATCATCATTTGTAATTCCTAATTCGATTTTATTTTTGATCCATTCTACTTGCATCATATTGATGTTATATAACGGTCTGTACAGGTTTTATTGCTCTATTTTGGAACTTCGTTGGTAGCCATCACATTGTCCACCTGCCAAGCCATCATAAGAAATGTCAGTGTTCGAATAAATGAGTCTGTTGGGACATAGCATACATTGGCTACTTTACCAGTTTATTACTAATAAGCAATATCATGTTTCTAAGAAGTTGAAATTATTGGCCTAAGATATCTAGGTCACCCTCACCTTATTGAATTTGATCGGTATTTTCTTCCGAGTAAGTAACGCAGTTAAAGTCCTTTCTGATGTTATGTTAGCTTTAATTATAATTAGGTTTACCCTACATAAAAATTATTACATCTTTCTAAAGCCATATTGTTTAATCGAAAGTTTTCCCTTCACATTTAACCTCCTAAGGAGCACAAGAGGTTAAAGGTGAAGCTTGAACACTTTCTCCCTATCGATCACCTCGACCTTTCTTTATTCCTAAATCTTATCCACTTCGTGTTTCCAGCACTTACCCTCAAATCTATCCTGTACATGTCTTTCTCCGATCTTGCTAACATCTCCACATCTTTCATACCTTCTCACTCCCTTGCCATCAAAGCCATCCTAAGAGGCACAGGAGTTGAAACATGAAAGGGAAAACTTATCACTTGTATTAAAACGTATTTATCCATACCCAAAATCGATGGAAATTCGCCACTTAACAATTGATTAGTGAGATTCCTAGTCACTGGTACTACATAGAAGCAAGGATGTGTAGCAATACTTAAAATCAGCGAAGGTCCTGGTGTGTTATCTTATGTTGATCATTGACTCTCAAAAAGTAGTACTCTATTTTAAATTTCGCAATCAGGTCTTAGATAGTATGGTTGGCTCTCTAGATTATTGCGTGATTAGTATTATATTATCTATCTTCCTCTTTTGCCTTTTTGTTCTACATTGGTTTCCTAGTCTTTGTTGTAAAATTCTACAGCATGCCGACGCCTATTAGAAGCATTTTGTCACTAAATAGCAATTATCAACCGCCTAAGATATCTTGCTGATCTTCATCTTCAGTTTGAATCTTTTAATTACCTTGCAACATTAATGGCAATGTGAATCTAAGATTACATCAAATTGAGGAAAGGTGTTGCAATATTGAAATGATGATATTACTGCCAAAGGTCGTTGTAATAAGGAGATATTGTAGCGAGTATTAAAAATTGCTTGCAGAATGATTTGTTCTTTAATGTGCTTATCATTAGCAAACATCTTTTATCTACGCTTTTATTAAAGCATTCGTACAGCCTTCGTCTGCTTCTCTCTTCCTTTCTTGCATAAGTATTTGCTATTTAATTTGCCAGTTTCCATGTCCAATTTATTCGGGTTAGACTTTTTTTGGTTCCATTCCTTGATAATAAATTTATTTTTCTGGGAAGCATATGAATCAGTACTATCCATCTTCTCTATTAATACTACTTTAGCCATTTTCAATCTCGAAGGAAATTTCCAATTATTAGGTACTTGTCAATGATATCTGCTATTACACGAACATTGCTTTAACATTAGCAATCATCTCTTTGAGCTTCTTTGTCATGAATTCAGCTCTCCTGTAAGCTTCTAGAATTATTACTTGCCTATCCTCTCTCACCTGGATAATTAGATTGATTTGTATCTTTTTGCTGTGGTGAGTATTACACATCAAATATGTTTGGGTACCTAGTGTGGTACCTTTCTCTACGCTTCAACTTTTGTCTTTATTTTTTGCATATATATTTGTTATTTAAGTTACCACTTCCTATGACTTAGAAAGTATTACCACTTCCTATGACTTAGAAAGTATTAGACATTGTTATGTTCTTTTAGTCCTTTCTCTGAGCGCCATCATTACATTTATTATCCTCATATCTTGTCCTTTAGCAAAATCCTTACCTATTGTTGTCCTGTTAACCTTTATGAAAATGTATGCGTTGTAATCTATTCTTGAAGGAAGGCTATTTATGATTTTTTACTTACTTGTCCTTTATCAGTTAGATTATTTTGGACCTCTCATCCTGTATTGAGACGCCTTTTTCTGCCATTCACTACAGCTATCCCCGGCTTCTGTATTTCTTCTTTGTATCTGCGTTAGTTTCTAAAGTAAAGAGTAATGTTTAAATGCTGACGTATGCGGATAATATGGCGTTGATGGTGTGTGAGTCAGAAGTCAGAAGTAATAAGAGATGTTAGCAAGAGTGGAGAAATTCACGGACAGGAGAGATTTGAGATTAAATAGTGGAAACACGAAGTGGGTGAGATTTAGGAATAAACGAAGGAAGGGAAATATAAAAGAGCTAGAATGAAAGTAAGAGGTAATCGAGGTGAAACTGTTCAAGTACCTGGGGTTCATATCGAAGATATTAAGAGAATATCAAGTGGGTACAGAGGAAGGCGAGGAAAACGTGAGAGAAAAATTGGGAGGGTGGAGTGAGAGTGGCGTGTGATATATGGGATGCGTCCATGAGTGCCATCTTAATGTGTGGGGTAGAGGTAAGGGGGTAGGAGGTATGAGAGTTATAGAGAGAACCGTGGGAGTGAAAACTGCTACATTAAGAATAAAATAGGGAGAGTGTGGGGAGCGAGTGGGAGAGTGGAATAAAACTGTTGGGATTAGATAAGGGGAGATTGGTGAGGAGGTATGGGAGATTGGTAAGGGAAGAATGGATATATGAGTAGGTAGATGGAGACCGGAGAGGAGGAGAATGTAAGAGAGGGGATCGTTAAAGACTGACTGGAGCAAAGGATGAATGTGGCGGGATAGATTCATGAGAATGCGAAGGAGGTAGAGAGGCAAGAGGGGCATGGATTTATGAAGAAGAGTGGATTCAATAAGGGCTATAGGGAGTGGCAGGTATAAGGGAGGAGGTCATGATACCTTGAGGAAACCATTTCAAAAGAGAAGAGATGATGAACTTAGCAAAGGCGAGATGAGTAACGGAGGAGAGAGAGAGAAAGAAATAGATGAGCGAGGGAGACGGGGAGTGCGTGCTGTGTGAGAACGGGAAGTATGCATGGATTTATTAGGCAGAGGAATTCAATGAAGTAAAAGAGGATTGGGTGGATGAATGTAGAAGCATGTGAGAGTGAATGAGCGAAGACGTGGCAAAGGTAAAGATACTAATAATGCTGGGGTGGGAAAGAGGAAGGAGAAGGAAGGAGTCAAAAATTAGCAAAGTGTTGTTTTAAAGTTATGTATGTAATAAGATGAAAATGCTAAATAATTATTTTTACAGATCCAACATATACAAACCTCCTTTTTTTAAAGAGGAGGACATGTTTTATGTGCTATCATTCCAGCTATGTTTTTATAAGACTCGTTTCCACCTATTAAATCCTTCGTGTTTCTCCTACTTTAAAGTAGCATACCTTTTCTTAAAGTTATATATTGTTTGTTTAGTGTATTACTAATTGTTTTTTATTATTCATTCATTATACATTCTCTCCGCATATCATATCCCAGTAGTGTTGGTCCTTTAGAAACATTTATTTTAACTAATTTCTTATAGTTTCTTGTCCACTGGTTCTTCGCTCCTCTATTTTCACACAGTATATTAGTCGTTGTTTTCCTTAAATTTCTGGCATTTCCCAAGCAACCGTGGACCTCCTCTACTTATGAGAAACTTCTCCTTATCGTTGCCGTCATAGTACATCTATTCACCATTATCTTCTTAAGTTTGATTTGTATTTCCTTCTATCTAGTACAGTTAAAAGCGTTCCTAATATTTTGAGGTAATACACAAAACAAATTTTACTAGCCTCAATTTAATTTACTTTACTTTTCCAAAAATCTGTTGCATAGCTCGCCCAAATTGTTACCTGAGAAGATTTACACTTACCTCCTGTGTTTCTCCTTATGAATAGGTGTTTACATATTTACCAAGAATATTTATGATACATATTAACCTGCACTTGCCTATCTATCTTCTTTATTCAGACTAATTAAAATCTATATTCAATCTTGATGGCAATTAATAAGATTCTTAGCATTTAGTGCTATTAGAGATAAGATTTTGCAGCTATCCTTATAATCAACGAAAGCTCTTGGTTATGCCCTGATACATTATCGCGCTTAATATTGGCTATCATCTCTTTGAGCTCAACCGTTTTGATTTTTGCTATCGCATCCAAGATAGTACAGTTGGATCTCTTGACTTTTCCCTAATTTTTATTATATCGTCGTGCATAAGCGCTATTAGGTTGCCTTCTTTTTCTATATTGGTCTCCTATACTTTGTTGTAAAGTTCTATAGTAGGATCTCGAATACAATGGCTGTTTCCGCTTTATAGGCTTTTAGCAGCGTCTTGTTTTCAAGGAGCTTGCAATTATCTAACTTCCTCACTGCCATCTTCTCTATATAAGTATTTCCCTGTGCCTTGCGTGGAAGACTTGTGCTTCATAGTGAGAGTAAAGGAAATTAAATGAAGGTTTGCGTTTACTCTAATTGAAAGAAAATGGTGATGTGGCCATCATGCTACTTTCCCTACATTTTTATCGAAAACTGTGAAGTTTGCGCAAAATAACTGTTCTTAACAATTTGCTCAATTTTGGATTCTTTATAATTATTTGTTATATAAATTTCATATAAATCCTAAAGCCAATAAAACCATAATGGACACTTTGTGTCCGAAATGTGCATTTGAATCAAAATAAAATATTGAAGAAATGTTCTAAGTGTTTTAATCAAAGTTATTATTATCTTCAGGAAACTCAATCAACTCAATTAAATATTTAATCAAACAAATTTTTCAAATAATTTTTGATGATGTTTTACTGATTGGAGGGTGGGATATAGGCCACCCACCCTCCCTACATTTACATATGAACTTTAATTCTTAATCGTTTCACGGTTTCTAAAAATTAAAAAGGCAAAATTTTTGAGAGAGAAAATTAAATTAAAATTTGATGGGCAAACTTTAAATCTAAATTAGATAGATTAAATCATTTATATTTGAACTTATATATATTTTGTATTATGTTTTATTACATAAAGAGATTAATTGTTTTTAGTAGCAAAATCATCAACTAATAGCAATTAAAATTATCATGTATATGTAGGGTGGGTGGGTTGCCTCTATCCACACCCCAATCAGTAAAACATAAGCGAGGGTTTTATTTCTAAATTTTTCTAAAATTTTATAAGAAAAATTTGTAAAAAATTATTTTTTTAATTACAGGAAAAATTGATAATAATTCTAGAATATTAAAAATTTTGATGAATCTAGAATTAAAATTATTAGAAAATTTTACAATCCTTGAAAAAAAAACTGTTAAATTTTACATACAATTAGATGAACAAATTCCTAGAAAAATGTAAAAGTCTAAAAGAAAAAATTGTGAAATATTTAACTATCAAAGAAGAGAAAAATTTGAAAATAAAACTGCGGAAAAGTTTTAGATATCTAGAAAAAAATATTTGTATACTCTAAAGTTCTCGACAAAATTTCTAAAAATGTGGATTAAAACTTACTAGAAAATTTTAGAACATTTGAAAATTCCGATAAGTAAAACCTTTCAAAACCTAATGAAAACTTCTATAAGAAAAATTACTGAAAAATTCCAGAAAAAAAACTGCTTCATAATTTTACATCCTACAAAACATTCATTTCATTTCCTCCACCAAAGAGACAAGAGAGTAGGCAAGAGTGGAAGATCATATTTTTGTGAACTCGAGCCTTTCCATGTGCAATCAATTTTTATTATTAAAGTATTGTTATATATGTATTTTGAACTTTATTTTGTAAGTACAATGGATAAATAAATACTATCTATCTTGATATCTTGGACATAAAGTTAGTGAATATTTCTAGAACTCTTGAAGGAAACCTGAAAATATTTATGTAATAAATTCTTGTTAAGTAAAATTTTTGAATCCTCAAAGAGAATTCTTACAATTTGGAGTAAAAAACCTGGAATAAAAATTGTAAAGATTCTAGGAGTATAAATAAAACTGCAAAAAAAAATCTAGAAATTTTGAAAAATTTTCTGGGAATCTCGACTTTAAATTACACTAAAATTTTAGAGCCCTCTAAGAAAATCGTGGCTAATCTGGATAAGATTTTTTGTAGGATCTAGCATTTTTTAATTGCTATAAATTTGGAAATTAGAAATTTCAAATTACTGAAATCCTAAAATTCTTTGTAAAAATCCTAGAGAATTTCGATAAGATAAAGCAAGTAAAGCAATAAAAAAACTCTTGATAAATGATTACAATTTGGAGCCAAAATTTTTACTCGAAAATTAAAAAAAAAATCTAGAAATCTAGCAAAAAATGTTTGAAATTATATATCTGGACGAGAAATTACCAGAAAAATTTGGTTTTAAAATTACTTAAAATTTTTTAATAATTAACTCTTGAATCATTATGATGAGGTAAGAGATGCTGTAAATTTTAAAAGTCTCAAAGAAATATTTGGAAAAAATGTGAAAAAATTGTGTGAATAATGATGGAAAAAGGTGTAGAAAATTCTAAAACCTTTGACAAAATTTCAAGGCATTTAAATATAAATTCTAGAACCCATTTAGAATTTTACCAATTTCCAGAATTTTTACTTACAGACCCTTAAAATTTTCCAGGATTTCTTGCTTTATTTTATTATTTAAGTTAAAATTTTGAGGATTGGTAACATTTATTCATCAAATTAAAATCTAAAAAAGGGCTTAATATTTCGAAAAGCCCCACAAAGTTTGTAAAAACGGCGACACAAAATTATTTGTAATTTTCTAAAGCTTCCCAAAAACCCAAGCAAGTTTGAATAAGATAATATTAGCAATGAAGTAAATTTCTAAATATTAAAATAAAAATACAGTTAATTGCTGAACTCTTGAAGAAAATTCTGCAATTAGGTTGAGAGGAAAGAAAAACTGTTGAAAATGCTTGAACCCTCGATAATTTCTAAGAAACTATTGTTAAAATTATTTCAAAATTCATTAAAAAAAATGCTCTTCACGAATTAGTAGCATTTTTTCATCAAGTTAAAATCTAAAAAAGAACTACTTAACATTTCTAAAAGTCTCGACAACTTTTCTAAAAATTAAAACGTAAAATTACTTGGAAGTTTCTAGAAGTTCTATAAAAAATCAAGCAAATTTGAATAAGACAAAATAAGAAATAATGTTAGTTAAAAATCAAAAATAAAATTCGGTCCTGAACTTTTGAAGAAAATTCTTCAATTACGGTAAGAAGAAAAATTGCTGGAAAATTTTAAACAAAACTGTTAAAAACCCGAGACAAGTAAACAATGTTTTTAAAGATAATTCTTGCAATTTGGTGTGAGAAATTGCATTAGAATTTAGGAATCTAAAACTAAAACTGCTTCAAAATTCTATTACCCTTAACGATATTTCTAGAAAGATCATAGAAACTACTGATGACGTAAAACAATGGTGGAATATTTTACAAATCTTAAAATTTCCTTTTCCACCCTACATAAAATTTTTGAGTGGGCAAATTAATAAAAATTATATACATGATACGTGGAAAAGCTTAAAATCAAGCTTTGATGAGATTATTTATGGAAGGTCATTTATATTTAAACTGTATTTAAGTTTAAATTTGGAATAAGCTTTATTTTTTATTACATACAAGGTTTGATTGTTTTGTAAGCAGCAAATTCATCATCGATTAGAATTTATATGTGGGGTGTGTAGGAGGCCTCTATGCCATCGTTCATTCAGTAAAATATAAGCAAGGGTTTTAATTAAAAGTTGCAAAATGTAAAGAAATACAAACTGGTTTTGGTGGCCTTACATTTTTTCGAAAACTATGAGGTTAACGGGTACATACACTCTTTTTTTATTATGGTGGATGCGCCGGGCAAATCAATACTGATTATAATGAAGGCGGAGGGACGATATTATTAATTCATATTATTAATAAACAGGAATCCTGTCTCAGTACTGATCGTATTAGAAATTATTTAAATCCAAATAAATCAATCGTCAATTTAATGCCAAATAAAAATGTATAAACGTTATTATTTATAGTGACGGCCGAATCATTACGAACATATTGCATGGCATTCAGCAGGAAACTAGTCAGGGAAATAAATTTTCGCAAACTAAAAATAACTGGCGCGGAAATTGAATCCCCGCCGTCTGCGATAGTGGATGTTTGTAAAATAAGTACAGCCACTCGCCGCATTTTAATGAGGGATACAGACGAAAGAATGCATCGCGGAACGTTACTAGGAATTCCGAAAGGGGTCAGAATTAATGGCGGAGGCGGGCGCGCAGCCAGTTTCGAATATAAATCGCCCTTAAAATCGCATTTTTCAACAATCGCCTTTTCCTATAATAACCCCGAAACTCATTAACCACTCACTGCCGCCGTTATTCGGCCGAATACGCCACTGCCGGGATTTTATAGAAGAATAATAATTGCATCAGCGCGTAACAAAAGGTTAATTTATTACATCATTGCAAGTTTTTTTTATAATGGATATTCAACAGGAAATTATAAACTGTGATGATGCATTTCTAGTAAATATTACTTCAAATAGAAATTATTAATTTGTAATTATCTAATAATTCGAGTTAAACTAAATAAAAAAATAGAGCTGTACTTTAATCTAATCCAATTGCAATTCTATCCGTTATAAAAGTGTTAATTACGGATCGCTTGTCGCAAATTAGAATCGATCCAACTGGGTTAGGTCGGGAGATCGGGAGAGAAGAGGTCATTATTAAAACGATCAGAACTGTGATGGTATCGACATCCCGTGGGAGAAACTCCGCCAGATATACGTCCTAAATTCAAATGGTCGCCCCACTCGGCCCTATTAATTATGCCCCCACAATACTACACGTATATTTATCGCCAATTAAAATAGTCGCTGCACACTGTTCGCAATTTGAATGTTTTGATACATCGAGAAGGTAATAAAGAATCTTTGTGCACGCCACGGGCGATTCATAGAATTGTATCTGCTCGTTCGACTCTATTGTGCACTTTGATTTAGGTATAACGCAGCCAATATTAATTAGTATTTTCGTTATTCAAGAGGTGAAAATAGGTCAATGTACGTATTGTTCTGTTTACTATTGTCTAGGTTTGATATCGTTAGTTAGGATTAATTTGATTGATTGACAAGATGAATTAAATTCAGTAACTAATTATTACAATCATTATAGGCAATCTTCCATAGATTAAATAAATGTATAGCAAAATAACAAATGATTATTATTAAACCCAATTATATTTTTCATTTATAATCATGTTAATAAATATTCTGACTGAATGTTTTTTTCATAACATTCACTAAAATTGAACGTTTTGCAATCGTTATACACCTTCGTTAAATATTGTATTATTTAAACACCTGATATAAAATATACTAGTACATTTCCTGTTGTAATCGTGTTAAATTTAATAATATTAAAACTGTTATTTTCTGTGAAGGGAATGTTAAATCCACTACATATATTTCTACCTCAGTGAGTCTTAATTGCAATTAAGGTTTTAAGTGTGCTTATGATATGCAAGCGTCTAAATCTGTTAAATATGCGTATATTTTGATTAATAATCAAGTTATTCTGGGTTGCGCTTACGTTCCCTCGGGTTCGCCTACGGGGAGCATGGTGCATTTATTAATGATATAAGCATCGCTTACCTTATTTGCGGTTATTATAATGTTCCGGCTGCTAAGTGAAACAGAAATGTATACAATATATTAAAAATAATATTTACAATAAAGCCAGATATGTTATAAGGGTGAAAATGATTTAATATTTTTAATATGAACATGATAAATATTTGTTTTACGGTAAAATAATGCTTTTAAAAACTTGCTGGATTTATTTCATAAAGAAATGTATTATTTTGAAGAAGTATTATAGCGGTTGAACAGCATGGTTTTTGGTCGGGATGATCTGTAACGTCCAATCTGTTAACCTACAATAGATTTATCTTGAATACCTTGGAGAATCAGTATCAGATAGATGCTGTCTATACTGACATCTCCAAGGCATTTGATCGGGTCTCTCATGATTTGCTTTTGTACAAACTCGAGGTACTTGGCTTCAACCCCAACATAATTCTGTGGCTAAGGAGTTTTCTTGTGGACCGTAAACAATTTGTCAGAATTGATGACTGTATTTCAAAAGAAATTTCAGTGAAATCTGGGGTCCCACAAGGCTCCCATATGGGTCCTATTTTATTTCTAATTTTCGTGAACGATATTGTCTCGAACTTAAAATTTTGTTCATCCTGGTTATATGCTGACGATTTAAAGATAGCCTATCCAGTCACAAACAGTAATGATGTAAAAAAAATCCAAGAGGATCTTGACAGTATAGCCAATTGGTGTGATCTCAACAGACTGCAACTTAATCTAAATAAGTCAATCAATTTTTATCGTGGCCACAATTCCATTAAGACCCAATATACTTGAAAGAATTACGTTATTGAGAGTGTTGTGGAGATTAGTGACCTTGGTGTTATATTTGATAGTAAGGTTACTTTTGTCTCTCATATTCGTCATATTGTAAACCGTGGCTTAAAGCTACTTGGTTTTATTTCAAGAATGGTTAGAGATCTATAACTTAATGCTATTCGCTGGGTATACCAATCATTAGTGCGATCTGGTTTAGAGCTTCTTGTGTCTGGTTTCCTTATCGGTATTATCTTATACGAGAGTTAGATAAAGTTCAATGCAAATTTCTCAAAATTGCTGCATTTTGGCTTCATATTCCCTGTCATAACTTAAATTATAAACTTCTTGGTACCCAGTTAAGGATTCCTTTATTACAGGAAAGACGTATCATTGCAGATTTGAAATTTTAATTTAAAGTAGTAAATGGTCAGATAGACAGCCCAATAATTCTCCAACTTATTCAATTTAATGTTAGATGTGTTGGTGCCAGGACCCGCAGTAATATTACATTTAATTTATCCACTCACAGAACAAATTATGGTTACAACGAACCCATTTCTCGAATGATGCGTATCGCAAATGCTCTACAAGATAAAAGTCATTTTACATTATTTTGTAATAATTATGAAACTTTTATAAAGCGTTTACGAGTATTAGATATTAGTTGTGTATTTAACTCATTGCGGACTTTTTATTTAATCTAAATTTTTAACGCTCAGAATTATAACTTTTTTTTTATTGTTTTAATATTTTATATGCTCATGTATATGTATCTATTTAGTTTATATATGTATTTGTCATTAATTTTCGTTAATTCATGTAACACATTATTACTGATTGTACTGGTTCTTTTTGTTTCGTAATATATTCACACTTTAGTTTGTAAGAATTTATATTATATTATTGTAATCAGAGGGATGTACTCGTAAATAGAAATAAATAAATAAATAAAAAGCCTGATACTATCTGAATTATCATGTAAGTATTTTCCCTATGAGTAACTGTACAGAAAAGGGTGTTTGGGCAAAATATTTCGGATTGAATATCAGCACAAAAACTGTTAACTTTTTAATAAGCAAATTACCACCACCTCTGAGAAACCCAGGAAGAGTATCAACTGGGTGAGGTTGGCGAGAGTCATCTTTATATCCTGTTATTCCTCAACAAACACGAAGTCTGTAGGGTTTGAGGAGTGGTTGGGAGTTGTCAAGGCAGGTAGACTGGTAATCATCGGAGAAAACTTCAATGCACTACAATTGCGTAGGGTGAGGTATTACTTGACTCCTTGACGACACTGAACCTTGACGTTGCCAATGTTTGCTGCCCTGGAAAACACTAATATAAGCTTTGGAAATAATCAAGACGGCTCTTAATCTTATTAAGAGCTACCTTGGTGAACGAGCATGCTTTATAAGGATGCGGACACGGAGGCTAAGTACCGAGTCATAGCTGGTGTACCACAGGGCTCGGTATTGGGCCCGCTATCAATTGCCATACTGGGGGAAGAGATTTTGATCAAAAAGTCGATTAAATACCTCTGCGTCAGGATGGACAACAACCAAAACCACACAATGCAAGTCAATTAGCTTCAGGAGGGTGGCCAAATATTTGGTGGACCTGGCAAGGGCAAGAGACGACTTATCGTTGGTGTGGCCAGGGCTAAACTGGCATATGGCACACGAACGGCGAGAAACCGCGACCGGCTGAGAAGGGAGACGAAAACAGGGGTAATTAACATCGCCAGGGCTTACCACACAATTTCAACAGTCCACCCTGTCTGTTCGCGACGTTACCAGCGGATCTGTTGGTGGCGGAGAGAGATTGGATGCATAATCTTAAGAAGGAGGGTTGGGATCAGCGTGTGACGAAAGTAAGGCAGGTGGGACAGCAGCGAAAAGGGGACATGGACACATAAACTAATTCCGAAGCTGGACGTATGGGTAGGCAGGAAGTATGGTTCGACGAGCCACTGGCTGACGCAGATGCTATCAGGGCATGGCTGCTTCCAGGTCCAGCTAGCTAGAATCAAGAAGGTGGAGGAAGACGCATGTCTTTATTGCGGCCACTTAATTGATGACGCGGGGCATAAACTAGTTCATTGTCCGAAGTGGAAGCACTGGATCCGCCGGTCAAGGTTAATGACTTATCCTGGTAGATGCTTGAGAATGAAGAAGGCTGGAAGACGGTGTCGGCTTTTGCAAAGAAGGTGCTAAAAAAGAAATTCACGGATGGCCTAAATCAAACGCCCGTTATGCAGTAAATATTTAAATATGTATATCATATACAGTATATGTATGTATATAGTGTAATGTAAATAATAACTATGTGTTGATATCATTTCCACCCATAAAAAATAAGCACCATCAGAACCCTTCTAAATAAAGAAGAAAGGTACAAAAAATTAATCGTGAACCTATATGTGGGATAACAAAAAAAATGTCGACACTGGACCTTGACGTTCCCAATGTTGACACCGACAAAGCCGAATCTATAATCTACCTTACACTTGCCGCTTCAGCTCTTCTCGACGGAGGTAGTGGCTCTGCTCAGCCCACAGGCACACGGACTCGGAGGCCGGGGGTGGATGAATAACGAAGCACATAAACTAGTAGTAAAGAATGACCATTTCCAGTTTACTGCGGGCTTATATTGATTCACAAATACGGGAAACCGACTAACGAAATCACAGCCTACTGGCCGATCTGCTTTCTGGATTGATAATAAGGCAAAGTACTCGAGCACCTGCTGCTAAACATAGCCAATGTAGCCCTAGACGCGTGGAAGGCTTATCGCCGTTGCAGTATGGCTTTAGACGCAGCAGATCAACAACGGACGCCATACTAGAAGTACGTATGGTAATGGACCGGGCCACAAGTGGGCCATTAAGGCAGAAGAAACACATTCTCGGTATAGGACTTGACGTCAAGAACGTCCTAGGTAGTTTCCCTACTATGGACGGTAGCGATCAGAGCCCTGCATGATAGAAGAATCCCTTCATACCTTCATAAGAATGTTCACTAGCTTTCTGAGCTTCAGGTAATTAGTGTGCGAGGACGAAGGGGGGCAGATGTGTGGGTAAAAATGTCGGGCAAAGTACTGCAGGGGTCGTTCTTGGATCCTTTATTTGAAACGTTTCTTGATGGCCCGCAAATTGTAGGATTTGCGGATGACATTCTAATCGTAGTAAGCAGGTAAGCAGAAGGAAAATCGCGGGCGGTGGCGATGGTCTTAGACATGGCTCACAGTGGCACCAGAGAAGACTGCCGTTTAATTGAGCCAAGGATATCTATGTTGAAAGATCAATCAACTATCTGGGGTTAATACTTGAGGCGAATCCCTACCGAAGAACCGTAGCCCATTTTTTGGCGAACGTGGGCAAAGCCACAAAGACAACAACTTACTACGCCTAGGAAGCACAATGAAACCAGCAGTCCTCAGAGTAATTAGGGGGTACAGCATCGTCTTAAACGCAACGGCAGAGGGCTTTGTATCTATCTGGACCTAGTTTTGAAGAGCAGAGCAAGACTTCGTATCCGGTCTAGAGATGAGTAGGATAAAATTTCTGTAAGGGGGCAAAGCACTGTTTTTCCTTTTCAGCCTCTGGCGGCTGATACGGGAACTACTCGAATATGAGGTCGGAAGAATCCTAACGTTGGAATTACTGGTAGTAATAATACTTGAGAATAAGCACAACTGGGAGGCGGTGAATAGGGCCGCCAAAAAGTCTTCTGTCAGAAGGAGTCAGTAGCAGCAGCGGTAACGAATGAGTTCGATAGCTGATGGCAAACACATGATAGGGGGTATCGGGCGAAGAATGCTCGTGTCCCACCATCGGTACCCCTAGAGGAAAGAGAAGAGGTTTAGAGGGTAGGACCTAGTTAGAAGAACTAGGAAAAGTCCCACACATCTCTAATTGAGCATTTCTCATATCTTTAAAATAGCAAATTACCTAGAACATGTGTCGAATGTATGTTTTTCTATCTATGAATGCTTCTATGAAATTTGTGAAAGAACTTGCTCCATTAGCGATCGAATGAAGGAATAAAAAACGTAAAGGGGTGATCAAAAATGAGATGTGGGGTAGTTATTTAATCCACAACCATCATGTTGACGTAGTATATCAACTTCAAACGCTATCCCTCGGTAAACAAAACCTTGTTCATTTTCATAGTCTAACTATGTATGTTGGAAAAGAAGGTTATGCTGTAGTTCATAGTGTGATGGGGTTGAATGATAAAGAAGTATCTCAGAAATAGCTTACAACATAAGATAATATAACCGGATCTATTTAAAATACCCTCCAATTATATTTACACGTATTGCTTAATAAAAAAACTTAAAAATATCTGTAGGAATTGCTGCTTCTAGAAAGAATTTTAGAGATTAAAAGTATTACTTGGCTAACGTAAGATTTTTGAAATAAGTATGAAGATTAAAATTAGTATTCGCCTGGAATAACACTTCCCATCTAATGATTTCCTAATTAATCAATAGGTAGGGTAGTATAAATGGATATTGGTGCTCAGAAACTAAATAGAATCGTATATTCTGTTAGTAATGCAGAAATACAGAATAATACCATAGATAGCTACTTTGTAGAACGTTATAATATACGATTGAGTTTTAGAACTGAAATTGTAATGGACTGGATGACTAATTTCTAAACGATATATCAGAGGGATGGAGCAGAGCAGCAAAACACTCTAGGATTAGAAAAAACGCTAAGTTGTTAGGCGTACGAGCTAATTAAAGAATGTGTGCTGGTGCCAGATGAGTCGTGTTTAGTTCAAAAATCATTAAAAAAAAATCATAAGAAGTTATTCCATGCTTAGCCGACTAGAAGACTCTGTGTAAGATTGTAGATTGCTATTTCTTTATGTCGTCACAATGTACGATGGAGTCTCAATACACACATCGCCATAGATTCTATGAGTCATTTTTTGAAGGGTGAGTATCAAAACGCTCAATATTTAAAAAAAAGCGTTGAAGAGGCCTGAAGCAGATGTGTTGATGCGAAAGGCGCTGTAAACATGTGGGCTGATGCCGGATGAGTCGCGTCTAATCCATAAATCCTCAGAAATTATTCAATGCTTAACCAACTAAAAGATTCTGCGTATATTGTAGATAGCTATTTCTTTAGAACAATGTACGATGGAGTCTCAGTGCAGATATCGGCATGGGGTGAAGGACTCATATCTGGACGAAGGGCTGAATAACGAAAAGCTTCTCATTGAAAAAATATAGAACCATTTGGCGTTCGAGCAATGAAGGGCTTGTAGCATATGTGCTAGAAGTTATTCCATGCCTAACCAACTAAAAGATTCTGCGTTAAATTGTAGATTGTAAATTTTTTAGCTCTCACAATGTGGGATAAAGTCTTGGGCTGTATGACTCATTTCTGAATGAATAGGATGGGCCAAAGCAGCAAAATGCTCGAGGTTGATAAAAAAAGGGGGAGTCTCAGTTCATATATGGCTATCCATTATATGACTCACCATAGGCAACCCTATTCGCATAGTATTTAATTAGTTTTCTTCAGAGTGCTTTTACGTCTTGTCCAGAAGCTCCGTTTGCTGTTGATGTACCCCCACCGCCATTTTGCAAAGGGTTGTGGATATAGCCCCAATTTTTTACGTAAGATTGTAGATTTGCTATCTCTTTACAATGTACGATGTCTCAGTACAGATATTGCCAGGGACTGCAAAACTCCTTTCTAGACGAATAGGAGGATTGAGCAGTAAAATGCTTCACATTGAAAATGTTGGCGTTTGAGAGACGAGAGGAGCTTGAAAAATGCGTGCTGATGAAGGATGAGTTGCGTCTAGTCTAAATATCCTCAGATCTTATTCGGTAATTAGACAACTAAAATATTCTTTGCAAAATTGTAAATAGCTATTACTTTAGAATGTCACAATGTGTGATTAAATCTGTCCACAGATATTGCCCCCTTCAAAAGTTATTTCACGCTTAGCCGACTAGAAGATTCTGTTTTGCATAAATACACAGCATCGCAGACACGTTCTTTTTTTCGCTACAAACGTTTCGCTACAATAAATTTCTACAATCGTGAAAGCAATACCCAAATCATTGGAGAAGTAAATACAAAAGGTTTCTGATTTAGGTATAATTATTGATCACCTATACAAAAATTAGGCAAATTAAAGCACTTCTTATGGTCCATAACTGAAAATAAAATTATGGAACATAACAAGTACTTTAATTTACCCAATTTGAAAATTTCGTTTCATCAAGAATGTAGCGCAAGAAGTATTGAATATACCTATAGAAAATTTTTCTCCATATAATAGTCATAACATAATCATGAGTAAATATGCCAAGATAGTGTTGAAACTAAATTTAAAATAAAATTAGGCTATTCTGTAGTGATCTCAACCAGGAAATATAGTACTAACATGAGTATTTTGGAGAATTAGGATAAATTTTTTAGTAAAGTCTTATCTGTAAAGAAATAATTCAATCAAACCAAAATTAGCCTATTATAAAAACGATGAACGACATTTCTTTAAAAGCGTTTCAGTTCGTCATAAATTCAGAAAAAGTCTAAATTTGTGATTTCAAATCTTTAGTCCTAAACAAATTATGCGGTGGAATTCATATGAATTTTTCAGTCATTCAAGAAAACCCATTGCAATTATTTCTTACGTAGAGGTTTCCATGAATATTTTCTAAATCGCAGGTATTGCTGAATTTATTGCTAGAGTTAGCGTACTCCTGACACAGCACAACTTAAAAAATATTGACGTAATAAACTAGTACAGGCTCAATAGTAACATAGGCAGTCCTAATCAACTATAAGAAAATATATTTTGTGCTGTACTTTTTAAACCTGACTATAATAAAAATTATATTATTGTCGTATAGTTCTGCCTTATCTCAATAAACTGTGTTAAAATCTTCCGAATCTTTAACATATCATCTTGCTACATCTAACCTACTCCTCTAATGCAGCATTAAAATTATATATTATATTAGCCAATAATAACAAAATAATCTGTATTTTAGCCCACTGTAACCTTCTATTGGCAAGATATCTTCTGATCTACTACATTAAACTTCATCATAATGTAATCCTGGCTTTAAATATGACATTAATTATGTTATTACTATAGGTCAAGAGTATGGATTCTTTACAATAAAAACGGTAATTTAGATTACTTCACATATTATAGGGGTCGGTCAGGACTATATTCATTAAGCATTGGTTTTAACATGCAGGTCAAGGGTACGATATATTAACGCAAAAATATGAGATAAAGTAGTTAAAAATGTTAATAATTTCAAGCAGTAATAACCAAAAACAGATAGTTTGTAAAGTATAATTTCAACTAGTTTAAAAGAAAATATCTGAAATACTTTAGATATGCTGTTTCTCTGCATTAAATAAATCTTCAACATTCTTGTGTATTGAATAGTCCGACGATATCTAAACGAAATACTTTAAGTTCATGAAAGCCCGATTCCGCAGAAGTAAGTGAAAAGATCCCTTTCAAACAAGAAGTAATAAACAAAACTATTTTATGATGTTACCATCCATTAATGAAAACCTATCCGGCGCGGCCCTTTCAGGCATTCCCCGCTGCAATTTGAGATACTTAAAATGCGCTATTCATCCCTCACTGTGGCAAATGTAAGGTGCGCTCCGTAATGGGCGCTGTCAGGCGATGCCTCACACTTGAACCACTTTATTCCCTCGTTAACGTTCGAAAGGGCCCCTGCGATGTACTATCATCTCCCCAGTGAGACGTTCCATTGCCACACTCAGTTGAGCCTTGGGGTTGGGGAGCGCGGAGAGGAAGGTCCAGTCGTTTTGATGTAATACGCCAATTATGACGAGAGGCGCGCGCGTAAAGAATTACTTAGACGGAGGGTGTGATTAAAGTTTTCCAGTTTTTCTGTTTTGACGCACGCCCCGACGACAATTTGCGTCTAAAGGGGCGGTAATGGTCTGGCGCTTTATTTAATCACCCAGTTGGCTGCACAATTGTGGCTGAATTTTAAATTCATAATGCCGGATTTTGTGCGCCGCGTCATTACCACTGAAAATTGCATTATAGTTTTGAAAGGGAAACCCTCTCATCCACATAATTTATTTATTGTCATGGAGATTGAAAAATCAAATTTCTTCTAATTAATAAGATTTTTATTATTGATCTTCTTACTAACAGAAAAAGCTATTAAATTCACAATAAATAACTATTTCAAGAAATACATAATAAATACCATTAAGGAATCAATCCAGGATCTCGAAGTGAAGAACTAGAGATAAAACCATCCATATATTATACATATTATGTAGTATATTTATGACTTTCTTTTGAATAAACTGTTTATTTACAAATACATTATTATAAAAAATATGGTGGATGCGCCGGGTTGGAATAGTTTGTAAATGCCGTTAATCTGTTTGTAATGATTTTACAAATTGTAATTAGTGTATACCCCTCTATTGTAATCCATATGGTAGTACTAATTAACAAAAGTTAATCCTTAATTTCCCTAATAATTTACAAGGGGGCGCTTTAATCTCAATTTCGATGCTTATTAACCCCCGGCCGATAGGCTTCAATGTCAAGAATTCGCCGGCGCGCTGCCCTTTATATTCACGATATTTAATAAAATTCCTGCGGCAATCATGGAAGAAATACTGCCCGAATATAAATTTTCACTTACCTAAAGACCGTGGGAATTAGAATAACTTATCCCTTTTTCTCGGAGCAGGGTTATATTTCAAATATATGTATATATAAAATGAAAGAAACGATTAGAGAAGGGAGCGTGGACCCTTGCGCCCAATTAAGGGCGGATTTTTCTTTTATCGTATCCCTAGTTACAGGGTGTAAATTCAGGGATTTTTCAGACTTATGTTGGCGCAGTGAAATAGCGACGCCCGTTCACTGCGACTTATATTTAATCTTTCGACGCGAGGACAAAACTCCCACAGAGTTACATTGATTGATGACATTGTTGACGTTGAAACTCGGCTTTTAAACAAATATTTGCCATTGTTGTTTCGCACTAATCATATTTAGGTCATTTCCGATGTTATAGTGGAGTTTGAGGAGTTAATGTTAATATTATCGGATTCAAGTATCTTTATTATAAGTAATAAAATATGAAACAGTTATACTAAAATTCATTATATAATATAAAAAGAGTAGAAATATGCATAAACTAGAAACTAGGACTTTTTATTAATTAAACCCAATGAAGTTCTCTAAATTTCATATTTTATTTTTATACATTTTGTTGCGTGTTGCGTGGCTTTAGGTCACTACACCAATGCAGCATACATGATTGCGGGCCTAACCACTCTGGTATACAGCCAGTATACCATCCCTGGTCTGAGCCGCCATTGTCTGTCGTACATACGTCTAATTACCGCAATGTGCGAGCTCCAGGTGAGTTTGGAGCAAAAAATTACTACTAAATACTTCACCTCACCCGAAAATCCGAGGTTCTCACCATTTAGAAAGAGGGGTTTTAGGCGGTCTAATTTTCTCCTGCGTGTGAAAGGTACAATGGTGGTTTTAGAGGGTGAGGTGTTTGTCTAGCATGCCATGCGTTCATTATGTTCAGTGCTTGTTTCATGAGCTCTCTGGTCGTATTGTTGAATTTTCCCTCAACGAGAATGACTTAGTCGTCTGCTTATCACAGGGAAGAGTATCCTTAAATTCCACTAACAATCCATCCATGACTAGGCTCCACACCAGGGGTGAGATGATGCTAGTGTCTGATCAGCAAATGTAGTTTTTCTTAGCATGCAGTCAATCCACCCGCAGCTAGTTTCCTCCAGCCCCCGCTTCCTCAAGGCAGCAGTTATGGAGTTAAAGGATGTATTATCAAATGCGCCTTCTATATCTAAGAAGGCAGCAGGTAAAATTTCTTTGTTTTTCAGAGCAGTTTCTGCGCTCCTTGTTAGTCGGCTGAGAGCTGTCTCTGTAAATCGGCCTAAAAGGTAGGAATATTGATTTTGGGATAGTGGGAAAGTCACCAGTAATCATTTCCATTGTCTTCAGTACAAAATACATGAGGCTAAAGGGCCTGTACGACTTTGCACGGAGATAGTCAGTCCTACCAGTCTTCGCTAAGAAATCCACCCTGGTCAGCCTCTATATGCTCGGCAGATATCGCAAGGCTATACTGGCTCTTAGGGTCTCGCAGAACATTCGCCACAGAAGTTCCAAACCCTGGTACACATGTTTATGGGATGAGAATTAGCATTTTGAATCAATTGTGAGCAACTCACTACAAATCCAGTTGCTATAAAATTCAAATTTATTTGATTTGATAAAAATTTTGTCCTAAATGTATATATTCTGTAGATATTAAGAAGAAGGAAAACTCGTTTTCTCTCGCAAATAACGTATTCGTGAGTTACGCGAGTAGGTCGATGAGCAAATTAATCCTTATAAATTTTCGCCATTTTAAATTTCATCAATGCCATATTCGTTTACATCAAGAAGTTAATGAAAAGGACTTTGAGAGAATCTGAGAACTTTTGTCACTGGTTTTGACAATACGTTACTGCAGACAGAATGAAATTAAAAGAAAGGAGATTGAAAAAGAGAAAGAAAGAAGGATTTTGGTAGATAGGGTGACACAACGAGAAGAAAAAGCAGAACAGGAAGAAAAGGAGAAGAGATGAAAGAACATTTAAATAACTGGCGTATCGATGAATAAAGAGCAAATACAGTGAGATGTCGAAGCTTTTATTAAAAAACAACTAAAAGTGCAAACAAAAATAAAGAAGGCACAGTTGTTGAATAAAGAAAAACATGTTAAAGTTGCTCTAAGGCAACAAATTATAAATGAGAAATAGATGTTAAAAACCAATAAAAGCAACCTGAGTAATGGATACATACGGAATGGCAAAGGCAATGAAATATAACAATGATAGCAGTTTGGATAATGAAGGATTTATAACATTTGGGTTATATATCGGGTATTAAGTCTAAATAAGGATCATAAAACCAGAGGCTTTAGGTAGAGGCAACAAAGTCTGCAGCGATGGAAAGGCCGATATTAGTGGAATTGAGAAGAAGAATATGAAAGAGGACAAGGTGGAGTTTACGGAGGGTAGAGAAGGTCTGGCATAGGTTAAATATCAGCGGGAAGTAAACTAGGTGAATGTGAGAGTATTGTTAATAAAAACTGGGATGAAATAAGAAAGGCGATAGATTATAGATCCGGCGAAGGAGAAAGGTAGGTGGTTTGCGGTGATTTAAAAACATAATTGGGAGATGTGGGGGCTGGGATTATCATGCTGACACAATGATTCAAAGAAGATCACAGGATAAGTGAATAAATAAATAGGGTAGAATGGTGAAGGAATGGGCGAGGGAAGAAGGATGGGAGATATTAAATAGATGCACAGAAGGGGATTATGAAGGTAAAATACATTGGGCCACAGTTTTTGATATAATCATCAGGGACTTTTCAAGGAAGGAAGTGAGAAGAATGGAAATTGAGATACAGATGAGCAAAGATAAGGAAGCGGAGCAAATACAAGTATGTAAGAAATTGGAGATTTGCAGCAGCAAAACTTAAATGAATGCAAAGACAAGCATGTCTGCAGATCACTGGGGCAATAATAACAGCTCACAACAGCCATGGAACATGTAAAATTTAAAAATGTAAATACAGTGGTGGTAGCGATAATATGGCTACCACCACTGCATTTACATGTAATGATGAAAGCTTGACAGGCAGCCTATAAGATATATAATAATGAACAAACTTTCAATGCGGAGTTATCAAGACCAACTACGTTTAAAGTACTACAAAAAGAAGAGATCCTAAAAATGAAGTCCGACTTCACTAAAATCGTACACTCATCCCGCAGATTCAAAACAATCATACCACAGTGGAGAATGAACAAACGGAACATACTCGGAAACTAGTAAAGGAATCATCTGGTACACAGACGGGGCCAAAAGTATTAAAGGAACCGGGGCTGGTATCTATCGGGGGTGCAACCATGTAAACAATCGCGGTTGCTCTGTGGAAACATGCTTTCTTCCAGGCCGAAATAGCCGCTATTGAATTGGAACATAACAAAGGACCAATTACCGTTATGTCGGACAACCAGGCAGCCTTAAAAGCGCTGACTTGCTTGCCAAACAAGGGGCAGCAGGTGAATTCATAGGACTCTCTTTCGGTATACTTCACGAAAGCGGAAAAGAAATAATCCGACGCAAGCTAGCAGAGGAGCACGAGACGCTTCCTAGATATTCCGGTACCTGACAACATACTGATGCTTTCAGGACTGAGCAGATAGAAACTATGAAAAATCAAAGGATTAGTCATTGGGTACTGTGACCTGAATAAGCATAAATATAGGCTGGGAATCCAGGAAAGCCGGGAAGAAGAGGAAACTCTTCAACAGCTACTGTGTACATGCGAAGCATACAAATTTGGGAAGCCTGTGCTTCCTGAAGCTCTGCTCTAGAGCATCCCCTGGTTGAAACTCTTGGACCTCATAGAAGAGACAGGAGTACATAGGGAGTAAAACATTTAGAAGCGCACAAATAGACCACGGAGACCATAGTGCAGGGAGGCTAAGCGACACCTCATGAGGGAAAAAAAATCTGGTTGATGACGGATGCTAGGAAGATTTCTTTTTTATTATCTCCAAGTCTTAAGATCTTCCAGTTTCAGTAGTTGACTTCATTTGGTTCTTTTTAAGATACACCCAAAACCCAAAATATTTTGATCCAGACCTTCCTAGACTTGAAAGAATATTTGATTGCATCTTTCATAGATCCTGCCAGGGAAAAATCACGTTAACGGATATGGGCACAAAACGGTCATGAAACAAAGAAACAGTTGCACGGTTATAGGCAGCAAGTTTTAAATAATTTAAGAAAAAGCTTATATATAAATAGAAGATTTAACTTAGAGCACTTATGCATAGCTGTATCGCAGCTGAAGTCTGAATTTTATTTTTGAGGCCACAGGCTATTTTTCGTGCGCCCTATGATCTAAATTTTGATTTAACGGATTGTAGCAAAGAATTCAAAAAACAAAAATTCCATTTCGATATATCTTGAACGTTCTTTGATACGAGAAGTTCATTAGAGAGATCAAAAACAACCCAGATAAAATGATATAACATTTATCAAACGCCTAAAGAGCAAACTGGGTATATATTGCTTATTAAAAAGGGCAAATAACATGTGCTTGAAGATAAAGAGAATAAATATTTAAAGCAGAATATCTAAAATTAAATAGCTTACATATTGATATAAGAACAAAAATAATTCCAGTTAATAAAGGAGAGAAATAGAGAAAATTCATAACTAGAAAAGTAGTAAAGAATTAATTGATATAAAAATAGTCTATCGGTTAAGAGAGAACACATACATTTTAAAGCTCATCAATTACTTAAAGGTTAACTCTAAAACGCAAAGAGTTTTTAAATTAGTCGAAGGTTATGTAAACTTGATCTAAAACCTCTTGTTTATATTCAAATTCACCCATTTTCGAATGGGGAGTATGCTTGACACTTCATTTAAGTGGCGAAAACCTCGAATATTGCAGAATATTCCATGCAATGCACTAACCGAATCATAATTTTTGATAAACGCGGTCTGCCCAAAGAAACGCTCCATAATGACTAAATTCCCAAGAGCCAGACTATCTATTGTTTTCCCCCATGTCCCTCAGATTCGTTGTGTTCATGTAATAAGCTAAGTAAGTATAAACTTTTACTTAAACTAAATTGATTTTAATTTTTTTAAATATTCTCTATACAGTTTGTAATTTAATACACGATATTAGCTTAGTACATTCTTCAGATCATTTATAATATACATTAACGATATACTTTAAAACACCCTTTTGTTTTAAACATCTCATCTAAAAAATATTATTAACAGGAAATTTGTCCCACTACCACTTTACACGCCTTCTCCACTTTTAACAATATTATTTGCGTGTTTTTTCTTTCTTTTTATAAGTGAAACTTCACCCTTACCGTATTCGGTTCCCCTACGGACTGTTAAATTTACCGTGCGCCGAGGACGTGCCGCGTGCACAGAATAACCAACCTCATAAATTTTCTTATGATATTGTTGGCATTCGGTGCACCGAGTCGTTACAAACCGTTATTCTATAGGAGAGCAAATTGATTCCTCGTATAACTTATGTATTCTATTAAGTAACAATAATATCATCTGCATGTGTCGTAATTTATAAATATAAATATTTGTTTAAATAGTGAATAAAATTATTCGAAAAAAATTATCTACATTTATTTAAGGCAAACGTTTAATTTATGAAGTTTAACAATTTTTAGTGATAAAATAAATTAAAAAGTCGTCAAAAGTTAATATTAATATTCAATTAATAAATCTCTTGGTTTCATCTGATTTGTTAGATAAAAACTTTTCATTCAATTATGGACAATTGATGACAATCTGGTGTTCAGGGTTTTATCAGTTTCTGTCATAAAATATAGAACTTCGAATTTAAAATTTTACGTCTTAAGATACTCGCTATCTTATTACCGTTTTATTACTATTTTTATTACATTTATTTTCCAAATCAATCACAAAGTATTGCCATCGTTTGCTGCTCTTATTATATTTTTCTAGTTTTATTTCGAACAAATCATGTTAATTTTCATTTGATGTAGCTTAGACCTTATATACTGTAAATTGAGTCGTTTACTTATAACTGTAATAGTTTTGTAAACTCTTTAATAACAATTAATTATAACCACACATAGAGTATACACACCCATAATATATATAATTTTATACTTACATTACTGTCGCTCTTATAAAGTACAGAAAATAATTGCACAAAATTTAGTAACCCCACCTAAATGAAAAATTCATATTTATATATTCAAATTTTTAATCCAATATAAATATGGATTATTAATGGTTGCCACCATTCTCTGTATTTATTAACTTCTTTTATGAATGAAAATACATTTCCCCTTAATTTATTATACATGAAATGTACTTGTTAATTAATTTTTACTCAAGGGTGATGCATTGCGCTGTTGGTATCGTGCGTAATGAAATCACGTAACAAATATTTGTTTTGGTTATGAAATTGTGAAGTCCGTAGTGCGCCCCTGTTGTAATTTCCTGGCAGATATAAGTTCAGCCGGGTCCGCAGGGTTGAAATTTTTTTAAACCCGCCGAGATGTACGTGTCCTAAAAAAAACGCGAGGGTGTATAATTTAAAAACAAATTCAATTTTACTTAAATGTACAAAAAAATGAATACGCTTATCAAGTTTGTAATTATTAGATAATATTATACACACTTGTTTTTGTGATATTGATTGAATTGATTTTAAGTGAAATGAACATATCCGCTGACTACGGCTATAAAAAGTAATTGCATTGTTGGGATTCTGCAAATGGCCGTTGCCGATCGGAAACGACGTAAATTAAATTTAAAATTGTGCGCAATTTCGCCGACAATTATTTCCGCGTTTCGCACAGAGGACGGCCACCGCGAACATTTGGCTGCGGTTGTCAGAAATACCTACGCAATTAAGTTTGGTTGTTACCTTCGATTAAACATTCAGGATGAACACGATCGGGCAGAAAATAAAACGGACCGACAGTAAATACACAATTTGCAATTAAACTAGTTTGTTGACTATGACAGAGAATGAAACAGAATGGTAAAGAAGAAAATCAATATACTCGATGATATTATCAAACTTTGGTATATTTAAATGTATTTGAATATTATTATATAATATTAATTTCTTTTAAAAATTTTAAATTTATATTAATAAATAAAATATGCAATCGCCCTATTATCAGACATATTTAATAACATGCTTTTTAGTTAGAATCTAAACAAGAATTATACAAGGGGTGTTCAAATGATAATGTAAGAAATGGCACTGTAGGTATAGGTTTGAAGCTAGACCCTCCGCCTCTTGAATGCGGGCTCATATAGTCTTCTGTCCATCTTATGTTGAGGCTAGTGACACTTTCATATTGCGAAGAAGTCAGCTTCTTCGGCTTGCCACCATGACCTTCCAATTGAAGACCATCAGCTTTCGAGCTCAATTGTCTGTTAGATATGTAGCTTGACAGTCTAGTAAGAGGGCTGTAAGGCATTTTGTACAGCAGTCAAGTGCGACCTACACTTCCTCTAGATGCCCGCAAGGGTCCTACGGGTATCGGATGCAAACTGAAGCGGACGCAGAGTTTTTGAATCCCGCTAGTTGGAGTCTGGTGTTGGGATGGGTTTCGACAATAATTTCGTAGAAGTAATTTAGGCCAAAAGGTAGGCAAAAGTAGTCCCACAAATGCGGATATAAATAAAGCCTTTATTTAAACCTGCTCACTTTGAGAATATGTTTTTTCCTAGAGCCTCCGAATTTAAAACAGCTACTGCACTTTTTGCACCATTTCAATGTCCCATAGTTTTCTCTGGGTCATCTACTGCCACTCCTCCCCCCCCCCAAAGTCTCAAACGCCCTCAAGGGGCCATTGAGAACCTATGATTTAAAGAATTCACTATAGGCACAAGCACAACGACTCCATCAATATTGTTTCCCAAAACTCATGTGTCTAAGAGGAGATCCAGTCCTTTACAGCTTCCTTGAGTTCATCGTGAGATCTGAAGCTTTGCCTGCACTTTAACCGTTAACTCCATGTGTACTATAAGGCACTTCAAAGACCACTAAAGTCGAGCACAATAGAACCATAAACGCCATGTGTACTGCAAGACACTCGAAATTTACACTATAGACATGAGCACAACGATTCCTCGATTCTGTTTTCCCAAAACTCATGTAGCTGTGACGAGCCCTAGTCTTTCACAGCATCATTGAGTTCATCATCATCTCCATGCATGAGATGCGAGACACTCCGAAAGGCGATTTTGCTTTCCCAAAATCCATGTAGCTGTGACGAGACTCAATCCTTTGCGGCTTTCTTGGATTCGTCGTCCGAATTAACCCATTGCCTACTTTTTTTGAAATTCCCGAGCACAGAAGAACCATTAACTCCATGTGTACTGTAAGACACTCTAAAGACCAAAATAGTGGAGCTATTTACAAAGGCTGTGGTTTTGCTCTATAATAATGCGCGTTCACACGTCTCCAGAGGTGAAGTTCAAGTGGGAGCAGCTTGATCGTCCACCTTAATTGTACGATTGGGTCCACCTTACAACTGGTACATGCCGTGAAATTTGGTCCTCTAAAAAACATCTAAAAGAGCAACGCTTTAACTAGGATGACGAACTCAAGGACGCAGTGAAGGATCTGGACTCATCAAAGCTACAGGAGTTCTAGAAAGTCCGTCGAGCCCGTTGGCTCGTTAATCAGTCGAATACTTTTGCTCAGGAATACGGTGTATAATTTTAATAAAGACCTCATTGTATCCAGTATATTTTCGCACCTTTTTATTTGAACACCCCTTGTATAATTGTCATAAAAGTACGATTAATTTTCAGTAATTTTGCTTTAGGTGTGATAAAAAGTTCAATGTTTTAAATTGTCGATAATATTTTAAAATGTCAGAAAAATACCGCTTCTATTGATCTGTCTGATGGAACAATTCTAGCAGTATCTCTATATAGTTAAAGCTAAACTCTTAAAACATTCGTGTTTTATTAATTTTAAATGCAATGAAGTCTGGAAAATACATTTTATGTTTGGACTTGATTTTATGATTGCCCTAATAATTCATATTAAGTCGATTAACTTAACCAGTTTTCGTAAACATAGCTTCTTCAGAAAGTGTTATTTTTTAGTGAAAAACGATTAAAATTAAAAAAGATCTTTATTTGCAAAATAATAATAATACCTATAATAATTCTCTTTCTTCTTCCTTTTAGCATCCCAATTTTTTGAGAGTCTTTACTTCGTCATATTTTTGTCACGCTCCTTTGCACTCCTCTGCCAAATGCACACAACACGACGGTACTACTTAGGCTATAGGTGGTACGACTTAAGAAACGAATTAATTCTCATTTGTAATCACAACATTTTCCTTCTATTGCTTCTTCAACTCATTTTAATTCTACATATATATCATTACATTAAGAGAATGAAATTGCATTACGATATTTGAAACCTGATATTAATGATATTAACATAATATCATCGAATTTTATTTGTATATTAGGTTACTTGTTAGATATAGCTGCCAACAATTTTGTTGTAATTTACTTATATCTACGGCAAAATGTTATGAAACTGCTCTAAAATTTTAGAAATCTATAAGAGAAATTTCTGCAAAATTCTAAAATTCTTGATGAAACTTCTGGAAATTAAAAGTTTTGAAATATGAAAGAAATATGGTTAAACAAATTTAGAACCCTCTTGTAAAATTCTTATAATTTAGAAGGAAAACTACTGAACAATTTGGAAGAGAAACTGAAAAAATTTGATAGAATAAAACAAGAACTGCTGGATGATTTTATTAATCTAAAAAATATTGTAGTACTCTCGAAGATAATTCCCACAATTTGGAAGAAAAAATCATGAAAAAAATCATTTAAGATAAACTAAACAATAGTAGAAAATCCTAAAAAAAAGTTATGTAGTCTAGAACAGAATTTCCCACATAATAAAGCATGATAAGGTAAAGTAATATTCTAGAATGCTCAAGAAAAATTTTAGAAATCTAGATAAAAATGGAAATCTTTAAGAGAAACTAGGAAATATTCTTATAGAAATTTTGGGAAATTTAAGATACCTGAAAAAAAAAATTGTAAGAAAATGGAAAATTTTAAGAATTTTAACTAGGAAATATTCTTATAGAAATTCTGGAAAATTCAAGATACCTGAAAAAATAATTGTTAGAAAATGTAAAATTTGAAGACGTTCTAGAACATAAAATATAAAAAGTATTTTTGAAACATTCCTAAAATATTTCTGAAATGAATAAAACTATTGAGAAAACTTCTAGTAACCTGGAAGAGAAGAAGTGAAAATACTGTGATAGAATAAAACGAGAGAAACAAATAATTAGAAAAAACACGAAAAATTTCTTAAATTTCGTAAAAAAAGATACAACGGAAGAAACATTGTTGAAAAATTTTAGAATCCTCAAAGAAAATTCTTGGAGATATATTTCTTAAAATTCTAAAAAAATGGTAGAAAAGAAAAGATTCTAAAAAATCTCCGACAAAACAAATTATAAAACTTAATAATAAAAGAGTAGTTGATGCAAAATTCTAGAGATCTAGATAAATTTTACAACCCTGATTTGGAAGATTAAAAAAATCTATAAAGCATTTTATTGACAAATTCTGATAAAATAAAGCAAGGAGTTGTAGGGAATTCTAAAAATCTAGAAGAGGAATGACTGAAAAAATTACATTTTAAAGACCGAAAAAGATATGACAGAAAGTTCTCAAAAGTACATAAATAATTTATGCAATACAGAAAAGAAATTCTAGGAAAATTCAAGATGGAAAATTTGAAGACGTTCTAGAACATAAAATATAAAAAGTATTTTTGAAACAGTTTTAAAATATTTCTGAAATGAAGAAAACTATTGAGGAAACTTCTAGTAACCTAGAAGCAGTGGAAATATTGTGATAGAATAAAACGAGAGAAACAAATATGAAGTTAGAAAAAACACGAAAAATTTCGTAAATTTAGATAAATGGAAGAAACATTGTTGAAAAAATGTAGAATGCTCAAAGAAAATCCTTGGAGATAGATTTCTGAAAATTCTAAAAAAAATGGTAGAAAAGAAAAGTTTCTAAAAAACCTCGGATAAAACAAATTTCATTATAAAACTTAGTAATAAAAGAGTAGTTGATGCAAAATTCTAGAGATCTAAATAAATTTTACAACCCTGATAGAAAATTCCGAGAGTTTAAAAGATTAAAAAAATCTATAAGGAATTTATTAACAAATTCTGATAAAGTAAAGCAGGAAGTTGTGGGAAATTCTAAAAATCTACAAGAGGAATGAGTGAAAAAAATAAATTTTAAAGGCCAAGAAAGATATGACAGAAAGTTCTCAAAAGTACATAAATAATTTCTGTAATACAGAAAAGAAATTCTAGGAATTTGGAAGGGAATATGCTGGAAAATTTCAGAAAACTTGAAGAGAAATTGCTGAAAACTTCTGATAGAATAAAAAACAATTGGGACGGGCCCCCAATCGCGCCAACAGCGAAATGCCTCACTGATATCTTCAAACAGAATAATCTCAAGATGCTAAAACAACTTTGGGACAACACCTCAGGCTGCAGACAGGCCAAAGAAGCAATACGCTCACCCAATCTGAGGAAGGAAACACTTGTTTACTATGGGACTGTTGGAAACGCACGTAAGCCTCAGTGGGCTCTTTGTGCGTCCCCTCATCTTAGTCCGCATTCCTTCCTACAGTCAAGTTAACCCAAGACAGTGACAAACACCAGGACTGCAGCAAGAGGGACTTAGGATGTCTGATGACTTTAGATATCCCTCTCCCATTGTGGATTTGCGTAGGTTGAAGACTAGAAGAACATGCTCTGCAGTCTCCTCTTTCTCTTTACACCCTCTGCAGATGGGACTAGATTGTAGTCGCAGTTTTTTCAGGTAAGATCCTAAATTTCTGTGTCCTGTTAGGAGTACTACGACCTTCCGTAGGTTTTCTCTGGACAGTTGCATACAGTATTTGGCCGTTTTGGTGTTCATTGCGATGAAGGTTTTCGAGACCCTGCAGCCAGGTTTGTCATCCCATCGCTCTTTGTAGCATCTGGTTGATTTTTTAGTAGAGTAATCAAGTCTTGCAGGGAGAACGGCAAGTAGAAGTCCGGCCAGCAAATCGTTCTTCCGGATGCTTTCTTCGCCAAACCATCTTCTATTCTGTTATATCTGGTGTTGTGTGTTTTTATCTACCATAGGTTATTCTTATTATCAAGGCTTCGCAACATTCTAGCGTTATTGCTGAGGTACTTTTACAGCTAGCAATTTTAGTAGTTTTAAGCAATGACCGTGAAATGAAGGTGCGGTATGTTCAGCAAGTGGTGGCCCTCTTTCTTATCCAGCAACTTAAATATGCTAAATCCCTTGTTTAGATTGTACTGATGATTCTTGCACTATTATTTGTGCTGATCAGAAGGATTACTAACATCGTTCTGAAATGAACAACGAGTTCTGCGATATTAACCAAACCCATAGGTTCCCAGCCAGGTGGTAAGGTGATAGATAAAGATTCTGGTAGTATCCGATATTTTATTTACCCCTAATATTATTAATACTTAATCAAGAAATACTAAACAGTGTACACGGAAATAACGAGAGGTCTCTTCCGGAAAATATAATGACTCCCACAGGTGTAATCGATTAAGTCGCAGTTTTGGGAAAACTTCTTCCATAAAAATCAATAAAGACTTTTTACTCTAAATTTTAATTTCATTTCTTTTAAGTCGTTTCAAATACTTGCTATCTCCAATGTGTAATCTTTGGATATGGATAAATCTCTTAATTCTTTGATAGATTACACTGTAATAAAATAATTCTGCATATATTTTCTTTGTGCCTTAAACTTAATTTTAGTTATTTCATAAATTTAGAAGTAAGAAATTACTTAGCTCATGAAGTCCAAACGTTTCTTCTTTATGTTTAATTTGTAGGACACTTTTCTAAGAAATAGTCTGCAGAAAAGTCTTGGTTCTTCTTGTAATGAAATACTGAATTATTCCTTATAACGTTTTATCTACAACTTAACCAACGTTACCAATTTTAAGAAAAATATTCATTTCAAATCTCCATAATGAGCGTTCGTGAATTTAGACAAATTAATTATAGTCTAGTCTGAAATTGTTGCCTTTGAGATATAATTAAAGGTTGGGCCAATCATTTAGAGAACCAAGCTCATTTACAAACAGTCGGAAGCTTAATTAAACACGTTGGAAGGATCAAGTGATCAATGGTCAACCTCCACAACTATTTTTTTATATCTTATTTACAAACACACTAAAGCTTAATTAGACTCGCTGGAAGAATCAAGTGATCGATGGCCAACCACCATAACTGTTTTTTGACATCTTATAATGAACGAACTTAACGTCCTTAATCTTAATCCTCTATTAACAAATTAACTCTTCTGGTCTGTTACGCTCCTCATAATTGGTAAACACTTTAAATCTTTTGATGATTAATGGATATTTATAAAGAATAGTTTTATTTATAGTCCTTCCTTTCATCGATCCCATACTTTTGCAATAATAAATAACTCTTCATTTTCTCTTTACCAATAATAGTTTATCAAAATATTTACATCAATTGTAGCTATTTTAAATCTTCACTCTCATGAAACTTATGATAAAGCAATATATCAGTATTAAATGAAATATCGAGTCACATCGTGAACGAAATGTACATTTGCTATTAATAAATTTTGTAAAGAAATCATTTAATAGTGTAGTGCATCTTCACGTAACTCAACAATAATTAAACGATACTTCAGTGACCTCTTAATTGCTTGTTTGATACAAAATGAACTTTTTGATTGTTAAAATAGAAATAAGAATAAAATCCGTTAAATCTTTTGTAAATATATAAAGCTGTTAGTAATTTTGTGATCCTTTTTGATTATCGAGGAAGAAAAACAGACGAGAGTTTTCGAAAAATTGTATTAGTGCTTGGCATCCAAAAATAGTTTCCTTTGCTGTTGCTTGTACTTGTCAAAAGTGTTACCATCATCCTACTAAAATAAACAAGAAGATCTAACGTTGATATTTTAGTTTTTTCTATTTTCCATGTTGATATATTCAGTTTCCTAACACGTGTTTTGGTATGGCTTAACTATTATCAGAGCAGATTACAATGAATTCTATTAAACGATGGCTTCAATCTAGTATGATTTGACTAACAAGTATACTATACTATTTTTTCAGACTTCTTCTTAATGTAGATGATGCTTTTGTTGTATGACTTATACCAAAAAAAATATATATATATTGTTCTAACATATTTTATATCTAATCTGACAATTAATGGATGATTTTTTATTGTTGAAGAAAGACGCACAAAGCTGTAAACAATCTTTTTATTAATTTTATTATGCCGATCTTTAGATTATAAATCTCACTACATTCAATAAATTCTGTAGCTTTTTTTAAAGAAAACTATATTTTTTAAATTTTTAATAATTGATGTTTTTTTTTCTAATCTGAAATCTTTTAAATAACTACGATTAAACGATCTGCTATTTTCTTCGTAATAAAACTATGTACACTTTATTACATCCTTTCTTTAGAGTAATTAATATCTATCTTAACTTTAAGACCATACTAACGATATATAATTTTTTCAATAAATACTATGTATTTTTTTAAATCGTTAGAATCTATCTAAATATTATTGAGTATCATGGCTAACTGAACACAAACAAAATTGGAGATAGTATCAGGCTGCGTCAATTTAGAAGCCACGTACTAAGTAAGGGGCAAAGTTTGCCTCTTGACGGTGTAAATGGAATTATCGGAGCTTACACTTGCTTCATAGATTTCTCTGTGTTTACAGATGGCGCATCCGGTGGAACATGTATACCTTTAGTCAGCCCCACCACGCTGATGCTGTCAAGCAGAGGAAGGGTCCGCCTCTACCAAAATCCTCAGAACCCGCTATCGTCGGCACCGCAGATAGGACCGCCACCCCATCTGGCCGGTTATCTAGCGCCAGAGTACCGACCCGGCAAACATGTCACGGACACAGAAGCAGAAAAGGTAAGTAATTGAGATATCAATTAATACTGAGCTCAAAAATTGTTTATTAATTTATAAAAAATAGTTATTTAAGGTACAAGTGTAAAAAGTGATGCTTTATTGCACGAACTGGCATTTAAAAACACGAGCGAGGAACGAGCGAGTTTTTTTAAAGCCAGGAGTGCAATAAAGAAACTTTTTACACGTGTGCCTTACAAAATTTCATCTTGGATCGTAAAGGATTTCAAAGAATATATTCTTATGAGTAATATTTTAATGTCATTTCAATAATTCAATTAATGAAAACATATTTTACCCGCAGTGCACTAATGAAAGCGTTACTTAGCAACCAGTAAACAAGTTGCACAAATATCGGCCGTATTATTATTTATGGAAAAAATGTTCGCTTTATTGTAATCGCTTCGACTTGCATTAAATGGAATCTTTGGTGTTCCTAAATCTGCCATTTCGTTTGTATTATATATTTTATTCATAGTTTATTAGTTATTTGTATCAATTAATAAAAAAATTAAGTTTTTCCTCGAAAATTTGTGCTATTCATTCATCTGTCAAATTTGACACTTCTGTGCAATAAAAACAGTTTGACATTACCGTGCAATAAAAACGTAAAAAAGCACTAGTGCTTTAAAAAGCCACTTTTACAATGAAAAATTATGCAAAAAGCGTCTACTTTCTGTACGATCGTAGATAAAGAAACTTAGAAGTAGCAATTAAAGGCCAATTTTAAATATTTTGTTTGGTCTTCATTAGATATCTTAAAGCGCAGTTGAAGACAGTTTTTCTTTAATGATAATAAACTGACAAAGGATGAAATAATCCATAAAGAAGTTTAATTTATAAAACATCTGCAGACACGTGTTTCGATCTATAGGATCTCATCAGTACAGCTTTAATGTATACTTAAAAATTTAAAATTATACTATTTTAGGATCTGAACCATTTCTAGAAATGATCTTATCTTATATAAACACAAAACTGTATTTTTATTTTCTTCAATGCATTATGATCGTATGTGAAGCGGTTAAATTAATTACAATTGAAATATTTATATATTATTCTTTACATGTAATTTGCTACAATTTAAACAACATGCCATTAAACGTTGTAATTACAGACAAGTAGACAATAAATAACACGTCGAGCAGAATCTGATATGCCGCTTGTGAATTGTTGTTAAGTGTATAATTCAAAGTAAATTTAATCAGACGGCGAGAAAACTTGACGTTTAAGAGGGACCTTCGGCTCGCTCGCGCCGTGGATGTCGAGATTTATTTGGACTTTTATTGTTATTGCTTCAATTCTGTAAAGTGGGCAAAAGATTAGACTAATATAGCGTGTCCCGGTGGAACAGAAGGCGGATTTATTTTTCGCTGCACGAAAAGGCTTCCTCGTATTACGTTCCGAAATAGAGAAGTTATTCATTTGTTATTTTTATGAACGGTGAGGCATGTCGAGATTATGATTATTGAAAATCTCAGGAAGTTAAGTAAGTAGGGACAGATCGTTTTTAATCTATGCATTTGGAAACAAGATTACTGAAATAAATCAAATCATTAAAGTAACAATATTTTATTATACGAGGCTTACTTTTTATATTTTTGGTAGGTACTACTATCTAAGAACTAATGACTCTACCATAAAATTCAATAAATTTTTCAGTAGAATTACTCAGAAGGTTTTAATACCTATGTTTAATTTGTGTTGTTTGCACTAATATGAAAAAATAATGTCGACCACGATTTCACGATTTTTTCTTTCAACGTGCCTTGATGAACTTAAATTGGTGATGAAACACCATCAAAAACTACAATATTGTTGGTGTGCGGATGTCAGTCATGGCTGTAGTTCGCTTAGTGATAAATTTTATGATGGTCGTTCACAAGAAATCGGTTGTTGATCGAAAAATCCTTAATGCTCTGCATGATCTGATTTTGCAAATTAGTCATGTGACTCATCGTGACATAAAGGCACCTTTGTCATTAGTGGAGCTAGCAAACATTTAATATTGTATGAACTTTCTTCTCCAAACTGCTAAAATATTCGAGTAATTTTTGTAAAATTTGGAAATTTTCCTACCATTTCTTATTTGGCACTCAAAAAAATATTTTTGGTGAATCTAAAATAATTCAACAGTCGCTCAATTCGATTAGTTAAACACCGGAAAAGCGCTTGGAAAACTGATTCAAGTGCATGCAAAAATCTATCGATCTTAATTATAATTATTCTGAAAAACTATAAATCCATGCACAATGATTACTTTCTTTTTTTTGTTATCTACTCTCGAAATATAAAAATCAACCCCTTGCAACCAAATTGTATGTTCATTATTAATAACTATAGGGAAAAATCAAAATTATTGATATGTGGGTCTACAGATGGATGTTAAATTTTTTTTGGGGGAACCAAATGGTTCTAGAAAGAATGAACAGAGAACTGGAATTCCTATTCAGCATAAAAGAGAAGGCAAAATTGTGGGACGTAGAAGCGTAGGCCGTCGCAGAATCTCATAGTTGTGCAACCAACGGGATTGGTTTAAACTATCGTCTATTGAATTATTCCGCGCAGCCATCTTTAAAGTACGGATTGCCATGTTGATCAACAATCTCCGAGGAAGGCGCTGAATAGAAAAAGAAGATAGAGAAAATAAGAGTTTGTAACATTTCGTATATTATAAAAAGGTTTTTATTAATAAAAAATATATGTAAAGTGTGGAATGTGGAAAGTGGACGATAGGTGTAATAAGGCTAAGCTGATAGGTGGCCAAGGTGGTACGGCTGAGCTGGAGCCGGTAGTGGTCTCGAGGGAGAGGCTTGCAATAGTCTTGACTCGCGATGAGAAAGAATAGTTTTGTTTCTCTCTTGCGTATGGGGTAGATCAGCTGCAGGTCCTCTTAGTCTCTAATAAATGGTGTGAGAGCTGAGGTGTGGAAAGTTTCTATCGTGATGCCTGAATACTCTAGTCTAGCAACTTTAACATGGCTGCTCCTTTTCTTTGTGGAATAACGTTGGGCTCTCTGCGATTGGGTGCTAATTTTGATGTAGATGGGTCATTGGATCCACTTGGTAGATTGGTAACGATCGAGATGTGATTGCTAAGTAAATAAATGGGCATAGAGCGATGAGCAGTATCAGCGTAAATCTTTCGCCTGTCTTAGCTTTAATCGGCTACGCGATGAGTGGCTGCAAAAGTGTCGGTGAGGCTTTGTAGATGCGACGTCTCTACGACAACGAAGTTTTCACAATCCATGATAGTTCGGAGGTCGCGGCTGATTTTTTCAGCTGTTCTTAATTCTCATCCGAAGGTTAGATAGGCAAGGTAGTATCTAGTGCTGCTGGTGAGGTGGTTGTTCATGGAAAACCAGATTGCAAGTAGTGCTGTGGGCCAGGCATTATGATGCTTTTTTCAGGAGAATGATATGTGACTTCATATCTCGATTCTTTCTATCCACCGTGTTCGTTTGGGAATGTTAGAAGACGATGAATTTGTGTTCTATCGTGAACATTACTTGATGTATTACCGCGCTGAAAAATTGTGTGCCGTTAACTCACCTTCAGTGGTGGGAAGAAAACGTCGTGTATGAGGCAGTGGCGCATTCGAGCCCGATGGCTTTCTGGATAATTTCCACCGATCTGCTGATAATTGTCTATCTTTCTAGAGGCTTAGGTAATGGTCAGAACAGGTGAAATGAAATTGATTTGAAATGCTAATTTGCAGATAATGTCTGTGTCAGCCAGTAGGTTTCAGATTGCTGGGTCTATACCTTTGACACTCAATACAGTTTTTAAGTGTTTTGCTTTGTCTTCTCGCACCATATTTAAAAATGAAGGCAGGAAAGACGGAGTTATATGCCTTCTAATCAGTAATGGACTGCCAGTGGGGCTGTCGCAGAATGGTTCCAAATGCATCTTAACCCTTTCAGCAGTGTATTTTTAAATTTGAAAAAAAAAAATTTTTTGTTAATTATTATTGATGGGGGGCTTCTTAAGACCATAAATACCAAATTTGAACTCATTTGCTTAATTAGTATAGGAATTAATTAGTGGTTGCATTTTAGCTTTAGGACCTGCTTAAAGCTAAAATATGCTAAAAATGAAAACACACATTTATTCTAATAAACTTAGTTTCGTACATAAACACAAACATAATTTATTTAATATGAAATTTTTTGAAACAATTCCTAAATTTGGACAAGCAGAGGGACACCGCAAATAGATTGTTGAGGTTGTCGGCATCCATCTCGCACGACTTTATAAAACACTTATTTACACACAACACAAGTCAAGTAATGACGTAAACTGTGCATGTATTTTGTTTAGGAAGCTTTGTTGAAGTAACATCTAGTGATAAACAGCAAAAATATGGATTGTCATAGTAGTTAAAGACATGTAAATGTTGCGGTGGCAATGCCACCGCCAGTTCCGAAAGGATTAATAAAAAATTCACAAAAACAATATAAGTTTTTAATGATAAACAATATTTTTAATGCAATAAATAAAACTATGTAATTACATAATTGTATGTTTCTCGAACTTACACAAACTTTAACATCAAAATTCTTTGTCTGACGAATGCGCAAATACGTCGCTGCTCTCTATTTTTACGCTCGGCGCTTTCAACATCTCCACAGCTTCAGCATCTAACGCCTTCAGCTGCTTTAATGGCAATTTGCAGAGGCTCGATATAACCGGGTCTTAGGCTACCAAAACTCTCTGAAATACGTCCTCAATATTCTTCACACGGCTACATTTTCGCCCGAAATTGATATATTTTAATGATTTTGTTGCAAGACTCCTACGCTTCTTCTGACATTTGTCCAATAGGCAGGATCGATGATTCCATAATATTGATGCTGTAATTGGCATGCAGAACCAGGAATGTAGTGTGCACAGTTTTCTTGGTAGTTTGCGAGGTTCACGTTGAACCCGCAAGTAAGAACTTGTAGCACAACGTGAAATCTTTTGATCAAACTCCAGTCCAGTTATCGAGGCCGTAATTTCCGCATTCTCAAAAAAACCACAATTGCTGACGGAATGTTCTGAATGTGTTTTCTCTCTCCCTTATCCTCGCTGCGGTCTTGCCACGTCTTTACATCGAGCTTGTAGGAGATGTGCAAAACGGCTTCAAAAAACCGAATCCAAGCATACAAACTTTAATCTTTAATCGGTTTCTTTAGTATGCCATCAATATCGTTGAACTGCTTCTAAGTGCAGTGGCAAAGATAGCACCTCATACTCGAAGCAGTGTCGGTCAAGGCATTGCAAACCTTTCCATATACCATGCGTGGTGAGAGATAAAATATATGACACATTTAGTTCCTTTCTGTCAACAATTGTTTGAAAAGGTATCAAGTTGCTCTCTTGCTGTTCAATGTCATCTACCACAAGTTTCGTCGAATCAGCAGTTTCATGCAGAAAATCGATTTTCAGAGGGTGACAAAATCTAGGAGTTAGCTGACGCGGATTTTTCCAGATAACGATATCTCCCTGCGCAGTTACAATCTGAAGTGGCACGAGAGAAACAAAAAATATATTTATTATATTCCCCATCGAATTTCTGTTTAAACGTGCTTTGTCCTGATGTTCGGTCGCATCCCCATTTACAGATCAAATTGAGTTGTAAAGATCGTCGGCGAGGCTGAGAATGACATCTTCTTGGACCAGCAATATTCTTTGCATGGCTTGAAGTTTTACATTAGTACTACTCTCTGGGATAGGCATATTAATAGGAGGGAGTAACATTCTTTTTTTGCGCTCAAAGCATTTTTAAGATGGATATAAATTACAGTTATGATTAATACTCGATCCTCTGATGAAACTATTTTTTGGCAGTCCGTTGTCAATAAGTAGCGATAGAGCCTCATCTTTGGTCAATTGTTTTTTGCGAACAGCATGTAAGGAGTCAATATTTAGTTACTGAGCTTGGACTCCCTTCGGCAATCCCTTTCACCACTTTCGCTGCATCCACGTTTCCTGACTTGCGAAAGCTCATCTGCATTGCGTAGGCGAGCTCCTCTATGTCGTGTTCGTCTCACGTATTCTGTGTTCTCCTCCATTTAGAGCTCTCTCTGCACGCTTGAAAATCAGTGGATTAGATGCCCATAGGTCACTGGTTCATATCCGGTTCGAAGGACCAAAATGTTACTACTTTCGTCGTGAATGTTTATCGAAGGACCAATTTGCAACTTGTTGAAAATTGCAAATAATTAATGTTTTAATCGAATTAAGACGTATATTCAAAGGCACCAATATATACAAAAATATACAAAGTGTAAAAACTAATTAATGTCGCGACCGTGTTTTGATGTGTTCTCTTCAACGTTTCGAGTTGATCTCTCCTTATCCTCTTTTTGCAATTCATCTCCGGGGTTGAGGGTGGTGTCTAAGGTTGGGTGGTGGTAATGTGACGTATTCTGATTGGTTATTGATAAACCGTGATTACCACCACCCCAACACTGTTGTCAAACTTCTGCAACCGCATCTCGGAGTGAACGGGTCTGCCGCGCGGATGTTTAGAATTCCCGGTAAGCCGGAATCCTCCTTAAGCCGTTTTATGACGCATTGTCCGCTCGCGCACTTTCGGAATAACACCATAAAACTAAGCCGTCTTTTGAAAACTATATACATGTAATATAATTATATACATAAAGGGCCGTTACTCAGAACGGACCCTGGTCAAATAAAAATATATGTTAATGAGAAGGGTCGGGGTTGCAACGAACCAGGTAAAGTCGCAACACGTACGTTAGTGTGGTTTTGGCTTTACTGCAACTAGCTTCTGCGTTCTTACCGGCCCTGCAAAAATCAATGTCATTTAGACGTTTTAAAAAGAAAACTGATTTTATTATGAATATTTTTTATAGGGACATCTACCTTGCACTTTGACGTTTAGCCACAATTCATCATTCAAAAAATCTGTTTTCTATCCTTTTGCTCTCAGTGAATTTCATGTGAACTTTATGGAAAAGTTTCCGCAAGACATCTTTTCTAGACGCAGACAAAGTGATCGGTTTTTGGGTAGGGTGTTTAGTTGTTTTTCGACTAACTCCAAAAGAGCATTGTCGACTTGAGACAGACCGTTCTTAATTATGTCGAAAATTGCGATTTTTTTCAAACATATCTTGGATTCTGCAGATGTACCTGAAAACAAGTGTAATTGCGAATTATGAATTTCTGAAATTATTTTCAATCTTGAATTATTATTCTACATAAGTTTTGAAAACACGTTTCAAACAACTGTTTCAATCTAATCATCATCTCTAATTTCATAACAACCAGCAGTTGTTTTTTAGAAATATTGGTAAAAACTCGTCCCTTCCGAGAGAATTACGATGACGCATAATCGTTTACATTTTCATAATTAGTAATTACAATTATAATGTAATTATGTAATTATAATTGTAAGTTATTGATTTCGTATTATTAATTATTACTAAATTATCCATAACATAAAATAAGATCAACTAAATAGAAACATTTGAATGTTATGTATTGAAATATCAATCGGGTAAGTTTGGGCAGCTGATTTCTTTTGAACTTCATTCTCCAAGGGTCAAATAATGCTACAAAAGTGGTCCGAGAGTGGGATGTCGTAAAATTTTTTTAGTTATGAACATTTAAACCTATATTTTTCACGTTACGTTAGCTAAATAACAAGAAAAATTAATTATAAACATCGAATTTTCATTTTTGTAATTTTTGGGCAGCTTTTCGGCATCATGGAATTTCTTCAGCAGATCGGGAACCTAACTTTGCAGGATACATTGCTGGCATCACGACGTTCTGGCTGTACCTGTAGAGTAAGCCTTTTCCAATGAGTATCCTTTGCTACTTCAATATACAGCGTCTTCCAACTGCAGCTGTGCTTCCAGAGCGCTGATTATTTTCCTCGTCTTCACTTTGCTTCTGATTAATGTCCGCGGCTGTTCGTCTGGGTGTATCCACCTGAATTATTTCGACTTTCATAGCTTCGTTTCTCAGACGTAATTTTTCCTTCCAAGAATGTATCTTATGGTTAGTTTGAACGGCTGTAGTTTCAAAACTCATTTCGGTGGGTGTTTATAATGTTATTAGCCAACGTTGATGGTGAGAACCCCTAAACTTTTTGAGAGTGGTACTGTTTTTGAAATCTTTGGAGTTTCTCATAATGAACCAGAATATTTTATAGTTAGCATTGCAAATTTTATTAATATGAGCTTAGCAAGTTAATTTATTATCTAACAAGACGCCCAAATCCTTGACCACATTACAGTGAGAGAGCAGATGACTGCTAATAGAGTAATTATATAATATAGGATTCTCCTTTCGGTTAAACATAATACGTGTATATTTACTAAGATTCAGTTGCAGATCATTTCTAACGCATCATGCATCAATTATCTGTAAGTCTCTCATTAACACTAGGCAATCATCTTTCGATTTAATCTCGCAGTATAATTACAAATCATTGATCTGAAAATTAATGGCCTAAGGTTAGACCCATAAAGGCACAGTACTAGTAGCAACAAATTTAGGGGGCGTAAAATCATTATGTTCCACGTATTGAGTGCGATTAAATAGGTAATACTTAATAAGGGAACATAATATAGGAGAAAACCCAAGATCAGATAGTTTCATTATTACAAGACTATGGCTAATGCTATCGAATGCTTTTTTTAAATCTAAGTATATTGTATCTACTTGCCCACATGATATAAATTAAGTGAAATTTATAAGGTTGGCATTCATTGATCGGTTGGTGCGGTGTAATATAATTAAAGATATGCTGATAGATTTTCTTTGAGATAATGCAATCAAATAGTTTAGCAAAGATGCTTATCAAGGCGATAAACCTATAATTGGTCACCTCGTTCTTATCTCCAGATTTAAAAACTGGACATATACCAGATAGTTTTCAAATATTAGGAAATGATGCAGTTGTTAAAATTAAATCTAAAATGTGTTTTAATGAAGTAACAGGACAAAGTATACAATCTTTTACAATGAAATTTTATTTTTTATTTTTTATTTTTTTAAATTCTTACCAGCTTCAGATAATTGCATAAAAACAACACTATTATAAAACATTATAGTAGAGATAAAATTATTTTTTAATGTTTAAATAACACAATGAAGTCATCAAATACATAAAAATACCAATCATTGTGTTTTCTGTATGTGTATATATGTATAGTTCTTTATAGGATAACAAATAATCTAATAAAAAAGTATCAGAAAGCGTAAAAAAGAAGAAAATCAATTTATTAGTCTCGAAATATTAGTCTTGAGAGAGCTTCAACTTTTTTGGCTTGCAATTATCGTTGGGTTTGTGCCTGACAATACGTTTTGATTTCAAATAGGACATTGTATCTTTAGCATATCTTTAGTGCAGGAACTTCCTTTAGGTCCGGTTTCGCTTCATGTCTGTCCATCAGCAACAAAATTATTGTCCATCGAGGAAATCTCACTAATAGGTTTTAATGACTAATTTTTCACTACTTTCCGCGTCAGTTATTTTGTCTGTCGTCTCCTTTTCTTTCTCATCACCTCTTTATCCCTCTTCTTAACCTTCATCTTCAAATTCTTCCTACTCCATTGCTGCTTCCTCGTCTTCTTCTGGAGAATGCTCCACAAGTTCACCATTAAGAGTTGGAAAGCTAATGGTAGGAAGTAGAGTCACTTCTTTATCATACTGCATCATCAAATTTTGATCAATTCAGAGATATCTTTAAGTTTCCTGGTCACAACAATCTCTTGAAACCACGTTTTTATATCATTAATGGGAATGGGGTAATCTTTTATAGTCAACAAGAAAAATGATTCCACGTATTGAAGCAAATACAGCCCACAATCTGTGTAATTAGTTTGCTGAGGAACCTTAACTACACCCATTTTTGCCTTGTATTCACAAGATAAATAGTCTCTCAATGTTGCTACAACACGGGCTCTACTTACTCCTGCTATTGAGTCAAATAATAGTATGCACGGTTGTTTAATAGGTATCCTCGTTTTTTTGGAGTTTCTGACGTTGTAGTCATTTATTCACCAGAATCCAATTCACTTTCATCACCCTCAGCCTCATCCTTATCACTAAGATCACTCTCATCACAGGCCTCTGTGGGTAACATCTTAACCTATAATTATATTATTGTGATACTACCAATTGTGGCAACTGTTTTTATTTACTTTTCAACTGGTTCAATTTTGTATGGTTTGTTGTCGAATGTGTGAGGACCGTTCATGGTGGCAAAGTCAATGATTGCCAGAAACCAATGGGCATATTCATTAATTGGTACTATGATAAAGTCCTTTTCAAACATATTCACGTTTTTCATCCAATCCTAAAAACGTGGAAAAGACGTGAACCTTCTCCTGACTCTTGGCAGGCAAATTTAGGACTAAATACTTCAAATAAAAATCAATGATCACGTCATTTTAATTAAGTTTGAATTACTACAAAGTAAATCCTAGCAGAAACAGGCCTGAAGACACCTTTGAGAAAGTCAAAGCAAAACTATTCACAATATCCTGTTGTGTCTCCAAATTATTGTTACAATAAGACATATTTCCAGGAATTCGAGACGATGCCTTTTTGGAACATACAAAAGACCAGAACTTCATCGGATCACTTTTCATAAACGATTCCTATTTTTCAATATATACTTGGTAATCATTAGAAATATTTATTTTAATTCTGCGGCGCAAATCTCTAATCTTAATAGTGTAGAAATCACTCAAGCGCCTATTCAGAGGTTTTAGGTATCTAGTTTTAGTACGAATCGGTGTTTTAGTAATATTTGTAAACTATAGAGGGAATTTCCTTTTTATGTTACTCTTTTTGATGGGGACACAAGTTTTGAAAATATTATTTAGCTTTAAATAAAGTTGAGAGCAAGCAATATTTGGATCCATGTTACTAATAATACAATCCCAGTTACACTTACTTGAATCTTGTGATATAAAGGAGGAAAGTTAGCATTTTTAAAGTTCAGTTGCTTCTAAGAAGACACTAAAGGATTTTTCAATGAAACATTGAGAGTAATTGGAGCATGACATTTTTCAATATTTACTATTGGATCAACCGACTCTAACACGTTGTAGTTCAAGTCACTAGTATGTAAAATCAAATCGTGGATTCTATTATTAGAATTTAATACATTATTTACCTGAAATAATTTATTATACTTAGAAAAATTGACTTATGCCGTAGTTTTTTTTAAGTATCAAAGTCATACAATTTGCTCATTTTCTCCTGAATAGACGATATTTTGACTTCAAACGTGCTAATTATGCTTTAGATTTCGACTTTAAAAGATTCCTGGTGCTTCAGGAGTAGTTTATCGAAAGTAGTTTCCAGCTGGGAAAGCTTTTTAACGTTTAGTTTGTTATAAACAGTTTTTTATTAACTAAAAGGTATTGTACAGTGTTGAATGCATTGGAAGAGATACAGTCTCTTAGTTATTTGCTTACATTTTTGTAGGTACGCGAAAGTCTTTTATTTAATTTCATATATTTTTTTGTATAAATTCATTTTACCCTTTAATATTCTAAATAATTAATTAACCGATCATTGTAAAATTGTAATTAGGTAATATTCATTATATTCATATGAGTATTTAATTAATATGCAAGCATCTTTTGTTCGTTATAAAGTGCAATTAAATCAAATTACCAATTATTGCCAGCAAATTAAAATAAATGATCATGAAATACAATGCAGGATAATCAAGACAAACTAGTTAGCTGTATACCATTCAGCAGACCGTTGCAGGTTAATACAGAAATGTGAATTTATTATATTTGCATATACATTGGTGCTAATAAATGTACATTTATATTAGTTTGTTAATAATACATAGTGTTCTGATGAAAACAATACATTTTTATTTTGAAAGAAAAGTATCCTTAAATTATATACACATTTTACTGAATGTTTACAGTGCAGCAATTAGAAAATTTATAGGAGAGATTAAATATGCCTCTTATTCTAAGTCGTTCTTTTTAAAAATTCTGAAGGATTTTTAATTCTTAAAGAATTTTAAGGATTAGAAGTTAGAAACCTATTTTTTCGGTTTGATATATCTTAAATAAAACAATTCAATAATGTCTATACTTTGTTTTTACTTAGCAAGTAAAGTTATTAACTTACAATGATTTTTAAATATTTTAAACTTTGTAAAAATCTGTATTTAATGATGATCGGGAGTTCGTGCAAACGCAGGTTCCATGGTGTAATGGTTAGCACTCTGGACTTTGAATCCAGCGATCCGAGTTCAAATCTCGGTGGAACCTAGTTATTATTTTGTGCTCAATAAATGATTGTTTTAAATCAACTTGCATAAATGTCAATTAATTTTTAAGAAAAAGAAATGTATTTATTGTATTTAATTGAAAGAACTACTTTTATTTTCAACCAATGTCAACATAGTTGATAATTAAAGTTTTAAAAACCTTTTAATGAAAGCAGTTTTTATATTTGAATTGACAAATTGTTAGATGGTATTTATTAATAAAAGCATATAAAAATATTATTTTATTAATTCAAATTTGTATATTGAATTATGAAACGATTGTTTGTTCCAGACCTTTCTTTCACTGTACAAAAACTATTTGATGACGTAAGAAATATATAATTATATATTTTTTCTGCTACATTACCTGATTGTATACCGAATAACGCCCATCATCCATGTATAGTCATTAATTTAAGACATCTGTTTTTGCTAGAGTGTTTAGTTTTTCTTAAAAGAATATTACAATAGAAAGCACTTACAGTCCACGGCCAAGACAAAATTGAAATGAAACAAATTTATTATATTTCACTTATTACAATATAATATTTGAATGAATTTTATTCTATGAACATACGCTAACCAATAACAATTTCTCTTCGGTGTGATAATTACTTTAAACTTTCCCGTGTATCGTTATGTAGAAAATAGTAGTTGTACAAGCCTTTATCTCCTGCATAATTACTAAAACTATAATTAACGCTAACGTACTCTGCATTAGAGTTGAAAGCTTCAAACCCGAACGGGTTGCTAAATAGCTCCGCCGTGCCCGCCTTTGCCGCATTTTGTAGGTTTGAAGTTTTCTGCCTTTAACGCATAATTCCTTGTTCCTTGTCAACGATAATTAACTTTAAAAGAGCAGTTTGCTTTTCTTCGGGCCCGCCTAAACAGCTAACGATATTACGACGCAACTATAATCGCGGTATAACTAAATTTTAATCTAATAAAGAATTAATAAGTTGATATTGAGGTTACACTCGGCTATGTTAAGTGACTTACCGCTATTGTCAGGAAATAATTAACACATGTCTTGCATTAAATTGTATTATGTATTCATAATTATCGGCGTCAATGCCACTTAATTATGAAAATTGATACAGTGTATACACAATAGATGTCAGATTAATACAGTCTCTATCCAAATGGAGATAGCAGTAGCATTAATACTAAAATATGTCTAAACGATTTCAAAAATAATTAAATGTTTCTAAAACGTTATTTCAATCATCACAGTTGATAGTTGGTTATTGATTGGTGTAACTTATCGGCTTTAGATATGTCTTTATTTATATAAGATGTAAATAGTGTTTTAATATGTGTAGAACTGTTTGAGTTCTGATCTTGATTGCAAAACTGTGAATTAGGCGGGATAACAGAAAAAAATCAAGCCTTATATTTTTAAAATAGTCTACAAATATATTAGTTATATTTTGAGGTTGGTTAAGTATTTAAGTACATTTTCTGGCGTTTGCGTTTAATTTCTGCTTCAATATAAGTGAAGTAATTTGAATAGTTTGCTTTATGTTTTTTAACCAGTTTCTTAAAAGCACATAATTGATTTGTTAAAATTAGTTTTGCATTTTTTCAAAACATTCAGATAATGCTGTTTAAGTAACTTCTTCAAATTCTATAATGTTCAGCACAAGCAAGGTCAGGATCGCTGAAATTAACAACAGAATCCCAAGATGTCTCAAGTAACGAAAAATTTACTTCCTGGAAATTGTAAGTTGGCTGAGCTGTCAAAAGTTTTTTACTGAGCTAAGATCAGAACCATAGCATATTATACATAATATGGATGATAACTATCTTTAAGGACACGTGGAGAATCGATTCGTTGTAGCGAGCAATTTCTCGGAACTTATCACTAAATCCAACATTCCACTGAATTTTCTCTTACAATTGTACAGTTAATTAGCTGAATGGAAGTTAATAAGTTTAGATAAACTTAACGATCTGCTACATGGTGTCTTTCATTAAAATCATCAGCTATAATACATGTATCATCAAGAAAAATATGTGATTCTATAATGCTAAACAATAGTTCATATGATGTCGTAGATTTCTGCGATAAACAACAATGACATTTTAATAGCTGTACGATCTTAACCAGAGAAAAGTTCTGCTTTCTCGTTCCTCTTCCCTACCTAAAGTCTCCTTGCACCTCTGGCACGAAATTTCTCTCTTCCACTCCCTGAGAATTCTACCACCTTTCCTATTTCTTCCCTCCTCCCCGACACTCTCTAATTGCCGCCCTCTTCCGTACACTTCTCTGTCCACTTTTTAGGTCGACCTCCACCTGCCTATTTTTCCGCCGCTCTTTAATATTTGCCTCTCTTTTATACGCTCTTAGCTCCTCCGCCCTCTTTTTTTTCTCTTCGTACATCCTAACGTACCTCCTTTTCACTTTCACCCATAACCTTCTCTCCTGAATACTAAATATACTTATTCGTAAACATACCACATCAATTTTAAATTAATTAATGCATGTACAGATCAGAAAGCACCTCCAAGGTTTTTATTATAAACGACGTAAGGCTTAACGGTCTGAATGATTTGGCATGGCTGGTCCTTGTCTGGTTTGGGTATAAATACCACCTTTACTATTTTTTATTTGTGTAAATTTCATTAATTCCTATAGAATTAAATGGTAAGAATATTTGAATGGCTCAAGATATCTTGTTTGAGGCTATGCTCCAATCTTCTTTCAACAGGTAATGAATTTCCTACTGGTCTTCATACCTGTCATCCATGTTTTTTAAATCGGGAAAATGAGTCTTTAAGAGTATATCTATTGACACCACTAGGTTGCCAGTATAACTGCCATCATTTTTTCTTCATTATTCCAGGTTGTAGTTTTGAAATAATGGAGACAAATTTTTTCAGCCTTACGGCCGTGATTGTCGATTCAATTTGTTTACAAAAGTTTCTTTACCTTTTTTGTAAGGTGAAGCTCTTTATAATAGGTTCAATCGATTTTCTGCTTTAAGTGTTGCTCTTTATTATACTCTTTTATTGCTCGAAACTTAAGTCGTACAAATTGTAATATATTTATATATTATAATAAATTATAGTGGTTAAAAACATAGTAAGTGTTTTATTCAGTGTTCATTATGAATTACCACATAGTAACGGTCGCAACCATCATTATGAATAAGTTTAGTGTTTAATATTGGTAGACCCGAAGGTATTAGCACTAGAAACCATAGTATTTCATTTATATTGATTCTTTTCTTAGTTGCTATTTTCTAGGGAAATTTTGTATTTTTTAAAGTTTGATTCCGGAATTGCTTAGACCTTTTCTTGAGATTTCTGTTTTCTAATTTGTGAGAATGTATACCTTTCAACAATATGATAACTAGTAATTAACACACAGGTACAAGAACAATTTAAGAAAGGTTTCTTTTTCAAAACAAACAGTTTTTGCAACATCTGTTTATTTGAATTGTATCAAGAAAATATGATTCTTTATGTGCGGAAAATTCGAAATAATAACGAGTAATAACTTAATTGAACACCAACAATAAAATTACCAAATTCCAAAAATTGAATTTAACAATTGAAGAAATTAATAGACAGGAATAATTGTAAATGAGAGTACATCATATGCTATGGAATACAATGATATTTGTGAAGTTATTCAGAGGCAAAAACGTGCAAGTTCTGTAATTGTTTGTTTGCTGAGGTACTTAAGTGTTGAAAATCTATATTCACTATTTAGATAATAAAACTGTTAGAAGCCACAGTGCGGCGAAATATATGTAGTGTTTACAATAAAACCAATTTAAAAATCTAACAGTTTTGTTATCTAAATTCTGTAATTGTATTCAACATTCCTAAATAAACTGGATTACAAGATGACGAAGCTCGTGTTTCTGATATTTTGCGTAGTATACTTAATTTTAACAAAAGTATACAGACTTGGTGTAAAACCCTGAAACAAAAACAAGCCAATTAAAATTAATTTCAACAATCCCGCCGAAGCAAAATTAATTTAAAAAAATCAAATAAACTAGTGAAATGACTACATTAAAAAATATTCAGATAAGAAATGATAAGACCTTAAGGCAAATTCAATTTGAAAAATCTCTTTGTGATGAGCTAACGTCAATCAAAAATGTAATTGTCATGAACTAGTATTAATTTTTTGTGATTTTAATTTACCTAATTTACAGTCATATATAACTTGTGTAAATGTTTCACTACCCAAATTGCAACCTACAATAGTGTTATGCATAAATTAACTCAGCACAACGCTGTTAAACTCTAATCAATGGATTCTTGATTTTATCATTATCGGACCAAATTTAAAGTGCCATGATTTAGGATTAGTTAATGAAGATTTGCATCATCCAGCATTACTATGTGAAGTAGATTTAACCACTGAAATAAGTTCTAATTTTAATTCCATTTCATCACTAATGTCTTATGATTTCTCCAAAGCTGATCTGAGAATATTATAAAATTGCTGCCATGATGTTCAATAATCCTAATGAGGCTTGCAGTGCTTTCTATGATTTGCTTACCAAAGTGATATCTAAATATGTTCCTATTCGAAAAAGTAATTGGAATAACAAATTTTCTCCATAGTTTGGTCTAAGAAAGTTGATAAAGAGTAAAAATCGTGGCATTAAAAAAAAGAGATTTGATTCTTTAAAATTAACAAATTAGTCGAGTATAAGGCGTGAAATTTATGATCGTATTAAAATTGATCATAAAAATTATATAAATCAAATAGAACAAAATATATTACGTGAACCGAAAAAAAAAATTATGTTAAGATAAAAGAGTCAACTACACGAATTCCCGGAAATATATGCATTTGAATGGAATCAAACTTACTAATCCTAAAGCCATTGTTGATTCTTACGCTAAAATTTTTAAAAGTGTGTACATAAATCATGACATTTATTTTTCTTCTTTAAATATTGTTAATAATTCCAATTATTCTAATTGTAATATTACTAAAATTTGCAAAGTTGGTATTAAAACTGCTGCTCATGAGTTAAAAGGCAATAATACTGCTGGAACGGATGGAATTTCGGCTTATATTATAAAAGGCTGTTTACATAGATTCCTTACACCACTTTTCCACATATTTAATTTAATCATTGAATCAAGCATAATTCCCGATATTTGGAAACATCGGTGTTTTAACATGGCGACAAAGCAGATATTTTGAATGATCGGCCTATTACTTTTTTGAATTCATTCTTTGTAAGCTTATGTACAATCATATTCGTTCATTTCTTCAATTAGCTAAACTTAACTGCTAATGTTTCGCGATATCTTGATAAACTCAAGCAAATTGATACCATATACACAATGTTTTTTATAATTTTTACCAATGACATTGTAGGCTCGCTCTAGTCTAAAATATATTATGTTATTGATTCTGTGCAGGATTGTATTGCCTTGCAAAGTGAAATTTTTCAAATCCAGGAGTGATAGATTTTCTTTGAATCTGTCAAAATGTGAGTGTGCGTATCATTATTACGAAAAAAAAAGAACTATCAAAATTTAATTATGGATTGCAATATGTCTGCTTTAGGCGTCTTGATACTATTAGGTATTTAGGAGTGACATTGATTGTTGAGCAAATATTAATAACATTTGCTCGAGAAGTGTTAAAATGTTTGGAATTTATTCACCGATTTGCAGTGGTTTTAAGGACATAAACGTTAACAAAAGAATGTATTGTTAAATTTGCTTCTATTAGCAAAAAAGATGATTCTAAATTCCGTACTCTATTCCTTGCCTAATCGTGTCACTTTTGGTAAATTTTTCTAAAATTTTCTATCCTTTTGACTTTTCCTGTATGAAGTACGTGAAAAGGTGAAGTGTAATAGTGAAGCTAAAAAATTCTGTAAAATATTCTTGAACCAGAAACTTTCTTTAAATAATTAAACTGATTTAAATAATTCTACATATATTTTCAATCGATTCTTTAGAGTTCTTGTACGAACCACGGGACAGGATGAAGGGTGGCTTTTATGTCCCTTAATAAAAGTATTCCAATATTATACATAATAATTCTTTAAAATGATTTCCACCGCATTTGGAAAGGCTTGAGTTCGCAAATATCTGTTCTGTCATTCTCACCCTCTATGCTTCGGCTCCACAAAGTCTTTCTTGATGACTATTTATGAAATGATTTGCCAAATATGACCTCTTTTGTCCCAAAAAGGGATTTTGATTTGACACTACATGTCAGTATGTTTGTGTTAAAAAAGCATCCATAAATAACGAGACTTAATTTTGAAATCAATATTAGCACAAGTATGTAGGTGGATAAAATCTGATCTACCTAACCTATACATACCCATACTACAGAAACAAAATGGCAATATTATGTTACAATAATATATTTTCTTATAAATTCGTCAGCTTTTACGTGTCGTTGTTGTAAATGTAACTAAAAGATCACTTTGTATATACTAACTTGTTTAAATTAACCAACTTTTTTGCTGCTCATATAAAACCAGCATTTTAATATACAAACCCATATAAAAATAACCGATTTATTAATTTACATCTACATGTGTTGTATCCTACTTTCAACTTCAAACGCGACATGTGCTAACATAAAAGCTTCACTTGCGTGTTATAATCAACACAGTGCATTTACAGCGTGTGCGTTATATAATTCAATTGCTTCAATTATTCACGATTACCGACATTATAGTTAAGCATGCATCCATTTGCTAATCACTGCATGTACATATTAATATTTCCATATTATATACATACACACACACACACACACACACACACACACACACACTTTACATTATAATGCACAACGCTACCTTCGCCATTATGATATATTGTGTTGGGCAGCATGTTGCGTTCCGTTTTAATTGCGAATGTTGCTTTTTTTAGAGAGCCGTTTTGAATTCGTTCCAATAATATACGGCATATGTTTTACGATCCATGCAGCAGTTTAGCTCAGTTGCACTATTTATTTAATATCAACAATTCCATTTTGTGTTTCTGTAACAAATCTATTGTTATATTTAAAAATGAAGATCATTAAACAACTCTTCTTATCAAATTAATTAATAGATATAAAGAAAATAATTCGAGTTCATTATAATTAGTTAGTTATAAATATTTAAAAATTTTCGTTCATAATAAGTGCCTTGCACATGAAATTCATATTTAAGCATTTGAACAAAAAAATGTGAAGAAAGGATGCTACAGTTTTATAACCATGAACACCCCTTAAGTTCTAACAATAGGTTCCATGGTGTAATGGTTAGCACTCTGGACTCTGAATCCAGCGATCCGAGTTCAAATCTCGGTGGGACCTTACAATTTTACCCCATCAGGGATAAACCGTTTCGTTTATAAGGCAATAAAAAACGGATATTTTCAAAATCAATCAATTTCTCTCTTGATAGACTACTTTAATCCGTCAATTTTCAATAATAGCATAGGGGAAATCTCTGATAATTATCGATTTAGTTTCAATTAATTTGTAGGTGTTTATTTATGCTAGACGTAAACCTGTTTCCGGTAATTATTAGTGTGAAACACTGTGCATTGTAATTAATTAATTAGTACAATACGAGGTGCTAGTCAATGAAATTATCATATGTAAACAATATTTGTTTATAGTTGTTATAATTATCATGTGTAAATAGTGTGTTATTGTATCATAGATACATAGTGTAAATTATTATTAATCGTAGAATTATATAATTAAAAAAATATTCTAAAAGTTTTTTATAGATGACTAAAATTTTGATTATTGTTGTAGTGTATCTATTAATAGTTTTGCTATTTTACCATTGATCACGAATAGTTTTATCGCAATGTGTAGTTTATATTTCAACGAAATTGAATTAAAAACCATTTTGGAGGCACCGGGCATCGATCCCGGTACCTCTCGCATGCTAAGCGAGCGCTCTACCATCTGAGCTACGCCCCCTGTGATTAGATATTTAAGATATCACAATTGCTGATTTCTTACCATTTTATATGTTCTTCGTTTTTATAATTAATTAATTAAGTAATTAATTTAAGTATGCATACATTTTGATTACAACTTATATTCCTAGAGTTTCGCAATGCAAGTTAATTTAGACGTTTGTGTCTTTTAAGTATGTTAATCAAGAGTTAAGGACGGGGGCGTAGCTCAGATGGTAGAGCGCACGCTTAGCATGCGAGAGGTACCGGGATCGATGCCCGGCGCCTCCAAATTCACTTTTTAAATTTAGATTAGATTAGATTATCATGGCAACCTTCCAATAAACACAAATAAATAAAACATTCATGTGTTCCTAATTTGCATATGAGGGCTATTTGGAAAGTAGTGTCCGTTTGGGAATATTAAAAAAAAAAAACTAGTGTATATTAACAAATATCCACCTCTTATTTTTAAAGAACATAACTTAATCTAATTCTCTACAAAGTCACCTCGCAAATGTAAGCATTCGTCATAACGTGTGACGAGTTTTCGAATCCCATCTTCATCTTAAGATACCCAATCATAGCTTCTTTCAGTTCTTCTTCTCTTTCAAATATCTTTCCTGCTATATAATCATTGAAACAGATGGCAATTTAAAAGAGGTAAGTCTGGTGTATAGAATGGGCAGCTAAAAGTTTTCTATTTTAATTGTTGCAAACTTGTTGCGTTAACCGGACCGTGAGTGGCCTGACATTGTCGTGGAGGAGAATGGTGCCACTGGACAACAGACCTCGCCGTTGATTTTGAACCGACCACCATAATTTCTTCAATGTTGCACAATATGCATTGACATTAAAATGTCTTTACAGGTCATGAAGTCACCTCACTGACTTGCAACGTAGACATTACCCTCTTGAATTTTTTTGGTTTGTTTGGTGAATGAGAATGATTCTCAATTGATTGTCTTTTCGTCTCAGGTGTTGCATACCAAACTCATGTTTTGCTTTGTGAAATCTGTTGAAAGCGGCTGGAAAGTCGAGGATTTATTTCCTGTTGGTCGATGACTGGCCGCCCGCTGTCATAATCAATGCATATTCCTGCATTGATTATGCCAGTGGTAAGCCTTTTTGCATCTCAGGCAAAAAGGAAGAGATAGTGGAAGAGATGGTAATTTCGGCCGATTATGACATGATTCCGAATCTTGAGTTGTTTTCTGTGAGTATTTTCACTCGGTGGTTTTGTCGGTTTCGACGTGGTTGTGGTTCGAGGTCGGCTCTCATGCATTACAATATTATTTATCGCACGATTATCGCGATGTAGATGATGACGATGAGGTTGAGAACGACGATTATTTTGAGGGGATATTGGTCAGTTACTTGGATGATATTGTTTATTTGGGGAACGTGGATATGGATTTTTTTAGAAGGGGCGTGTATGTGGGTTGTTGTTCTCTTGGGGTTCCTATTTTGGTGACCTCGTAGAACGCCTGTCTGTTAGAAATTCTAACGGCTTTCTGAACGAAGTCATTCATCTTCAATTTGCGAAAAACCATATCCTGGCTCAGTCTCTCCGAAGATAATTTCCAATTAATCTTCGTTATACACTCTTTCCTCCAGCATGTGCCGTACTTCTGGACTTATTTTTGAATGCTCATGGTGCTGTGTTGTCCTGCTCTCTTCGTTAGTAGCTCGGCTGTTTCCTCATATTGAGTGACGTTCACACAAAAGTGAAGCTGCGTGCTCCCATGAAACTCCCTCTTGGAAGGAACTAGCGTAGGCTGCAATTTTGGATTTGGACATTCCATCCAGCGTTTCTCTATTGTAGCCAGGTCTAGTTCATAGAATTCCCTTCCTACGCCCACCCGGAATGCTTTGGGAACCTTGTCATCAAAATACTCTACGGACTTCTCTTCGGTGCTTTTAAATTCCCGTATGAGTTCCACGTATACTCTGTGAGTTTGTCGGCAAATTTCTTTGGATTTTCTGTGTATTCACAGTTGATTCATTGTTCAAAGTTACTAAATTATAACAATCTAATAAAATTGGTTGTAACAGCAGTATAATCAAATTACCATGATATTTATTTCTTCAAATGCAATAAAAAAGATATTTCAACAAACTGAGTTAGTTATTGTTATTGATAATGAGTGCCTAGCACTCAAAATACATATCCAAATATTAGAAAATAAAGTGTAAAAAAGGATACAACAGTTTTATTCTTATTAAACCGAGTAAGTAGGAGAAAAGCCTTAATGGGTATAATTTTATTGCAGTTGCTCATTAGAAAGAGAAATAAACTATAATTAAGGCTATAACAAGATCTCATAAACTCTGCACTTAGAATTCTTTTATTTAAAATCCTCAGCCTAAGTTATCGCCTCGTCGATTTCCTTCTATTTGATAGAGCATTTATTACATTTTTGAGGTTCTTTTTCTTCATATATTCATATTTTTGCTTCATTGGTCGTTTTTACTTTACCAATCGGAAAAATTTCAATCTCGTCATAAACAGCTCACTTTTACGCCTTGGGAAGGCAGTGTTCTTAAAGTGTTTGCGAACAAATTACATTTTTTATATTACTCGGGGTTCTTGGAATTCTGTGTAATAAATTTGTGTGTATTTGCATAGTTAAGCTGTTTTTGCAGTTTATTGAAATCATCTTACATTCTTAGGGACTTTATGTTGGGTGAGTTTATTGGCTCTATTATATTGAAATTGACAAACTCTAAAAATGAATACAAAGGAGAGCTTATGGGAAATTTGGGCAATTAGCCAGCTGCGATGGCTTGCAAATAAGCATTGTCGCGCGTTTCAGTAAAACCAATTTGCATAATTTTCTTTTGCCTGTACCTCATGGTCTGGCCGAACATGGCCAACATTAGGGAAACTCCTCCAAGCGTTGTGCTGTCCTTTGCTCGTCACCTTGGTTGGCTAAATGAGTGATAGAACAACGGAAGGCTGTCCCAGCCAGGGGGGGCCCAACGGGCCTAGTGAAATATAGGTGCTCTGGTCAATGATTTGATCACCCTTGGCAAACTCTATCCAGATCCAGATGGTCTATGGTTGCCAACTACTAAATTGACGGATTTTTAAACTAATGTGCATGTCGCCTCAGGTCGTCTTCACTTAGTGTTGAGTTTTAGTTTAAAGATTCTTTTTTGTAAAAGAACAGTTCCAATCTATCACTGGTAGTGTTCATTCAGAGTGTGTATAAATAGACAAGTTAAACTAAACATTGTGTTTTATAATTTACCATAAAACGAAAATTACGGACGGAAACCATTGAACCAGGGAAATTCCTTTCGCCCGCCTTTACATAAAGTACTTATTAATCTTGCTCCTCCCACAGCATATTTTCCATACTGTCAAAGGCTACATGCAAATTCTTAAAAATCTGTATGTAACCGCATCTGCTCTTTCAAATTTGGCTACGCCGAGCAACACATACAGTATGTGTGTCAAGGCGCCATTGTATGCGCGCCGTCTCCACTCTGAAAGGTGGTGGTAAGAAAGAGGGCGCACGTCCCGATAGTCAGATGGAATTAGAGTGTAGTTAAGTAAAGACGCCATTAGAATCTAGTAAAATCCTTTCGTTACTTTTTAATCAAATTGCGATGGATGATTTTACTTGCTTATAAACTAATCAAAGCATCGATCGATCAAATACATCTCTCTACTCCTCTCTTTCAAGTTGTTTTGATCAACATGCAAAGGGCAATTTTACTTATTTATCATCTAATTTATCTTTAGCACTACAAAACATAGTTGACATTACTGGCTTCTCAACTTTGAGTTTCATCTGTCGCTTGCGTAAGTTGTAGGATTGTGAATTTTCAGGTTAGCCTTTTTCAACCTATTATTAACCTCTAAGTAAATATTGGGGGAGTTTTTCCAGATCAAGCACAAATTACTTTGGATTGACGTATCCTACCTTTGTATCCTATGTGGCACCATAAAAATCGTCTCTGGCAGGTATACATCTGCCAAAATTGAAAAAAATAGGACACTGTCATATCATGTTTTGATGACCGAATTGCTTGCATACCATTGATTATGATTATTGTCGGTGAGATAAGACCCCGTCGTCCCATTCTATCTCTCGGTGAAATTTACTTGCGGATGATACTTTGCATTGTACCACTTGATAATTTTCTGTTAAAGCTTTAAACGTTGTAGAGATGAACTGATTTCCATTATCTCCTATTATGATTTGTGGAATGCCGAATAGAAGGAAAACATGATCTTCAACGAAATTAAACACTTCTCCGGTGGTTGCTTTCTTCAGTAGGCATACTAAAACGAATTCAGAAAACCAGTTTTTGAGAACTAGTAAATGACAATAACCTTTTTTTGACCTCGGCAATGGACCTATTAGATTTGTAAAAATAATATGAAATGGAAATTGAGCTTTTTTCTAATCCCGCCTTTGCGACATTTGGCGTTTTCTGTTCTCCGCACATTAACCACCGACTCACATAATTGGATATATACCTACTCAAGCATCTTTGGCCAATAAAAGATATCACTGACTTTTCTCAGTGTTTTGAAGAAACCGAATTGACTGGAAGTTGGTTCATCATGTGCCCATTTGAAGACGTTTATCCGCTGTGAATTGGGCACCGCGAGCCTCCGTTCTGGTTTTGAAGTTTGAAGTAATTTAATAAATGACCAAATGGACCTGTTTAACTCACCACTATTAAACCTATTTCTACACCGACTAACCCCATCAACGCACACTTAGTATAAATAGTTTAAAATGTAATTTATATCTATCATTTCTTCGCTTGAAGAAGACACAGTGTGTAGAAACAATTTTTTCGAACAACAAAATAAATACTTGAAAGTGTTATCGTATTTCATTTACGAATATCAATAATATCAACTTTTAACAACTAATAGCCTCAACTATTCAGTTACAAAGTCTTTATTTCCACAAAATAATTATTGGTGTAAACTGTTATTCTATATTGCAAACTTTAAACTTAATCGATTTATCCACACATTTTAGGACTTTATGTTTAAAAACTACAATATAGCCTTAGAATAAGATTGAAGGCTACGTACCTAAACACTGGTAATTTTATAGATATACAATCACTCTTTTCCTTTCATAGTACATGTTAAATCTTCTATAGAAGCTATGAAACATACTTAGATCATTTACTTTTAAAGGACGTGAAATAAAAATCAGAGTTTTACAGATCAAATCTGGATAAAAATAGCCAGAAGGAAGATTTTCAAACGTATTACTAGTGACCAGATTTTCCAAGATCTACCGTCTATTTTTTCACTCTTTTCCTTTCATAGTACATGTTAAATCTTCTACAGAAGCTGTGAAAAATACTTACATCATTTACTTTTGAAGTACTAGAAATAAAAATGAGAGTCTTAAAGATCAAATCTGGATGAAAATAGCGAGAAGGAAGATTTTTAAGGTTATTACTAGTGACCAGATTTCCCAGGATCTGCCATCTATTTTAGGGTCATTCGTGGTCATTAATTTAGCTTAGATGTATAGGTATTGGGTAGAAATTTTTTATCACTACTTATTATTAATGAATTTAAAAGGAATGTGAAATACTATAATAAAACCGTACTTATTATTACAACATTACAAAATTAAAACTCGAAGGTATGAAACAAATTTTACATTCACCTATTATATTGTTCTAAACCCTTATTTTTACATCAGCGGCTTTTACAATGGATATCGCAGCCTTGACCAAGCAAACCATTAAATTCACAGGCCGCCACTGTGGATTTAACGATTTGCTTATCCGCTCTGCCTTTTCCGGGACGAGAAAGCCAGAGCAACCAATTACAGAACCGGCGGAGCAACCGGGATCATTATTATTCGGTATCTTGCGGGAACAATGACCGAAATGTAAATGGGCATTTCTAATTTCAGAGGGAGGCCGAAATATTTATTATTATTATTATTACTAATTTTTTAATTCAACAATTGCTGTAGCGTAGTGCACGCAGTTGCAGAGGGGCATTTATGAAATGCTCACAGTAAACGCTGCTACCCCCGTTTTAACTCGCATGTTTGCGTTTAATGGAAATTTAAACTGGCATTACCACACAAGAACAAAAGTAATCCTGTTATATAAAAGTTTAATTTGAATCCGTGCTAGTGCCTGCATGGAAAATCCTACGCCAGCTGATATAAATGTCAATGCGCGCGAATTTATTATTGAGGATTTAATTTATTCATAGGACATACAAATAAAAATACGAAAAATTTTTTCTTTTTATAATATTATTAATTTTTAATTCTTTAAATTTTTAAGTATTGTAAATTTGTTTAATACTTGATGTTAACTCATGCTTTGTCTCTCTAAAAATGAAAAAATGGCGCCCAACGAAAACAATTATTATTTTCAATACAGTTTCACCAATATTAATACACTTACCTCTTCGCTTTGCTTCATCTGTTATATTGACATATACATTCCTCTTATTGAAAATTGTTAATACTCTTAAAAAAAATTATCTGCAAATGCCATTTGAAAGACTAAGCCGATGATGCTGCCATATTTGTTCTTCAATTCACATCTCTGTTAATCAAACCAAATATGACCTTGTATTTTCATGACGCAACAATATTACTCTCATCAGTAGGCCTAAACTGTTTTTATTTAAATTGCCTCCTGAGATAACAACTAAACTCTGCAATCAGACTTAAAATTCAAATTCTTACACCAAACGTATAATTAACCAATTTTCTGCCCCGAAAAATATTTACTATTTAATAAGCAAGATCATAACATGAACTAATTATGCAACATGGGACTAGATTAGATGAATATAATATAAAAGTACACATATTAAGTGCTTGAAAGGGGCTTAATTAAAACGTAAATATTATTTATCAATTTATAAATTGTATGAATAATAACCATAAAAGAGTAAATGATAAAAAATATTCGGAATGTACATGCCTTGACGGTTAATACTAAATTAATAGCAACCTCTAGATATTCATTGCAACTATAATATTTGTGAAGAAAGTATTCTTACTATAATATGCACCATCAATTAAATTAGCTCTCATGACTCTTCTGAAAATGTTTACAGGAATGTTTCTAATATTCAATGGCAGTTTATTGAAGAATTTCACGCCCCAATAATTGGGACCTGTGTTGGATTTGACAAGCTTTGTGCTGTCTGTATATACACCTTGTCTGTTTCTTGTGTTGCTTGCAATGATATTATTTGCTATATTGCAAGGTTTTGACAATCTACTGTGCCAAAATTTGATATCTTCCTACAAAGTGCCCCAAGCAAGCAATCTATACACCATTAATAAGTGACATTTTTCATATTCCGCAATTCGTAACACTTCTATAGTGACTTGGTTATCTAATTTCTGAAGTAGGTATATGTTTTTAGATGATTATACATGCTAACTAATATTTATTTACTGTATGTAGTGAATTGGTGTCATCTACAATATTTTCACTCTTTTTTTAGAGTAAACAGTATATTAACAGTTTCATTCCGGATTGAGCTGAAGCAAATTATTTTCGAACCATTTTTTGATAATTACTGATGTGACAACGCTTAAGTATTTGTTCTTGATTATCGCAATGGTTGATTAAAGTGGTGTCATCTACGTACAAGACATCAGTTTGAGATATATGTGTAGGGAGGTCATTTATATACAATATAAATAGTAATGGCCCTAGGATCGAACCTTGAGTAACACCGTGTTTTACAAGTAAAAGCTCTGAAATTATGTTTCCAACTTTTACTGTCTGTAATCTTTCGTTTGAATAAGATATAATCAAATTTCTAGCATCTTCACCAAAGCCATAGCACTTTAGTTTATTTATTAATATATTATGATTGACGCAATCAAATTCCCAAGTTTTTACTCTAGTAAAGTAACTGCACAATCAGAATTGTTCTAAAATGCTTTCAGAATGCTTTGAGTTAATTTTAAAATTGCATATCTGCATATCTGTCCACGTGCATTTCTGTCATATGTGTCATATCTGTCATCTGTCATATCCATCATTTGTTATATCTGTCATCTGTCATATCTGTCATCCGGCATATCTGCCTTGGGTCATATCTGTCATCTGCCAAATCTATCATCTCTCATAAATGTCAACTTGCATATCCGTCAAGTGTCATATATGTAAAGGTCATATCTGTCATCCGTTATATCTGTCATCTGTCACATCCGTCAACTATCATATCTGTCATATCTGTCATATCTGTCATATCTGTCATATTTGTCATATCTGTCATATCTGTCATATCTGTCATATCTGTCATATCTGTCATATACTGGTTGATAGTCTTCTTCTGAAGCCGAACTGTTGCGTATTTAGGATTTTATTGTCTTCTAAGTACTTGACAATCTGATTGTACATAATTCCTCAAGAATTTTTGAAAATATTTGTAGGTTATTGGTCTATAATTTAGTGCGTCTGTTTTGTCTCCTTTTTGTCGATTGGTATTATTAATGCAGGTTTAATTAGATCTAGAACAATGTTATTTTGAATGCAACAGTGCATAGCATGTATTAGTGTGGAGAATGTAAACTCTGAATATAATTTTATTAAGTCCACCGTTAAGTAAAACATGTTTTTAGGTTTTCAATTTTTTAAATTAAGTATTATATTTCTCGTCTGAGCTTCCGACATTTGTTTAAAGTGAAATTTCTCTGAGATATTAAAACTGATTATATTTTTAGTCGGGCCATCCTTGGTACTGATAGACTATTTTTAATAATGTTAATAAAAGTATCGTTAAATTGATCGGCTGATATATAGCAGGTTGTATCGTCGATATTCGTGTTATTTGTATTAGACTTTATAATTTTCCGCATAGCTTTAGAGTTATTATTTGTTTTCTGTAGGCCATTATTATTAGCATAAATTGTTGCGGTTTCCAATGACGTAAGATGTTAAGGATGTATTAAATCACAAAATATTTGATTCATGGTTTACCAGTAATAATCAAGTTGGCTCCATATCGTCATGTTAATAGGTATAACTTTGTACTTTTTCGTCAATCACAAACGTTTTTGGACATACAAAAAATATAAGACAAATTCGTAGACATCCTATTGGATTTGTTATGCAATCTGTGGTTATTCACCTGTCACTTTGTCCATCTCCTCAATTTCTTGAATTACTGCATTATTCACAACAAGAATGTGATTGCAAAACTTTGACACTTTTAAACATAAACATGAGACATTTTTCAAAAGTTACCTTCCTATAGTATATTTATAAACACGTTTTTTCTTTTAAAATCGTCTGCGTTAGAAAACTTCTAATGTCATTACAGAATTTTTAAGCTGAATTGTACTACAACTTAATGGTGCATAGCTAACTAGCTTCACTACATCAGTTTGTGACTTATTTGATGAGTTTCCTCGTTCTATCACTTTTAGCTAATGAATTCATGCCAAAAATGTTTCTTGTGTAAATATATGCGTTCAAGTGGATCACTAGATAAGAACCTCTATAATTACCTATTTATACTTAAGATATTTTAAATTCCAATTAATCAATTAATTTAATCCTCGATCAGTAATAAATTATTGACATAATAGAAGTCTAAATGATAAACATTTTTATTTTTTTGAAAACTTTAATTGGATTATCTTAAATCTATATTAAATTATTGATAGAAACTATGTTTTCTTGTCAAAATTGGATTGCTAATTAAATTATACTTTTACTAGGTAATAGAAATACTTAGTAAAAGTCCATTATAAGTTTGATATTAAATTTAGAGTTTGGCTTTATTTTTTTAGATACAGTTTATTGTATAAGATTTGCATTAAATATATTGGTTTATAATGAGACTTTCTACTTAAATATTTAAAATGTCTTTTGTCTTCTGGTCAATTCTTTTTCCACAATATGGATTAGGAGAAAATTATTTTTTTTTTTCTGATAAAACTGAATTTTTAAGGCTGACAGACTCACCTGTGGATAGCCATGAAAAAAATGAAAGCGACGAATCATAAAAATAATTGTTATAATATACACTATTTTCAATAAAGATGTGGCTCTCTTGAATTTTTACAAAACTGCAAACTTCTTAAAAAACTTCCAAAATATTTTTGAAACGAAAACTGTTTACCTTACTTTCTGACAATTTTTTTTTCATTTTCACATCAATAAATTTCAATTTAGCATTTTGTTATCTAATAAGTTTAAGTTAAAGAAGCACTACATCAACAAAATACAATAACGCATTTCTGTCCTGCCTTAAGTTATATATAAACCGAGCGTACTCTTGACCTACATCAATAAACTATGCGTTTGCCTAGCGCCTATCCTTTACACTTCAGTTAGCGTACTTTTGACCTGCCTCAACGAATAATTTATGTGTGCAGATCACGAGTACGAGAGGGCTTTGCTTGGTTTATTGAGGTAGGTAAAGAATACGCTATAACAAGTGGTGGTCAAATTTTTAAGGCTACATGATTATGGCTTAATGCAGTGATTATTACAATATGTATATTAATAAAGAAACAGTTAAATCTCTTAAGACAAAATTAAAAAATTGACATTACGAGAATTAAAAAAATGAAAAACTTAATGAACTAAAATGACTGATAGTTATCCAAAAAATTTAATACTTTTCATTGAAAATGCTGCAAAAACACTTCACAATTACAATTGGCAATCGGTAAAAGCTGAAATATTGTTTTTAAAGAGAATGAAAATAATTAAAATAGTTAGAATTTTTAAAAAAGAAACAAAATCAATAATTTAATGTATATTTTGTAGGAATTTTATTTTAAAAAGGAGAGTAAATATTTTAAGCAATATTATACACATATATGATAAAGCGGTTTTAAACACTTTCCCTTTCCCATTAGTGTCACGGGCAAAATTCGTTGTTGTATTTATGAGTTGCTCTTTGCTTTTCTGTTCCAGATGTGGATATACGGTTTGGGGGAGACACTCAAGAGGGCGACGCTAACGAGCCACGCGGCCACCTCCCGGTTGAGTGGAGAACTATGCACCGTCCTAGCGGATATGACACGACCCCAGGCCACTTCCAGGGCCTCGCTCATGAATCTGCTCGATGTAAGTGGACCACTCGTCCGTTCTTCCCCTATTCCTTATTCCTTTCGTACCGGACGTGCCTGATAAGTCCGATGTCTCTATGGAAAACGCTATTGATCGACGTTAAATTGTGCAATTCTCCACGCGAAATATATGATTTGGCACGAACCACTTACGCGGAACTTCTGGTCCCATTTACGATTGCACTTGTTTGCGCTTCCAAAGCTCGTGGAAAAGTTTTCGAAGAATTCACGGTGGGGGCGTTATCGCCGACTTTCCCCCCTTCTGCACTCCAAACGTTCGTAAAAGTTCAACGTCGATTTATTAAATTTATTTTTTGACATTATCCGAGTGCGAGTAAATATTTACTTTATTATTGTTGTAAATACGACTTTTATAATACCACAAATATTATGCTTATTAATATTAATAAATTACGTTCGGTATTAATTATGTTTTCCTTCCAACACCTTCATTATAAATGTTCACTTTACTATTTCTTGATCTTACCTAATGTTAAAAAGTTTGAATAATCTATTCAAGCAAACATTTAAAGGAAATTGTTTACTGCGACTATAAATTCTATAATTATAAAATAACTAACTAATATATTTGTTGAATTTGGTTCTCGTTTATCACGTGGTGAAACATATTTAATATTAAGGGTTGTTTATAGAAATTGTGAAACCAACCAAGTGCTTTTCTATAAACAACCCTTAATAACTAATATATGTATAGTGCTTCTTGTCTCTTATATTAATCATATTATAGATTTATTACACAGATATCATCTATAAATACTTATAAATATTAACTGATTAATGAATGTACAAAAGTTTACATTTCCTTATAAATTGTGTATGTTTTCAGTACAGGCAATCAAGAATGTATACTCTACGTATTTACATAACATATTGAAACGATCCATATGACGAGTAAACAAAAACATAATCATGTATTTTGAAAAATTCTCTATGTTTTAAGCACAAAAAATATTGTAACAATATTATATAACGTGTAGGAACAGTTATATAAATCTAAACAACACACCATGACTCTACAATTATTAAATAAAAACACGACTGTTTAGAGTTTTGTTTTATTTGTAGATACACTGCTACAATTGTTTACAATTTCTATAATATTCTACAATAATCTAGTGTGATTAAAACATAGTGAATTTTTCAATTCAGTATAACTTACGACGTATCGCAACAATTCTCTTTATATAATTATGTATTACAAAGAAATATATTTATAAAAGAACATATAAATAATTTTATACAAAATAAATCTGGATCACAATACGGTCCGCAAAGTTGCAACTTTATTTTCTGGGAGTAAACAAACGAGTGCGATTCCAGGAATAGGTCTGCAATATATAACGCGGTCGAAAACTGTTGAATTTATGGAAGTTTCGCATTCAGTATATCCAAGGTAAATAGAAAGAATTATGGCTATTTATTTTTTAACTTCTTTAAAAGGGCCCATGATAATATTTTAGCTGTGACTTGAATCGAACTAAAATGTGAAATAGTTGCAAGTATGCTCAAATACGTTTCTCACATATCTATCTTTGAAGTAAAAATCGTAATTTCAATAACATACATGTTATTAAAATAAAAAAAACGTGAGAAATTTTGGTCAAAATTTTTAACAGCTTATATTAAGGGAAATTTTCCCGCCAAATTACTCTTCTCACTTCTGCGATCTTGATAAAAAGTGAGAAATTTTGGTTAAAATTTTTAACAGCTTATATTAAGGGAAATTTTCTCGCCAAATTACTCTTCTCACTTCTGCGATCCTGATACAAACTGAGAAATTTCGGTCAAAATTTTTAACACCTTATATGAAGGGACATTTTCGCGCCAAATTACTCTTCTCACTTCTGCGATCCTGATACAAAATAAGAAATTTTGGTCAACATTTTTAACACCTTATATGAAGGAATATTTTCCAGCCAAATTACACTTCTCACTTCTGCGATCCTGATACAAAGTGAGAAATTTTGATCAAAATTTTTAACACCTTATATGAAGGGATAATTTCCCGCCAAAATACTCTTCTCACTTCTGCAATCCTGATACAAAGCGAGAAATTTTGGTCAAAACCCTTAACAGCTTATATGATGAAAAATTTTCCCGCCAAATTACTCTTCTCACTTCTGCGATCCTGCTACAAAGTGAGAAATTTTGGTCAAAATTTTTAACAGCTTATATTAAGGGAAATTTTTCCGCCAAATTACTCTTCTCACTTCTGCGATCTTGATAAAAAGTGAGAAATTTTGGTTAAAATTTTTAACAGCTTATATGAAGGGAAATTTTCCCGCCAAATTACTCTTCTCACTTCTGCGATCTTGATACAAAGTGAGAAATTTTGGTTAACATTTTTAACAGCTTATATTAAGGGAAATTTTCCCGCCAAATTACTCTTCTCACTTCTGCGATCTTGATACAAAGTGAGAAATTTTGGTTAACATTTTTAACAGCTTATATTAAGGGAAATTTTCCCGCCAAATTACTCTTCTCACTTCTGCGATCCTGATACAAAGTGAGAAATTTTGATCAAAATTTTTAACACCTTATATGAAGGGATAATTTCCCGCCAAAATACTCTTCTCACTTCTGCAATCCTGATACAAAGCAAGAAATTTTGGTCAAAACTCTTAACAGCTTATATGATGAAAAATTTTCCCGCCAAATTACTCTTCTCACTTCTGCGATCTTGATACAAAGTGAGAAATTTTGGTCAAAATTTTTAACAGCTTATATGAAGGGAAATTTTCCCGCCAAATTACTCTTTTCACTTCTGCGATTTTGATACAAAGTGAGAAATTTTGGTCAAAATTTTTAACAGCATATATTAAGGGAAACTTTCCCGCCAAATTACTCTTCTCACTTCTGCGATCTTGATACAAAGTGAGAAATTTTGGTTAAAATTTTTAACAGCTTATATGAAGGGAAACTTTCCCGCCAAATTACTCTTCTCACTTCTGCGACACTGACAGAAAGTGAGAAATTTTGTTCAAAATTTTTAACACCTTGTATGACGGAATATTTTCGCGCCAAATTACTCTTGTCACTTCTGCGATCCTGATACAAAGTAAGAAATTTTGGTCAAAATTTTCAACACTTTATATGAAGGGATGTGTTCCCGCCAAATCACTCTTCTTACTTCTGCGATCCTGATACAAAATAAGAAATTTTGGTCAACATTTTTAACACCTTATATGAAGGAATATTTTCCAGCCAAATTACACTTCTCACTTCTGCGATCCTGATACAAAGTGAGAAATTTTGGTCAAAATTTTTAACACCTTATATGAAGGGATAATTTCCCGCCAAAATACTCTTCTCACTTCTGCAATCCTGATACAAAGCAAGAAATTTTGGTCAAAACTCTTTACAGCTTATATGATGAAAAATTTTCCCGCCAAATTACTCTTCTCACTTCTGCGATCCTGCTACAAAGTGAGAAATTTTGGTCAAAATTTTTAACTGCTTATATTAAGGGAAATTTTCCCGCCAAATTACTCTTCTCACTTCTGCGATCTTGATACAAAGTGAGAAATTTTGGTTAAAATTTTTAACAGCTTCTATTAAGGGAAATTTTCGCGCCAAATTACTCTTCTCACTTCTGCGATCCTGATACAAAGTGAGAAATTTTGGTTAAAATTTTTAACAGCTTCTATTAAGGGAAATTTTCCCGCCAAATTACTCTTCTCACTTCTGCGATCTTGATACAAAGTGAGAAATTTTGGTTAAAATTTTTAACAGCTTCTATTAAGGGAAATTTTCGCGCCAAATTACTCTTCTCACTTCTGCGATCCTGATACAAAGTGAGAAATTTTGGTTAAAATTTTTAACAGCTTATATTAAGGGAAATTTTCCTGACAAATTACTCTTCTCACTTCTGTGATCTTGATACAAAGTGAGAAATTTTGGTCAACATTTTTAACAGCTTATATTAAGGGAAATTTTCTCGCCAAATTACTCTTCTCACTTCTGCGATCTTGATACAAAGTGAGAAATTTTGGTCAACATTTTTAACAGCTTATATTAAGGGAAATTTTCTCGCCAAATTACTCTTCTCACTTCTGCGATCTTAATACAAAGTGAGAAATTTTGGTTAAAATTTTTAACAGCTTATATGAAGGGAAATTTTCCCGCCAAATTACTCTTCTCACTTCTGCGATCCTGATACAAACTGAGAAATTTCGGTCAAAATTTTTAACACCTTATATGAAGGGACATTTTCGCGCCAAACTACTCTTCTCACTTCTGCGACACTGACAGAAAGTGAGAAATTTTGTTCAAAATTTTTAACACCTTGTATGACGGAATATTTTCGCGCCAAATTACTCTTGTCACTTCTGCGATCCTGATACAAAGTAAGAAATTTTGGTCAAAATTTTCAACACTTTATATGAAGGGATGTGTTCCCGCCAAATCACTCTTCTTACTTCTGCGATCCTGATACAAAATAAGAAATTTTGGTCAACATTTTTAACACCTTATATGAAGGAATATTTTCCAGCCAAATTACACTTCTCACTTCTGCGATCCTGATACAAAGTGAGAAATTTTGGTCAAAATTTTTAACACCTTATATGAAGGGATAATTTCCCGCCAAAATACTCTTCTCACTTCTGCAATCCTGATACAAAGCAAGAAATTTTGGTCAAAACTCTTTACAGCTTATATGATGAAAAATTTTCCCGCCAAATTACTCTTCTCACTTCTGCGATCCTGCTACAAAGTGAGAAATTTTGGTCAAAATTTTTAACTGCTTATATTAAGGGAAATTTTCCCGCCAAATTACTCTTCTCACTTCTGCGATCTTGATACAAAGTGAGAAATTTTGGTTAAAATTTTTAACAGCTTCTATTAAGGGAAATTTTCGCGCCAAATTACTCTTCTCACTTCTGCGATCCTGATACAAAGTGAGAAATTTTGGTTAAAATTTTTAACAGCTTCTATTAAGGGAAATTTTCCCGCCAAATTACTCTTCTCACTTCTGCGATCTTGATACAAAGTGAGAAATTTTGGTTAAAATTTTTAACAGCTTCTATTAAGGGAAATTTTCGCGCCAAATTACTCTTCTCACTTCTGCGATCCTGATACAAAGTGAGAAATTTTGGTTAAAATTTTTAACAGCTTATATTAAGGGAAATTTTCCTGACAAATTACTCTTCTCACTTCTGTGATCTTGATACAAAGTGAGAAATTTTGGTCAACATTTTTAACAGCTTATATTAAGGGAAATTTTCTCGCCAAATTACTCTTCTCACTTCTGCGATCTTGATACAAAGTGAGAAATTTTGGTCAACATTTTTAACAGCTTATATTAAGGGAAATTTTCTCGCCAAATTACTCTTCTCACTTCTGCGATCTTAATACAAAGTGAGAAATTTTGGTTAAAATTTTTAACAGCTTATATGAAGGGAAATTTTCCCGCCAAATTACTCTTCTCACTTCTGCGATCCTGATACAAACTGAGAAATTTTGGTCAAAATTTTTAATAGCTTATATAATGAAAAACTATCCCGCCAAATTACTCTTCTCACTTCTGCGATCCTGATACAAAATAAGAAATTTTGGTCAACATTTTTAACACCTTATATGAAGGAATATTTTCCAGCCAAATTTCACTTCTCACTTCTGCGATCCTGATACAAAGTGAGAAATTTTGGTCAAAATTTTTAACACCTTATATGAAGGGATAATTTCCCGCCAAAATACTCTTCTCACTTCTGCGATCCTGATACAAAGTGAGAAATTTTGGTCAAAATTTTTAACAGCTTATATGATGAAAAACTTTCCCGCTAAATTACTCTTCTCACTTCTGCGATCCTGCTACAAAGTGAGAAATTTTGGTCAAAATTTTTAAAAGCTTATATTAAGGGAAATTTTCCCGCCAAATTACTCTTCTCACTTCTGCGATCTTAATACAAAGTGAGAAATTTTGGTTAAAATTTTTAACAGCTTATATGAAGGGAAATTTTCCCGCCAAATTACTCTTCTCACTTCTGCGATCTTGATACAAAGTGAGAAATTTTGGTTAAAATTTTTAACAGCTTATATTAAGGGAAATTTTCCCGCCAAATTACTCTTCTCACTTCTGCGATCTTGATACAAAGTGAGAAATTTTGGTTAAAATTTTTAACAGCTTATATGAAGGGAAATTTTCCCGCCAAACTACTCTTCTCACTTCTGCAATCTTGATACAAAGTGAGAAATTTTGGTTAAAATTTTTAACAGCTTCTATTAAGGGAAATTTTCGCGCCAAATTACTCTTCTCACTTCTGCGATCCTGATACAAAGTGAGAAATTTTGGTTAAAATTTTTAACAGCTTCTATTAAGGGAAATTTTCCCGCCAAATTACTCTTCTCACTTCTGCGATCTTGATACAAAGTGAGAAATTTTGGTTAAAATTTTTAACAGCTTCTATTAAGGGAAATTTTCCCGCCAAATTACTCTTCTCACTTCTGCGATCCTGATACAAAGTGAGAAATTTTGGTTAAAATTTTTAACAGCTTCTATTAAGGGAAATTTTCGCGCCAAATTACTCTTCTCACTTCTGCGATCTTGATACAAAGTGAGAAATTTTGGTTAACATTTTTAACAGCTTATATGAAGGAAAATTTTCCCGCCAAATTACTCTTCTCACTTCTGCGATCTTAATACAAAGTGAGAAATTTTGGTTAAAATTTTTAATAGCTTATATGAAGGAAAGCTTTCCCGCCAAATTACTCTTCTCACTTCTGCGATCTTGATACAAAGTGAGAAATTTTGGTTAAAATTTTTAACAGCTTATATGAAGGAAAGCTTTCCCGCCAAATTACTCTTCTCACTTCTGCGATCTTGATACAAAGTGAGAAATTTTGGTTAAAATTTTTAACAGCTTATATGAAGGGAATTTTTCACGCCAAATTACTCTTCTCACTTCTGCGATCTTGATACAAAGTGAGAAATTTTGGTTAAAATTTTTAACAGCTTATATGAAGGAAAGCTTTCCCGCCAAATTACTCTTCTCACTTCTGCGATCTTGATACAAAGTGAGAAATTTTGGTTAAAATTTTTAACCGCTTATATGAAGGGAAATTTTCCCGCCAAACTACTCTTCTCACTTCTGCGATCTTGATACAAAGTGAGAAATTTTGGTCAAAATTTTTAACACCTTATATGAAGGGATAATTTCCCGCCAAAATACTCTTCTTACTTCTGCAATCCTGATACAAAGCAAGAAATTTTGGTCAAAACTCTTAACAGCTTATATGATGAAAATTTTTCCCGCCAAATTACCCTTCTCACTTCTGCGATCTTGATACAAAGTGAGAAATTTTGGTCAAAATTTTTAACAGCTTATATTAAGGGAAATTTTCCCGCCAAATTACTCTTCTAACTTCTGCGATCTTGATACAAAGTGAGAAATTTGGGTTAAAATTTTTAACAGCTTATATTAAGGGAAATTTTCCCGCCAAATTACTCTTCTCACTTCTGCGATCTTGATACAAAGTGAGAAATTTTGGTTAAAATTTTTAACACCTTATATGAAGGGAAATTTTCTCGCCAAATTACTCTTCTCACTTCTGCGATCCTGATACAAACTGAGAAATTTCGGTCAAAATTTTTAACACCTTATATGAAGGGACATTTTCGCGCCAAATTACTCTTCTCACTTCTGCGATCCTGATACAAAATAAGAAATTTTGGTCAACATTTTTAACACCTTATATGAAGGAATATTTTCCAGCCAAATTACACTTCTCACTTTTGCGATCCTGATACAAAGTGAGAAATTTTGATCAAAATTTTTAACACCTTATATGAAGGGACATTTTCGCGCCAAATTACTCTTCTCACTTCTGCGATCTTGATACAAAGTGAGAAATTTCGGTCAAAATTTTTAACACCTTATATGAAGGGACATTTTCGCGCCAAATTACTCTTCTCACTTCTGCGATCCTGATAAAAAGTAAGAAATTTTGGTCAAAATTTTCAACACTTTATATGAAGGGATGTGTTCCCGCCAAATTACTCTTCTCACTTCTGCGATCCTGATACAAAATAAGAAATTTTGGTCAACATTTTTAACACCTTATATGAAGGAATATTTTCCAGCCAAATTACACTTCTCACTTTTGCGATCCTGATACAAAGTGAGAAATTTTGGTTAAAATTTTTAACAGCTTATATGAAGGAAAGCTTTCCCGCCAAATTACTCTTCTCACTTCTGCGATCTTGATACAAAGTGAGAAATTTTGGTCAAAATTTTTAACAGCTTATATTAAGGGAAATTTTCCCGCCAAATTACTCTTCTAACTTCTGCGATCTTGATACAAAGTGAGAAATTTGGGTTAAAATTTTTAACAGCTTATATTAAGGGAAATTTTCCCGCCAAATTACTCTTCTCACTTCTGCGATCTTGATACAAAGTGAGAAATTTTGGTTAAAATTTTTAACACCTTATATGAAGGGAAATTTTCTCGCCAAATTACTCTTCTCACTTCTGCGATCCTGATACAAACTGAGAAATTTCGGTCAAAATTTTTAACACCTTATATGAAGGGACATTTTCGCGCCAAATTACTCTTCTCACTTCTGCGATCCTGATACAAAATAAGAAATTTTGGTCAACATTTTTAACACCTTATATGAAGGAATATTTTCCAGCCAAATTACACTTCTCACTTTTGCGATCCTGATACAAAGTGAGAAATTTTGATCAAAATTTTTAACACCTTATATGAAGGGACATTTTCGCGCCAAATTACTCTTCTCACTTCTGCGATCTTGATACAAAGTGAGAAATTTCGGTCAAAATTTTTAACACCTTATATGAAGGGACATTTTCGCGCCAAATTACTCTTCTCACTTCTGCGATCCTGATAAAAAGTAAGAAATTTTGGTCAAAATTTTCAACACTTTATATGAAGGGATGTGTTCCCGCCAAATTACTCTTCTCACTTCTGCGATCCTGATACAAAATAAGAAATTTTGGTCAACATTTTTAACACCTTATATGAAGGAATATTTTCCAGCCAAATTACACTTCTCACTTTTGCGATCCTGATACAAAGTGAGAAATTTTGATCAAAATTTTTAACACCTTATATGAAGGGATAATTTCCCGCCAAAATACTCTTCTCACTTCTGCAATCCTGATACAAAGCAAGAAATTTTGGTCAAAACTCTTAACAGCTTATATGATGAAAAATTTTCTCGCCAAATTACTCTTCTCACTTCTGCGATCTTAATAAAAAGTGAGAAATTTTGGTTAAAATTTTTAACAGCTTATATGAAGGGAAATTTTCCCGCCAAATTACTCTTCTCACTTCTGCGATCTTGATACAAAGTGAGAAATTTTGGTTAATATTTTTAACAGCTTATATTAAGGGAAATTTTCCCGCCAAATTACTCTTCTCACTTCTGCGATCCTCCTACAAAGTGAGATATTTTGGTCAAAATTTTTAACAGCTTATATTAAGGGAAATTTTCCCGCCAAATTACTCTTCTCACTTCTGCGATCTTAATACAAAGTGAGAAATTTTGGTTAAAATATTTAACAGCTTATATGAAGGGAAATTTTCCCGCCAAATTACTCTTCTCACTTCTGCGAACTTGATACAAAGTGAGAAATTTTGGTTAACTTTTTTAACAGCTTATATTAAGGGAAATTTTCCCGCCAAATTACTCTTCTCACTTTTGCGATTTTGATACAAAGTGAGAAATTTTGGTCAAAATTTTTAACAGCTTATATGAAGGGAAATTTTCCCGCCAAACTACTCTTCTCACTTCTGCAATCTTGATACAAAGTGAGAAATTTTGGTTAAAATTTTTAACAGCTTATATGAAGGGAAATTTTCGCGCCAAATTACTCTTCTCACTTCTGAGATCTTGATACAAAGTGAGAAATTTTGGTCAAAATTTTTAACAGCTTATATGAAGGGAAATTTTCCCGCCAAATTACTCTTCTCACTTCTGCGATCCTGATACAGAGTGAGAAATTTTGGTCAAAACTCTTAACAGCTTATACGATGAAAAATTTTCGCGCCAAATTACTCTTCTAACTTCTGCGATCTTGATACAAAGTGAGAAATTTTGGTCAAAATTTTTAACAGCTTATATGAAGGGAAATTTTCCCGCCAAATTACTCTTCTCACATCTGCGATTTTGATACAAAGTGAGAAATTTTGGTCAAAATTTTTAACAGCTTATATGAAGGGATATTTTCGCGCCAAATTACTCTTCTCACTTCTGCGATCCTGCTACAAAGTGAGAAATTTTGGTCAAAATTTTTAACAGCTTATATTAAGGGAAATTTTCCCGCCAAATTACTCTTCTCACTTCTGCGATCTTGATACAAAGTGAGAAATTTTGGTTCAAATTTTTAACAGCTTATATTAAGGGAAATTTTCCCGCCAAATTACTCTTCTCACTTCTGCGATCTTGATACAAAGTGAGAAATTTTGGTCAAAATTTTTAACAGCTTATATTAAGGGAAATTTTCCCGCCAAATTACTCTTCTAACTTCTGCGATCTTGACAGAAAGTGAGAAATTTTGTTCAAAATTTTTAACACCTTGTATGACGGAATATTTTCGCGCCAAATTACTCTTGTCACTTCTGCGATCCTGATACAAAATAAGTAATTTTGGTCAACATTTTTAACACCTTATATGAAGGAATATTTTCCAGCCAAATTACACTTCTCACTTCTGCGATCCTGATACAAAGTGAGAAATTTTGGTCAAAATTTTTAACACCTTATATGAAGGGATAATTTCCCGCCAAAATACTCTTCTCACTTCTGCAATCCTGATACAAAGCAAGAAATTTTGGTGAAAAATCTTAACAGCTTATATGATGAAAAATTTTCCCGCCAAATTACTCTTCTCACTTCTGCGATCCTGCTACAAAGTGAGAAATTTTGGTTAAAATTTTTAACAGCTTATATTAAGGGAAATTTTCCCGCCAAATTACTCTTCTCACTTCTGCGATCTTGATACAAAGTGAGAAATTTTGATCAAAATTTTTAACACCTTATATGAAGGGAAATTTTCCCGCCAAATTACTCTTCTCACTTCTGCGATCCTGATACAAAGTGAGAAATTTTGGTCAAAATGCGACAAATTAAATGCAGACAACTCTCAATTAAAAACTCTAATTGCCGAAATGACCCTTATTAAAGACAAAAATACTAAACTAAGGGATGAAATTAGTAATTTGACAACCAGAATTTCTAATATTGAAAAATGCTCCCCTTCGGACATTTCAAATGTATATAGTGACCTACCACATAAAATCGTAGAAGAATTTGCTGAGCGTAAAACTAGGGAGAACAATATAATTATCTATAATTTAGTTGAGTCGAATGCTGAAAACAACCAAGGAAAATATAATGATGATTTAGCCAGAAATTTCACTCGAACTAAATAAAATTAATAAGGATATTTCCATAAAGAAAATGTTCCGTTTTGGAAAACACAATGATAAGCCTCGTCCACTAAAAGTTATTTTTGATAGTAATTCTACAGCTCATATGATATTGCGTAACAAGTCTAAATTAAATGCTACTTTAAGGACAAAATCTGACCTTACTCCAATGCAACGAGATTACTAAAATACAATTATTTTGGAACTAAAATCTAGGCAGGCCAAAGGTGAATCTAATTTAAAAATTAAATATTTCAATGGCATTCCAAAAATTGTTAGATCCTCTAGTTTTTCTTCGGAAAACTAATAACATCCCAACTGAATACTTCTGAAACTCAAACGAAATGTCTTAACATTTATTATCAAAACATCCGTGGATTCAACAGTAAATCCCATGATTTTTATGTATATATGGAAGGTTGTAATTATGATTTAGTCGCTATCACAGAAACTTGTTTGAAGGAGGGTTTTTTGAATACAGAATTATTTCCAGATTATTATAGTATCCTAAGATGCGATAGATCTATTAAAAAAAGGCGGTGGTAATATAATAAGTGTAATAAAGTCTTATTTGTTTAATCGACAACAAACCGTTGAAGTTGATGGCTGTCCACCGTATCTTGCGTCAAGTGGTGTGCCCCAAGGGTCCAACCTTGGGCCTTTATTATTTACTATTTTTATTAATAATGTAAGAGAAACTCTTGATTGTTAGTTCTTAATGTATGCAGATGATATTAAACTTTATAAAACAGTATATTCAATATCTGATTGTATCCATCTACAAAATAATATCGACATATTGCATTTATGGTGTCAACAACATGGTCTTATCATTAATATTAAGAATGTAAAAATGTAATATTTTATCCTTTAATCGAAAGTTAAATCCAGTGATGTTTGATTACACAATCAATGGTATAATTATTAATAGAGTAGAGGAAATAACTGATCTGGGAGTGATTTTCGATCAACGACTAACTTTTGTGCCACATTTAAATAATACAGTTCAATCTTCATTGAAATTGTTGGGTTTTATTGTTCGTAGTTGTAAGAAAGATGTTTCACTATTTTTATATTTCTCCAACTAGTCGGAGAAATATAAAAATAGTAAACATAACCAAGTGCTTAATTAATCCTTTTATTAATATAACCCCTACCTTTAATAATATACTCGCCAATCTCCATTAATTTTCTTAAAGTATTTCCAAGGAAAAACGGCAAAAATTGAGGAGTCGTACACTCGAACACTCGAACACTATTTTAATAAATCCTTCTTGTGTATATGCAGATTGTAATCACCCCAATCAACAATACACAACTCCATGCCTATTTGTTTAACGTAATTATAATACCGTTGTAGTTTAATAATTCATAAAAGCAAAACGCCAAACCTAACTTTACCAATTAAGATAATACCCGGCAAAATTAATATTCCTATTTACCTTGGTTATCAGTAAAACCTCACAGACGTCGCCCATTGAGACACGTAATTTTCAATCCGACTACTATCCGTGTAGGGGCTCTAAACTATCCTCGGGAAATTTACATAGGCAAACAACCGCCGAATCCACGGACGCAGAGATACACTTAGCACTGTAATTTTCGTTAATAATGAAACTTCAAATCGGTCCGCGTATCGGAAACCGCATCGAATGCGAACCGAAATGGCCAGTAAGAACGCGATAAAACGGGAATGCAACAAAAGCTCCCCGAGCTCCATGAATATGCATGATATCTAATTCTAATGGGACCATGCTACCCTCTGTGCTCGGTATATACATGTTATAAACCAGCTTTTGTCCGCGGCTTACTACACGTATGCGTGTGTTGATAACCAAAATATGTTGATAAATGGTGTATTATCCATGGACATGTTATAAATGTGACATCTATTTTAAGTGCTAAAATGTTCATTTATATATGAATATCACATACCAACATATTATAATATTAATAATAATTCATTTCTAAAGTATAATAAATGTTTAAAATTAATTCTAAAGTAATAATGAAAGTGAAGCATAATTGATCTAGGTTTATAGTCGGATAGGCGACCAATATCCCACGTTATTAAGATATTATGGCGCTTATAGAAACATATTTATTCGTACATTATATTATTTACATAAAATGAATAAATATATATATATTAATATTTATTATTTGTGACAAAAACCGTATCGTGTACTCCCCACCAATTAAATCTGTCTCGTACCGGGGGGTACGAGTCTGCCCTTATCTCGGCTCCCTTCGCATGGATAGCCTAAGCAGCGCATAAATATCTGGCGATGATCGTGCGAAATTTAATCGAGCCATAAAGGACGAATTACATTAGGGCCCATCGAGGGCACGGCCGAAGCAGGAATTGACAAAGCGCAACGATTATGTTTCCCGGCAGGAAGATAAAAAGTAATCACGATAACACCGACGACATTAAACGGCAACAATTTATTGTGCCATAAATCTGCGTATTGGATTGCTTCCCGTTGTACGATATTACCTTTAACTGTGCAATGAGTATAATCGGGCTGTTTGGATTTACATTCGTTTCAAATTTGTGAAATGTAAAAAAAAAATGTCACTCAATTTATATAAAGACAAAATAAAATCTGTCAACCTGAAACTTCTCTGCTTATTACAGTATTCAAAATTAATTATCTATGAATAGTACTTGAGCTCACGTTAAATTGAAGTAATCACTTACAGACTAAGTTAAATAAGGCAGGAATAGCTATTTGATAGTGTAGGGAAGTCAAAGACGCTTTTACTCAAATCACCTTAATGCTTTACAGTACTGTTATTTAATTTTCTCTAACATAATCAGCATCTGTATAATGGCTTTGAGTTCAACTTCAAACTGTAAAACTGCATCGAGCATATTTCTACATATTCTGCGTCCCGCATGAATGGTTAATGATTTCAATTCATGCTAGATGTTAAATATATTGGAATATGCTCGTTGCAGTTTTACAGGTTGACATTGAACTCAAACAAATTACACAAATTATGTTTATGCATGATCTAGATGGCGGTCGTCCAAGGAAGAAATATTAGTACCAGAATATGTTTTTTTTTGGACTTATACATACAAATACTTGACTAAACTTAGTACACTTTTAGAAGGAGTAATTTGAAGAAGAAGTTATTAGGACCGTTGTATTCCACTCTGTCCTTTCGGAACACATTGCAGTCTATAAGATTCCTCTGTAATTAACGCAAATATACAGATACTTACCGAGAAAATGAAACTAAATCTAGAAATAATAACATTTCTAGAAGATAACTTCTTCATTACCCAGACTTACAGAAATACTCATTAGTATTTGAAATGGGAATTAAGAATTAAGAGAAAAAAGCAGAAGACTTAATAGCAATAATAATTCTAAATGATCACTTCAGGTTTACAGAAGTACTCATTAGTGTCCAAAAGATAATTTAAATGTAAATTAAGGACGCAAAGATGACCATTTTTACAGAAAATAAAAACAGTCTAAATTTTCTATTACAATCCAATATCTCATGAAGATTAGTGAATGAATATTTACTAGCACTAGAGAAAGCTTTTCTAAATAGTAGTATATTTCTATTCCTTATCAATCTACTCTCTGTAGTGAAATATTAATGATAGGGTGAATACTCCGAGTAATAAGGAAACATCCGTAGAAACTAAACAAAATATATTTTTACCCAAAAAACTACTTAAGAAAAATCCACGACGCTTGCAACATATATAACAATATGAACTTACCCAAGAGACACAATATATATATACTAGTCGCGCAATATTTTATTTGTTCATTTCAGGATAAACGTAAAAGCTATGACTGACATTCTAAGAAAATATGTTTGCTTAATGAATACCACTTCGTACTTAAACACTGAAAAAATCCCATCTACAGCAAGCAAAAGGAATAAGTGTGAACGGCGAAGTGCTTCATATGCCTTCGTAATAAAATACTGTTAGAAACGCCATGACTTTGAAAATTTCTTTCAGACTAAACATTCCTAGGGGACGATCTCATCCTGATGGGACTTCAGCCACGTTACCGTAACTTCGTTGCGGCAGGTGATCCCGATCCACCCAGGTCGCTTGTGAATCCCAGGGAATCTAGAGTCTTCTTCATTCCACTTTTTTAGGACTATATCCATGATATACTCCAGTGTGGACTCTATTTGTTCCACTGACAGGAGAGTAGCAGGGTAGTCCTTTACCATAACACCAACCTTCAGCCCTTTTACGGCCTGAATGTATAATGTCATTTTTTGGAGATTTTGCTTCCCCTCTGTGTCGCCACTCGGGCTTGTGCTTGTGAGGGCCTTGGACCGCCGTAGTTTTGTCCTTTGAGGGGGACGAGCCCTTATTTGTTGGTTCTTGGTTCATTATTGATCCCACGAGAAGCTAGGGAAATAAACGGTCACCTGCAGCAGAGCCCCGCATGCCACAGGAAGGCTATTTGAAACCGGAGGTCGCCTGGTATCCGTAGTTCGCATACCAAGACTAAGCTTCCCCTTAGCCATGAAACCTTCGGCATATGCTGTTCCACCTTGGCTTGAGGAGTTTTTTATTGTGGCTTTCCTTTCACTTGGTCCAAGCAGTTAAGCCCAGACCCTCTTTCGCTCACTGCCAGCGAGACTTGACCACGTACAGCGGTGAGTTACAGATATAACCTGCCTGGTGGCTTTACAGCCAGTCAGAGTAGGGCATCGTAACCTATAGTGCAAGCTCTAAGCCACGACACGACAACTGAGCAGGGTGTGCATGCTGCTTAGTCAGATCCATTATCTAAGTCCTTTCCAGCATGGGTACCCCACGTCAAGGTGAGCACACACGGGGGAGCCTAGCTTTTGCACTTAGTATGAGAATTACTTTAAATATAGTGATAAGATATATGAATTATTTCAAAACCAAATTTATTTAAGTTGGCAGTTTTGTTATTACGGAAGAATACATTTTCTTTGAATTTAGTACTTATTTAAACATGCATACAAACTATATTGAAACAAGTTTTTATAGATTGATATTAGTTAGTTTGGGTGAGATAACAATCATCTCTACATAAATGCGTACGTTTCATTGTCATTGTTGCTTTAAGAAACAAGAGTATGATTAGAAATTGTGTTTTTAAAGAATATGATTTCATAAACAGAATTGTTGCAACCGTTACTACGTGGTTACACTTAATTTTTAAATTCAGTGTGAATATGATTTTCTTTAACGGATAATGTCCATTAAAGAAAATCAGCTTTATGAGAATGATTATAATATGATCATTTAAAAAAAAGTAATTGAAATAATATTACACCTTTGGAAGGGCTTCACTTTTTTGTTGATCACTGCAATATGTCATCATCTGCCTGAAGCCACTATAATAAGGCATGTTACAGTGGTTAATAATCAATGTGAAAACCTTCTTAAATGTGTTGTTTATTTTAATGTAATATGATGTAATATTTAAGATAAAGAGAGAAAAGCCTTTGGATTGAATGGTAGGACAGAGAGCATCTTATATAGATTTATACTTCATTTACTATTAAAGGAACCTTTATTGGCATAAATAATACAATCATATTTGTATAATAATCTTACATTCTCATTCCACCTTTATTTTTTCATCATCATTCTTCATTCTTTCAGTTACTATTTTCACGCACTCTGTCCTTACACACTCATTCGCACTTTTGTGAGAAGTGTCTTGAGGTATTCTTTTCACACACATAGAGTAACTATTTCTCATAGCTTTCTCCCTTTCTCTCATTCTCTCTCCTGACTAACATCTACCTCTGTATAACCGTTTGTTGACCTGCCACTTCTCAAACATGCCATTGTATCTACTAATTTTAATCCATAATCTTTATTACCCACTGAACTAGAATGAATGAATAACGTCGTTTCCGGTTACTAAATTCTTGAAATCCTAGCTATATTTCAAAACTTCATCTTTACAAATCTTCCATTATTCTAATTGTTATTATTCTTATTTCTTATTCCACTCATTATTCCGCATGTATGCATAATTTCGTATCCTTTCAGTCATTATTTTATTCCTATGCACTCTATCCTTCTACACTAATTCATACTTTTTATTTTTTACTCACTCACAAAATACATATTTACTATAGCTTTCTACACCCCAAGCTGGTCTCATCTGACCCACATCAAGTTCTTGGATACCACCTCTCAAACGTGGCGTCGTATCTACCAATTTCAATACATTCCTACCTTTACTGAGTTTCTACTTCTTTTCCTTTTTCTTTCAACCAAGCTCATACTTCTACTCCTCACTCTAATTATTCATTTACTACATCCTTCATCACACAAACATTTTCATATGTTTCGTTTCGATTTACTCTCCAAATAAATTCTCCAATGCATACGCATGTTTTCCATAATTAGTCTTTGCTCATTTAATCCAAAAATCTTATAACTTACTGTTCTCTTTATTGCCATAGACTCTCTATATTTTTTTCTAAAATATTATATATCCAGCATGTGCTTTAGGAATCACAGTTGTTATCTGTCTAGATCTCCTTTCAATACAATCATAGTACATATTTCTCATAGCTTTCCCTTCCAGATTTTCCTATTCTGGTCCACATATAGCTCTTAACCTACTACCTCTCAATTATGTCATTGTATTTACTAATTTCAACACATCATTTTTATCACCCACTTAACCAGAATGAATGTTGTGTGATTAACCACAATATCCTTTTCGGTTACTTAATCCTCAAAATCGTATTAGCATAAACTCTTCTTGCATTTAAACATTATCCCAGCTTTATTTCAAAACTTGATCTACATTATTCAAATTATTATTATCCTTATTTTTGATTCCACTGCACAAATTCATCAAATACTTTACTCTGGGACTAATTTTCTCATCCTTTCAGTCACTATTTTATTTCTAAGCACTCTATCCGTATACACTCGTTCACACTTTCGTAAGGAGTGTCTCAAGGTATCCTTTTCACATACACATACCTCCAATACCTTTCTCGAATTCAGCTTTTCCTCGTTGTCTCTCCTGACCTACATCAGGCTCTTGGCAACTGCTCGTTGACCTACCATCTCTCAAACATGTCATCGTATCTACTTATTTCAATACATCTGTTACGCTTCGAACGCCTTTGATACCACTGGTTTTAAGACGTTTTCCTTGATGTGGAAAATTCGCGGCAATGGTGCATTTATCAAAGACTTTTTTCGCACTTAGGGATTGCTCACGACAAGTAAATTGGAACTAACTTACAAATTACAATTATATACAGAAAAAATTACATAACGGGGTTAAACTGGTGGTGGAGGAACACACGTTGGAGTAAACCAATCATATGTGGAACGTCGCTGCTTCTAAAGACACCCGATATTCTTTAGAAAAGGGCGAACCGTGTGAATTCACGGACCGAGGGTTTCGTACGTTTAACTTAAACCGTTTGCGCGCGCCAGAGTGTTTATATAAATTATCATATAATAATAATATAAACTAATAATGAACAGTGGATTAAAATACTCAAGCAATTCCACAATATCCCTACCATCAATTAATTTCTACTTCTTTCTCTTTTTCATTGATCAACAGCGCTACGTTTGCTCCACGCTTTAATCGTTCATTTACTTACTACATCCTCTAACACACACACACACACACTTTTTCATACATTCTGTTTCGCTCTATTCTCAAAATAGATTCCCCTATGCCGAAGCATGTATCCATCATAGACTCTACTCATCTAATCCAAACAACATCTCATAACTTACGATGAATTAAATTCTCACTTAACCCGTTATGAAACTGTTTTTTGTTAATTAGAGGTTAATTAAACTCTTGGTGTTGTTTCACATACCTCCTTGAGAATAACCAATGGGCGAAACAACACCAAGAGTTTAATTAACCTCTAATCTCATAATTTACTATTGGCTTCCTAAAATATTGTATATCAGGAGTGGACTTTTCAATCTCCAATATATAAAAACAACATTCTATTCTTTTTTTTACCTCCCTCGTCCATTCCAGTCTTGCCAAAAGCTTTACACCAGCTCCATCATCTCGTATCCATTCTGTTACCCTCCTGATTCCACATAATCAGTCCGTACATACCTCTCCATGTATTCATCCCCTTCATGCATAGCATACACCTACTATACCCCTCCCCCATCCAAACCTTCCTTCCTCTCTCTTTCCCGAAACGCATCTAGCTCTAGCTCTTGCCAGAATAATCTTGTCTTCATTTGACACTATACTATACAGCTCACACTCGCTTGCTCGCCACTTTGAAGTTGCCTGAAAACCATTTTCCCCACTTTTTCCTCACCATGCCCAATTCTGGCCTCTTCCTGTGCCCATTTGGAGTGCTCATCGTATCCACCTGTGCATTTAAGTATAAAGTATTTCCATTCTAATTCAAATACTCTTATTTCCCCTCATCTATTTCGTTGTGTTCCTTGCATTCACCTGAAGTCCTCTTTTGTCAATATACAACTAGCATCACCACTTTTTATCTCTCGCCAGTTTCTCACCAAAAGCACAATTCCATCCGTATACGACAGCATCCAAACCTTCTTAGTATACAAGGTACATAATCAACATATGCTACGCTTTTGGAAAGTCTGATTCTCCTGTCCTCCGACCACCAGTACACGGGGCGTTTTCCGGTGTCTCTTCTCCGGGGGAAAGTTTCCTCGGCCGCTGCCCGCCTCGGTCAGGCCGGTGGCGCTGTCATCGTCCAGCGCCTGTAGACTGCTGGTCACCTTTTCCGCGAACTCTGGTAGCTTCTTCATATTTGGTTCAGCAACTCTCCAAACTTCTACTTTCCCTCATTTCCTATCGCGTTCCATATGTCTGCCTTTAACCCGTTCAGCCTAACAGCTCGTCCAGCCTTCGCCTCATTAAACGCCTTTTCTATTTTCTCCTCTGTAAACTCTTCAACCTCCCCGATCGACTCGTTTTACCATATCCCACTTGACTTTTCACTCCTTTTACTTATTTTTTAAAATACTCCAAATCTCGTTTTCATTTCTGCATAATCTCATTTCATTCATTGCTCGTTATTTCCCAGGCCTGCATTCATCTATTTCGCTTATATTTATCTCTTGATGCCACCACCCACTTCTCTTCTCCCTTATCCGAGCTCCACTCTCTTCAATGCCTTTCTCACTTCCCTGTTTGCGTCCCGATAGTCCTCATCTCTCTATTCACTTATACACTCTTATTCCTCATCCTTCTATCTTATACATTAAAGTCGGTTTTCTATGCATCGCACAATTTACACACAAGTCGAAAATTTTACGCTATTTTCCACCTTAGCCTCGTTTTTCCTTGCACTTATTCATTTGTACGTTTTGAAGTAAATTTACATAAACGCTCGCTCCTCTTGACTGATCGGTGCCTTCTGTTTACGTTGATGTCTTTTTTTATAAGCCCTCGTCCCTTATTAATGTCAGCAGGTTACTGCTAATATTCATGGAATTTATTTTAATAATAAACATTTTTATATTTCTTCAACAATTTTCTCACTTATCTCTTAGTGAAACATTATGAAATCAATTATTTTGACTATTATGGATTTTATATTATCAAAGTTACAAAGATGCCAATATTTGTTCTATGAGTAGGTTAAAAGAAAATTGTTGTTTTCTTTTTTAATTAGG